>JAPVLO010000016.1:8877500-9030555 GCA_027257055.1 Cephalopachus bancanus | reverse complement strand
GAAGGGACCCTCCCATAGTGTGCCTCCCACTGTGTTGGTGTCACAGAACAAAAGACAAAGGCCTCTTGAACAGGCTTCCGTTCAGGGCAGCACTCGTGTTGCCCGCCTGGCCACTTCCCCGAAGGGAATTTAAGACGCCTCTTAGCAATTGGTGGGTTGGTATAAACCCCCAACCCGGACCAGCCCTATGACGGGACTGGGGCCCACCTTCAGCTGTGTGAGGTCGTCACAGCCCTGCAGGTTAGGGCCCAAGCAGACTCCATAGGCTAAAGGCTGTGGAGCCACCCACACATTCACACAGCCCTCACTCCCTTTCTTTCAAATGCAGACAAGCCTCCCCTGGAGATTCTGCCCGAGCAGTTACAATAACTGCTGGGAAGCAATCAGACTCCCACCATCACCATTCTGTGGTCCTGAATGACTGGGCACCCCAGGGTGTCTCACCGGTTCCTGGAGTTCTGGTCGATTGGTCCCCTCTCTCTGTTCTGTGGAGCGGAGGGCAATCTGTTGGTTCAGGTTGCGGTTCATAGAGTCTGGATCCCAGACAACTGGCTGGGAGGCGGGCCTTGCTTGTCCTTAGGCCACCCCTGGGCCACAGCCAAGCCCAGCAACGGCAGTGGCTCAAAGGGCCAGCCTAATCTGAGGGCGAAGCAGGGCTTCCAGGCCCATGCACCAGAAACGTTACAGCAACTACAGCAACTCACCAGGGACGGGAATGAATGCACTCAGAACAGGCACCAGAGACTGAGAGGAGAATCAAAGGTGTTTATTCCAGAAGTCTCAGGCGGAGTAACCTCCCAAAACCTGAGCCCCGACCCTCAGTTTCAAGCTGCTTTCACAGAGCTTTTGATTACAACATACATGGGTTTGCCATTGGTGGATTTACAATTTTAAATTTAGAACCAGGAATGGTTACTTCCACGCCAAGCATGGAAGCAGACATTTTTATGGACATTTCCATATGAGGTACAATAAAGCATGGTTGCAGAAGCAGAGATGGCATGTAGCTGCTTACTTAAGAAAAGATCCTTGAGGTCAGCTTCCCTGCTTAATTCCGTTTTTCTATCTCATTATCTATGTATTACTTTTTGAAGTTGAGTCGAATTATGGTAGCAATGTGTAGTATGACATTCGCTCAAAAGATGGCATTAATCAAATGAATGCTAGCGTCACCATGTGACATACTGAGTAATCAACATACCAGATATATATCGAGTAATCCCTTCTTAAAATTGTATACCTTCTTTGGCACCCTGTGTGTGTGTGTGTGTGTGTGTGTGTGTGTGTGTGTGTGTGTGGTAGTGGAGTATTATTTGGCCACATAAAGAAATAAAGTACTAATACTTGCTACAATATGTACACTGACATCATTATGTGACGTGAAAGAAACCAGACACAGAAAGTCACATGTTCCAAGATTTCATTCATAGGAAATATTCAGAACAGGTAAATCCATAGAGACAGAAAGAAGGTTGGTGGTTGTAGGGAAGAGAGGAAGGACAATGAGGAATGACTCTTTCGTGAGTATGAGGTTTCCTTTGGGGTGATGCTTTGGGACGCGATAAAGACCACCAAACGGTACACTTAAAAATGGCTATTGTGGTGAATTTCATGTTACATGCATTCTACCATATTTGCTATACTATTTAGAAATAAACTAATAAACAATGATTCTAGAAAAATTTAGAGACCAATTTTTACGTGAATTCACCTCAAAAATAAAAATGATCCAATTCTCTCATTTTACCAAAGTCCACTGAGTGGCTTTCCCGTTCTGGGCTCTTTGCAGTGAAAGACAAATGGGCCCAGCCTGCAAGACTCTCACAGTCCAGTCCAGGGGACAGATAGGTGGAGCATTATGCAAATGTCAATGGCATAAGTGGGTATGCAAGAAATAAAATTTGTTTTAGTTTTCTCTTATCCAACTCCTTCTTATTTGAAGCTTTTATTTCATTAGAGAAGCAGAAACAAGATTTTGGCAAATTCGGGATTTTTCTCTTCTTTCTTTCAGGACTGTATCTAAATCTTCTGGGGGCTTATAAGGTGCAAAGACGTGAGGGATGGAGTAGGTATACTAAGATCTTCAGTCTCTGCCTTCCCAATGGTTTGGTAGACATCCAGAGGCCCGACTGGTTGCAGGACCAGAAACACTGGTGCTGAGATAATACAGTGGTAACAACAGCTTCTCTTTTCATAGTGCCTACTGTGTGCCAGACAGTATCTCAACCGTTTGTATACCTTGATTAATTTGAACAGCAATCCTTCAAGGTGGTCAAAAGACATAGAAGTGATGTGATTTGCACAAGGCCACACAGCCTGGAAATGGCATATCTGGTGCTCGAACCCATGGCGCCTCGCTCCAGAGTCTACACGCTTAACAAACAGCCCATACTCTCCCTCGGGGCTGTCTGTGTGGTTCCCTTCAGGCGGTCAGCAGTCTCTGCTGTTTTCCTGACACACTTGGGGCCTCAGAAATCTTCCTGCTGCCTCGGTCTTCCAGCCCCTTGTTCTAGGTGTGCTCCGTGTACCCCCCAAGTGGAGCGCGGGACCATCGTTCTTCAGTTCGCATCCAGCCCCTCCTCGTCTACCTTTCCTGCGGAATCTGTGCCTGGGTTCCGGGGGGGGTCCCTCTCCCTACTAATTCTGCTGCGTTCTCTGAGCCTTTTGTCTGGTTTTGGAGTGGCTCGAAACAAAAGCAAGAGCTAGTCTCCTCAAAGTATGTGTGGAAAAGGAGAGGGAATGAAAGTGGAAGAGGGCGGAAGACATGGACAGATATCAACAGGTAAAGAGAAGCCAGGCACACGCTAGAAGCTTCTGCCAGAGTGGCGTCGAGTTAGTGAATGGGCTGAGGATCGGGTTTCTGGTCCTTCTCTCTGAGGACTCCTCGTTTTCCCAGGGGGCCCCCAGAGTGCGTCGTCCGTGTCCCGAGCCAGACACCAGCCAGGCTCTGCTGTCTTCCTGGGGCCAGCGGGGTCACAGTGGCTGCCGCGTCACCACGGATGTCGCGTGGCGTTGGCTGCCCTTCCCCTGTTGCAGGCTGAGCCTGGGACGGGGAGCCGTGTTCCGGATAGCGGGTGCCTGCTGTGGGGGGCTGGTTACGAAATGACCCGCTTTCCTGTCCTGTCCCCGTGCCGCGGTGACACGCCTCCGCAGCTGTTCTCGTCAGGAAGTGACGTCGAACTCTTGCTCCTCGAGTCTGGGCTGGCCTCGACCCGTCGGCGCAGCAGCAGTCTCTGTGCCCTGCTCTGAGCTTCGCCTCAAGGGTCTTGCACGTTCCTGCACTCCCTTGCTCCTCTGCCTTACCACGAGGACTCCGGGGAGCTCCCGGGTGGAAGGAAGAGGCACAGAGCAGAGCCCAAGGAACAGATCCTTCCCAGCCCAGCCACCCACGGCCAGCCAAAGGCCAGTCAGCCACCCCAGCTGAGTGAGTCCCGGCGGTGACAGAACCACTGACGGGTGGCAAAACCACCCCCACTGACTCAGAGACTTGAAATAAATGGCTGTTCTGAGCCACTGAGTTGGGGATGGTTTGTTGCGCAATGCTACTGCGGCACACACAAGACTCCAACGGAAGCTCGGCATCTTACAAGGTGAAAGGAGGAACCTAGAGAAACCCGGAACCGACTTAGACGAGCATAGTCTTTTTTGCCTCAGCATAGCTGTTTTTGCTTAGACTTTACCCCTGACACACTTCGGAACTAGCACTGGTTAGACATGGATAAGACAATTTCCAACAGCAGGTTTTAGGAGGCATTTTAAAATTACATTTCCTTTAGGCCAAGCGACAGACAGCCCACTCCACCCCCTCGCAAATCTCCATCAGATGCAAGGTGAGGATGGCCCAACAGCCCAACCATTCAATTCATGCTTCAACATAATAATCTCTAAGAGACTTTCAGGCCCCTCGGCTGGCTGAAGCCATGGAAATGACAATAGGCCACCTTTGGTCAAGGAGTTTGTGGATTGCCAACATCTGACAATTCTTTTGCAGAAAAAAACCCCTCCCCTGGTGCCCCATCTAGCCCACCACCATGGCAGCAGTCGTGTGACTAACCCACCCGTCTGTTGTCTGTTATCTGACGTCAGTACCTGTGCTTACCTGTCCCTTCATGATGATGTGGAGCAGACCAGCACCCACTCACCTTAATGGCCTTCTCCCATCAAAGGGAAGAATTAAAAGAACGCAACCACAAGCAGTCATTGGCCGCTGCCTTGCTAAGCTATGGTGTGGCCATGTGCTCTTTGAGCTATGGCCCAGCCATGTTTTCTTTTTTTTTAATTTAAAAAAACTTTTTTTTTTAAAGATGTGGGGTACAATTCAGGATTAGGTATGCTTGTGGTCATCACACAGGTAAAGTTTGGGCATCCCTTTGGTCCCAACGCTGCCTGGCTAGAGATCAGGCACCCCTATTGATGTTGTGTCTCTCCCCCACCACTCCCATCCTGGCAGTCTCCCGCTACTGCCAATCCCTTTCTTACAGCATGATGGTAATTGTTCAGGGTTCGCTTATGAGCGAGAACATGTGATACTCAGTTCTTTGTTTCTGTCATAGATCACTGAATATGATCGGCTCTAAACCCACCCAGGTTACTGTGAAGTCTGTATGTTTGTCCTTCTTCATGGCTGCGTAATACTCCATTGTGTAAATTTGCCACATTTTTTTATCCAGTTCATTTTCGATGGGCAGCACGGTTAGGGCCACGTCGTTGCTGTTGTGAACGGAACTACAACATTCTTAACAGAAGAATGTGAATTTCTTGCCTCTTTTGCTTCCTTTTCATTCTCTGGTCTGTATGATACCTCACACTCTACCCACTATCCATGTGACCCATGTCCTCCTAATTTCTGAATTTATTTTCTCATGATAGAAAAAAATGTAATATTAATTATACTCACAACAAAACACAATTGCAATTGCATTCGAATTTTAAGATGATGATAATCCAGATTTCCATCTTCTTCAAACTCCTTAGCTTCTGTCACCTGAGGGAGCTAACATACTGGGAAACTCTAAATCGTTTGTCATTACTTCCATTTTGTGAGATTAGGTCTATCACCAAGAGTGGAGCATGAGGGTAGGGTGAGCCTGTATGTTCAAAAGCCAGAAATGTTTGTCACGAAGGTTGTGTTAGTCAGAGTAGGTGAACTATTCAAACAAACATCCTCAAAATCTTTTTTTTTTTGTATTATGATTTTTCTTTTTTTTTTAATTTTTTTAATTTTAAAGATGTGGGGTACAATTCAATGTTAGGTATACAAATGTTGATTATGCAGGTACCCTTGTTGATGAGGTATGCCCCTCTCCCCTAGTAGTTTCCCTCAACTGCCAATCCCACCCCCCTCCCCTGACAGTTTCCCATTACTGCTGATCCCTTTCTTATAGTGTTATAGTTGTTCAAAGTCTGCTTATGGGTGAGAACATATGGTACTCTGTTCTTTGTTCCTGTGATAGATCACTGAGTATGATCGACTCTAAATTCATCCAAGTTGCTGCAAAGTCCATACGTTTGTCCTTCTTTATGGCTGCATAATATTCCATTGTGTATATGTACCACATTTTTTTAATCCAGTCCAGCTTCGATGGGCAACACGGTTGGTTCCATGTTTTTGCTATTGTGACTAGAGCTGCAGCAAACATACATGTGCAGGTACCTTTTTTGTAGAATGATTTGAGTTCCTCTGGGTATATTCTCAATAGGAGGATTGCTGGGTCATATGGAAGGCCAATTTCTATTTCTTTCAGAAATTGCCACACTGTCTTTCAAAGAGGTTGCACTAGTTTGCATTCCCACCCACGGTGTAGAATTGTTCCTTTTTCTCTGCATCCTTGCCAGCATCTGTTGTTGTTTGTTTTATTAATGATGGCCATTCTTACTGGGGTTAGGTGGTATCTCAATGTGGTTTTGATTTGCATTTCTCTGATGATAAGTGAAGCTGAGCACTTTTTCACATGTCTGTCGGCTGTCCACATATCTTCTTTTGAGAAATGTCTTTTCATGTCTTTTGCCCACTTTTTAATGGGGCTGTTTTTTTCCTTTCAGCATGTTTGAGTTCATTGTAGATCCTAGATATTAGACCTTTGTCAGATACACAGCTGGCAAATATTTTTCCCCATTCTGTGGGCTGTCTCCCTGCTCTCTTGATGGTTTCTTTGGCTTTGCAGAAGCTTCTCAGTTTGATGAGATCCCACTTGTCTATCTTATCTCTTATGGCATGGGCATTTGGGATTTTGATCAGGATTGGTTGCCAGTTCCAATTTCCATAAAGGTGTCTCCTGTGTTTCCTAAGATTCTTATAGTTTGAGGTTTTACATTTATGTCTTTGATTCATTTAGAGTTAATTTTTGTGTACGGTGATAGGTAGGGGTCCTGTTTCAATCTTCTGCATGTGATCAGCCAGTTTTCCCAGCACCATTTACTGAACAGGCTCTTCTCTCCCCAGTGGTTGTTGTTGGAGGCTTTGTCAATGATGAGTTGGTTGAGAAATTGAGGCTTTGCTTCCATAATCTCTATCCTGTTCCACTGGTCTATATGCCTGTTCTTGTACCAATACAAGCCTGTTTTGATTACTATAGCCCTATAGGCCACATTTTCTTAAGCTTTGGCCCCCTCCCCTCCCTTGGGAAGGAGAATCTCTCCTCTGTCTCTCTCTCTCTCCAATTTACTTTTAAATAAACTATATTTTCTAATCTAACTTCTGTGCAATTCTTTGCACCTCTCATGCAGCATCGGATGCACACCAGACACCCCACACCCCTAGTGGGCCTGACCTAACATTCTAGAGGCCCCGCTGGGAGTGTGCCCCAACACAAGGTTCCTGGCTTTGGGACTGGATCTGTTTTTAAAGCTCACCTACACCAAACCCCTTAAAAGACTGAACTGAGAAATAAGAACACCTCCCCCTTAGAGCAGGGCTATAGGAATCAGCGTCTCGGAACCACTTTTGTGCTGAAAGTGGGGAGAAAAACTCAACTTATCCTTTTGAAATATCACAGAAACATTGTCAGCCTTTCCTTAAAGCCTCATGACCATACAAACTTCTGTTCTTTTCCTTTTGGTCTGAGACAAGTAGCATGGTATTGCCTGGTTCCAACAGAAATACCAATGTGGTCATTGGCATCCCAGACCTTAGTTTGAATATCACCGTTAAAATAATCTACCACTATCTTTCTTTTCCCCAGTAGACCAGCCACTCCACAAGAGCCAAGACTGTTCATCTGTGACCTCGGATCCAGAAAAACGTCCAGCACAAAGATGTTCAGTCTATCTGACACAGAGACCCTCTGAAGTCTGTCCACACTGTCACAGCCCCTAGAGAAGAGCATGGCAAGGACCCAAGCACTCCTGCACGTTCCTGAACAATATTTCTGAGGGCTAATCAGAGGTGGCCTCCCCTTATCTCCTAGACACTCCCAGTAAATAGCTGCAGGGGATCCTTGACATCCCTGCGGTCTATGCCTCATTAACTGAAAGATGCAGATCTCCTTTTATGCCCTTTTTCTGTGTGGTTAGAAGTTTGAATAACATAGTATCAATGTCATTGTAAGCCTCGTGATTTATGTAACTTTTATATCAATGTAATCGTAAGTTTTTTGATTTGTATAACTTTGGCGTGATGCAAAATGTCTTAGGCCCTTCACGGTGAGCTTGATTCATGCTTCTGCCGGGCCCTGCTGATGAAAGCTATGAGATGCCTCTGGTACCCGGCACCAGGAGGTCTGGACTGAAAAATGTCACTATCGATAAATGTGGCTAAAACTCAAGTTCTGTACAATGCTCTGCTGGTCATGTGGCTAATGTCTAGGCACTAAAAACTCTGGACTATAAAAGTGAACTGTAAAAGTCTAAAGGGTGAGCAGAACCATTTTAGAAAGACCTGGAGTCCAACTCTGCTCCCTGGATTCGAACTCAGAAATCAACTTCTTTCTACCAGTTCCCTGCCCCTTTGATTTATGGGTATCAAGGGGAGCACCGAGCATTGCTCGGACCATAACATATGGATTAAAGAATGAATGAATTCGGAGTGTCACGACATTCAAATCTGAGAAAAGGTCTGAAAGGAGAGAGTCGGGTATCAGAGACTGCTTGGGGTTTCTCACAGAGCAAAACTAGAATTCCTAGGGGGAAGTAGAAGCTAGTAGGGCAGGATGTGGTCAAGAATAGTCAGCAGGTCTGGCTGATGGTGCTAGACATAGACACTATGAAATATGCAGAACTAATTATTGCTTAATCAGGAAGTCCTGGTTGACATACGGGAAATTCGGGGTAATTAGGCAGAGAACCAGGGTAATTCGAGGTTAAGGATGACAGCTAGAATTTTTTTTTTCTGATAAACTAGTTGCTTTGCAGAGACCTGTGGGTCAATTCCTTTGATCTTTCTTTCCTTATAGCTCTTATTCTTTTTTTTTCTTTTTTTTTTTTTTGAGTTGGAGTCTCACTCTTGTTGCCCAGGCTGTAGTGCGGCGGCACGCTCACGGACACCACAGCTTCGACCTGCTGGGCTCAGGTAATCCTTCTGCCTCAGTCTTCCAAGTAGCTGGAACTACAGACGCATGCCACCACGCCTGGCTAGTTTTTGTGATTTATTGTAAAGATGAGGTCCCACCAGTTTGCCCAGGCTGTTCTCGAACCCATGGGCTAAGGTAATCCCAGCACTAGGCCTCCCAAAGTGCTGGGATGACAGGCTGAGCCACCGCACCCGACCCCTGCAGCTCTTTCTAAGGGTAGGGTCCTCCTTGTCTTGAAGGAATCATCTTTAAGGCAAGTGAGGCCATAGCAGCACTCTCAGCCACAACAAAGGAAGAAATCTTGAGGCCATTTTCTTCAGAATCATGAAGGTCCTCGCTGAGATAAACACACACTGCTAATGGCTCCTTGAATAACTGAGACACAGTCTTGTTCATTATAGCTTAATTTTTGTTGTCATATTTCTGGATTTCACAAAACTTTACAATGTGTTATTGTTGCTGTTGGGTCTGGAGGACTGACATAGGGCTGCCAACATCTCTTTTACCAATCAAGCAGGAATGGAATGATATACTAAAGGTCAGCGTTGCCCAAAAGGGAATATAAGTCACGTTACACTCATGCGTGTATCTTGCATTGCCCTCATTTTCTCATTTTGCCCTAGACCACTGAAAGCATTATCTTTGCTTCTGTACCAGTGTATTGGTTCAAAATTGCTAGAACGAAGAGTGGAAAATGGTTAGGCGGGCAGCAATCCTAAGACTTTAGTCAACCCTAACAAGGACCCAGCAAACAGATTCGGTGTTAACTGTCTGGAGTTAACCACCCTCTTAAAACAATGGTGTCTTTATAAAAGGCAGAGGAACCCTTCCGTTGCCCTGAGTTACCAGACCACGCCTGGAGTATTCAATGAAGAGCTCTTTGCCAAAGCTGAGTGTACCCCCAAATTAACCCTCAGGGTAACAGGAGGGTCCATACCAACTTTATACCATAAACAAGGACTTTAGAGCTGATAGAAGTCTTGGGTGTATTTGCAGAGGTGAAAGGAGTGGTTGTTAAAGGGTATGCGGTTTCAAGCATCTACCTCGTTCACAAGCTACTTCTCCAGGAACCTTCCTCAGAGGCCTTAGGGGCCCACCTCTTCCCCGGCAACTAAATTATGACCTTGCTTCTCCAGCAATGGTTGACCAAGCCCAGGCCGGTCAAGTCTTTCTCAGAGTTTGGAACTGGAACTGGCTAAGGGAGTGTCAAGACTTCTACTGGAAAGAGCTTTCCAAAGTTGAAGAGGCTTCTCGAAGAGCAAATGGGTGTCCCTCACCAGCATCAAATCTCTTCTTACCTATTGCCCTCTGAAGTAGAGAGACGGGACAACCATTTGCCAGGGTTTTTGGCCTAAGTGATTCATACATTAGAGAATGACTTAGATCAGATAAAAACCCCTAAAGAACCTACAAACTCTGAGAGGCTGTAGTTTGAGATGATGTCAGGTGATTTCATGGGTGGATGATTTTATTTTAATGCTTGTGTTGATTAGTTTCTTTTCATGCATTTCCGTAAAAGAAAAAAATACTTCTAGGACACCAAACTCATAAAATCATGAATATTGTTTTTTAAAAATCCTAATCTTTTTAACTAAGAAAAAGATGGGTTTAATGAAGAATATCACATAAATAATAGCCAGAAAATGAGGAAAAAAACCACGATAATGAGTCTCAAAGGGGGGTCAACTATCCCTGAAAGCTTTTCATCAAAACAACTGAAGTGTTAATAATCACTGATAATATTAGCAACACAAATGTACACAAAAGTCACCAACCAGCGAAAGCTATAAAGGCATCAGGCTTTAAGAAACCAACTTGGGCCGGGCTCAGTGGCTCAGCCTGTAATCCCGCGCCTTTGGGAGGCTGAGGTTAGTGGATTGCCTGAGCCCGTGGGTTCGAGACCCACCTGGGCAGCGAGACCTCATCTCTACAATAAATCAAAAAATCAGCCGGGCGTGGTAGCGCGCACCTGTAATTCCGGCTACTTGGAAGGCTGAGGCGGAAGGGTCGCCGGAGCCCAGCAGGTCGAGGCTGCGGTGGCCGGGAGCGGCCACTGCACTCCAGTCTGGGTGACAGAGTGAGACTCCAACTCAAAAAAAAAATTAATTAAAAAAATGCTTTATGAATATCAACTTAACTCATTTGATTGGAACGACTTTACAGCGTAGGTAATTATTGTGGTTATTTCTTTCTTTATTTTTTGTTTGTTTGTTTTTGAGTTGGAGTCTTACTCTGTCACCCAGACTGGAGTGCAGTGGCTGCTCCCGGCCACCGCAGCCTCCACCTGCTGGGCTCCGGCGATCCTTCCGCCCCAGCCTTCCGAGTAGCCGGAATGACAGGCGCGCGCTACCACGCCCGGCTGATTTTTGATTTATTGTAGAGATGAGGTCTCGCCAAGTTGCCCAGGCGGGTCTCGAACCCCGGGGCTCAGGCAGTCCACTCACCTCAGCCTCCCAAAGGCGCGGGATTACAGGCTGAGCCACCGAGCCTGGCTTATTGTGGTTATTATGCCCATTTCCCAGATAAGTTAACTGAGGCATGGGGAGGTTAGTAATTTGCCCATTTGCCCACTTATTTCTATTAGTAAGACACAGAGAATCTGCTTTTTCTTTAATAAGTCTTACAGCCTAGCCTGCTTACTTTGAATTTGAACTGGATTTGGGTTTCTGAGTGCTATATTTTATTCATTTATAACTCCTCAGTGTTAGAACAATGCTTGGCACTTTGTGAGAAAAATGAACTAAAAAATAAATGAGTGAACACAGGAACAGGTGCGATGATGGTAGCAGTTTAAAGCGACCCTAACATTTCCTCCATATTTGGTTATTTTCCATTTAGACAAATCAATCAAAATACTGAACGGAAGTCCCAGGTCAAAGAGTTCCCTCTTCTCACAGACTGGCTGTGGCCACAAGTGCGGACCTGGCAAACCTCCAATTTCATTGCTTAGAAACCATGATGATGTAAGCTGGGGGTTTGACCTGCCTCTGCGGCCTGAAAAAGACCACTCTGCCCGCTGATGCCCCATGGCCCTTTCAGTTTGACTGCCCATCGCTGTAACAGTTCTCTTTTCTCCTTTAAGAATGTTTACAGGGGCCAGGAATGGTGGCTCACACCTCTAATCCCAGCACTTTGGGAGGCCGAGGCGACAGGATTGCTTAAACCCAGGAGTTCGAGACCAGCCTGGGCAACATAAGGATTTTCCTTCACAAGAAACGAAAAAAGCAGCTGGATGTGGTAGTGTGCTCCTGTAATTCCAATTGCTCGGAAGGTTGAGGTAGGGGAAGGTCAAAGCTGCAGTGAGCGGTGATTGTGCCACTGCACTCTAGCCCGGGGAACAGAGTGAGACACCAATTTTTAAGAAGAGTGTTGAGAAGACCTGGACGATAATCTTTCCAGCAGCCCGTTCTCCCACCAAGTACAGGTGTCTCCGTTTTACGGTGCTGCCTGGAACCTGGAGGGAGGGCAAAGAAAGGGGAATAGGGACAGTGGCACTGAGTCCTGCCTTGTGCAGGCCAAGTAATGCCTCCAGGACTTCAGGGAACAGGGAGCTCAAGTTGAGGCTCTTGGCTGTAATGCGAGTGAAGTATTTCCTGCCTTCTAAGCTGTCTGCTGTCCTTGGCAGCCCATGGGTACGTGATTCAGGAGCAAATATGAACCTTTAATCTTTTCAAAAAGTGAGTTATAGGCTCTTCTGTTACGGTCTTACCCAGGGCGGAAGAAATCCCTCATTCTACCACCTCCTCTACATGCTTCTCCGCCCCGCCTAAATTATGTACAAACTACAGCAGGCAGGGCATTTCCTGCTTACACAATGTGTGGCTGAACTTGGCAGTTATTAAGTCAATATGTGACTCAAGCACAAATATAAACTTTTATCCCCTTGGCACTTAAAGAAGACAAGTCTTTTCATAAAGCCCAGGGATGTTGGTCATGTTATGGTCATGCTGATCTATAAAAGAAAATGAACTTGAATAACTCATCATGTTGTTTCTCTACTGCCTCCAGTTTCCCACTCAAGACAGGGAGAGAGAGCAAATGCATGCAGGTGATGCCTCATAGGGCCACACAGATCGCACCGGGGTCAGTCGGGAGGCAGAAGGAGTGGGGGGGAAATGTGGGCAAGCGCCTTTACTGCGCTGTTCTATGGAAGGAAAGGGCAAAGAAGGGTGGCAGACTTAGGACTGGCTAGTTTGGATAACGTCAACGAGCTCTGGGGTGTGGGATTGTCTGATGCCTGGCCTTGGGGTTATTAGGGCAGGGATGGTGGCTTGGTAAGTGAGAGCCCAATAAAGCAGATGGTTAGGGTACGGGCTCTGGATCAGTTAGCTTGCATATAAAAGTGCACTCCAAAGTGAGTAATTTACTCTCTCTAGAAATTTGGCTACGCCTTGTAGGGCCAGTCTCTCCAGGGCAGCAAGGTCCCATGTATCAGAGCATCAGAAATAAAGAAGAATGAAAAGGCATGCTTTCACCAGGAGAATATCTTAAAAACAGCATGTTTCTGTTAGTGAGCAAATGAACCAAGAGATGACATCTCAACAGAAAGAAATCAGCAGACGATGGAAAGATATCCTTAATGTGCTGGAAAGATAGCCTTAATGTACTGCCTCCTTAAAAATTATACGTTCCGAGAAAATATCTTTCCAAAAGGAATCCCAGATAAACATTTTCAGACAAATGAAAACTATGAGAATTTTTCACTGCAAAGGAAACAGTAAAGGGAATACTTCAGAGAGAAAAAAAGTGAATCCAGATAGATGCACACAAATGTAGAAAGAATAAAAAAGAACTTAGAGGGTAAATAAATTAATCAAAATGAATTTTGACTGCATAAAACAGTGCTGATAAAGTTTTATGGGACATACACACACTGTATACATGTAAGCAAACATAAAATTTAATATGTATTTTAAAACACATGTCAGCAATACTATAAAAGCTAGGTGGGACAAATGGGTTTAAAGTGTTGTAAGGTTATTTCTTTCTCCCAAAAATTCAATGAGATTTTTTTTCTTTTCTTTTATTATTTTTGCAGGGGGTGAGAATGAGAAATTAATAACTAATTCTAAAATGTGGACAAAAACGCAAAGGGTCAGGAATAGCAAAGACAACTTTAACTTAAGTTTTACCATGAAGAGTGTCAAAGACACAAACGCAGACAGAAACGTCTCCTGGAACTTCCGCCGGTCCTTGACAGTCATCAGCTCGTGGTCACGGTGGTTTTGTCCGCGCCCCACTCACTGCCTCTTCGCCCGGCGACCGGCTTGAGCCCTAGGGCGGGCTTGGCCCCAGTGCGGCGCCAACCGCTGCCGTCGGGTGGTGGAGCGCGGCCCACCCTCATCGCCCGGTGGGCGGGGCAGCGCGAGTCTGCCTTGGCCGGCCGAGGTCACGTGGCAGTGGCCGCCCGCAGCTAGTGTTGCAGGCCAAGAGTCGCCTCTCCAAAGGACGGGCGCTGCCCGAGGTGCCGGCGGGGCCTGGCTCCCAGGTCTCACAGGCCTGTGCCGGGACTCGCCGGCAGGGGCCGGCGGCGCCACGCGGCGTCCCCATCTGCCACCGACGCCTCGAGCACCGCGGGGTCCGCTGGAGCGCACGGCCGAGGGGCACAGCAGCTCGCACGACAGCCTGGACGTGTGGCCGGCCGTCTCGATCTGGGTTCCAGCCAGACCTCGCCGCCTCTTCGTCACTTGAAAAATGGGCTGAGTAACAACCCGGCCGAAGAGTGTGTGGCCTCGAGATCCATGTGGACCCGCCAGACGTTGTGCCATGTTCCAGGGCCAGAAGCAACAATTCATCCTTCACCTCAGAAGGACATCTTGGCGTGGCCCACACCACTGGACCCCTAGAAATTCCACTGAGGCAGAAGGTCCCCAGCTTCTTTTTGTTTTGAGTTAGAGTCTCACTCCGTCACCCAGGCTGGAGCGCAGCAGCACACTCACATCAACGTTCTGGGCTCCGGCGATCCTTCTGCCTCAGCTTTCCAAGTGGCCGGAACTACAGGCACGCATTAGCTACCACACCTGGCTAGTTTTAAAAAATTTATTGTAGAGATGAGGTCTCTCCAAGTTGCCCCGGCTGGTCTCGAACCCGTAGGCTCAGGCAATCCACTCCCCTTGGCCTCCCAGAGTGCTGGGATGACAGGCTGAGCACCGTCCCCAACTTCTGATTGGCTTCATTTCCCACCCTCTGGCACCCAAGTGTCTTACCAGTAAGTCTGGAGTAGTTGCACTTGGTGCTCACCAGGTCCAGTCAGCATAATGCCAGCAGCGTACAGACCAGCATGAAGAGGTGGTCAATATCCCTGAGAACTAAATTGGGACATAGAGTGGGAGAGCTGATATCCCCTGAGACTGAAGGTGCATCGCTGGCTTATCAGCTGAAAGCAAACTACCCTGGTGGGCCTTATGGGCGGGTGTGAAGAAAAAGCGTCTGCAAGATCACTGACTGTATATCAAGTATCAGGAGGTATGTGGATCTGCTCACCAATGAAATCATATAAGGTACAGCAGCTGCCCTTGGAGTCAGCACTTGGCTGGGATTGCGGTATCCGCCGCCGTTTTCCAGGATCCGTCTGTCTTCTGCACAGGCCCAACAGGAGAGCTGAAGGGGGATGTGGTGAAAACACGACCTCTGTATCTTTCAAGTCCTCCATGCGGTAATCTCAGCAACCCCTCCAGGGATGCACTGTTGCTTCCTGTGTGCTATCTTCCCAGGCAGAGGCAGTGGAGGCTTCCAGTTGGCCTTTCTGCCTTAATAGCTTTCACCCTACAGGTCAGGGAACCAAAGTGGGGAGTCTCCCAGCTGCTCAATGTGTCTATTCCAGTCATGCATTCTAGAACTGAGGAAACAACCAGGATGGACTCAGGGACCCACTGGAAGTGCGGTGAGGTGAAACTGAGCTGAAACTCCTTTGATCCCTTGGCCTCCAGGAGCCTTCTGTCAGGAAGAAAACACCGCCTGCTTTCTCCTCTGCTCTCACGCCATGAAAACAATCCACACAAAAGATTCCTGTGGCCAAATGTGCGAGGATTTCTCCCCGCTGACAAGCAAGCAATCAATTCTGCACCAGCTCAGCACCCTTCAGTCCGGCTCTGATGCTGCCTGCCTGGAGGTAGAAACCACAGGATGAGTGCTCAGTCCCAAGACTGAACACCCTCCGACGCTAGGCCCAAGTCCAGGCCTCTAGCACCCCTGACTGACCGTCTTCAAAACGGGGTTCCCACAGCCCCCTCTTCAGGTTCAATTAATTAGCTACAGAGACTCAGAGAACTCAGGGGAACACTTACCTACGTCTACCAGTGTGCTATAAAGGATATTACAAAGGGCACGGACAAAGAGATGCATAGCGCAAGGCGTGGGGGAAGGCGGGAGAGCTTCCATGCCCCCTCCGTGAACGCCATCTTCCAGGAGCCACCATGCTTTTGTTCGGCTCTTGGGAAGCTCCCTGATTGGGCCTTTTTGGAGAGGTCATTAGATAGACATGATTGAAAGCATGAACAATGGTGCAGAAATTTGCTTGGGCCAAAAGGATGTGACCTCATACTGACAGACTGGGTGAGGATACCCAGCAAGGTCTGTCGGTTCTGGTTCTTCTTGACCCGTCTCTGCAGCACTTCTTCTTCTACTATATGAGTCAGGACCTTCTCCGGCATGGGGGGTCTTATGACCTCCTACAAAACAAGGCAGGTCAGACAATTTCTACACAGACAGAAAAAGCGGAAATTTATGACTGGCTCTGAGGAAAGGGGGTTCTGGTTTCCATGACTCGCCTTTGGGAAGAGGGGCTTGAGTTTCCATGGTTAGCCTTGGGGGGAAAGGAGGAGTCAGAGACAGGAGGGCAGGAGAAGGGAAGAAAGAAATGTGTGCTTATAAGGTCTGAAGTACTCCAACATCATAACAAAAGACTATGACAAGGCCTATGAGAGTTATGAGGCAAGAACTGTGAATAACACATTATATACCATGAGGCCTGACAATTAATTTTGTGAATTCATCCTAGAAACAGTGCTACATACCTCATTGTTGAATATCACTACAGCCACCTTCAAAGTTCCTCCCTTGGGAAGTTATGTACTGATGCTAGCACCTAGTCCGCCCGTCAAAGCAATTTTAGAACTCTTTGACATCAGAGCTGTCATTGCGAGAATGTCGGAGTTTGAATCAGAACAACAGACAAACACTAAATTTCTTGTTAAATTTGGCAAGAGTGGAAGTGAAATGAGGGACATGTTAGTCCAAGTTTATGGGGATAATGTCACGAAGAAAAAGGCAGCGTACAAATGGATTAAGTGTTTTTCTGCGGGAAGAGAAAGCATCACTGATGAAGAGAGGTCAGGATGGCTAGTAATGAGCAGAACCGATGAAAACACTGCAAAAATTGGTCAATTTGGGTGTCAAAATCGTTGGCTGACTGTGGCAACACAGCAGACCAAATAAACATGGATAGAGAAACATTAGGAAAATCGTAACTGAAAATTTTGGCATGAGAAAGGTGTGTGCCAAAATGGTCCCAAAGGAGCTCTTGCATCACAGCCATACACCAGCTCACATGGCACTGTCTGTGAGGGAGTTTTTAGCCAGTAAACAAATAACTGTATTGGAACACCCTCCCTATTCACCTGATCTGGCCCCCAGTGACTTTTTTCTTTACCTGAAGATAAAGAAAATATTGAAAGGAAGGCATTTTGGTAACATTCAGGACATCAAGGGTAACACAACAGCTCTGATGGCACACACACACACACACACACACACACACACACACACACACACATCATAATAATATCACAACCCCCTACTCTAACTGGGGGGCTACAGTGATGTTTTGGATCCCCTGGAACCAACGTCAGTTCAGAGCCAGTGCCTAGTAAATCCTAAAAAGTCTGATTATTTTATTTTCCCATTGCACAGTTACTTTGGTAAAAGGCTATAAGTCCCTTTGGGGAAGACTGGGATAAAGATTAGAAATATAATTTTTGGTAATGTACTGGGTTCCTTCCTCAAGGAGATCCATCCTCCACTTCACTCAAGGGGATCTGGGTCAATAGACTGGCTGAAGTGTGGAAATTGATTTTTCAAAAAGTCATGTTTTTATGACTCAGGTGAGATTTTTGTTCACTTGACCTAATTTTTTGCTTATGCAAATTGAGTGATAATTTAATAGTATTCTCATCTATTTCGCTGCTAGGAACACCATTACTAAGTCACTGAGGCCATAGGCCTGCACGAGGCTAACTATTATAATTGCTGCTTTGACTCTGCTGTCCATTACAGTATCTGCACCCAACTTGCTTTTGGCAGCTGAGTGCCATTATCTGGCCACTGACATGCTGGGATCCAGTTACTCCCATTTTATTTATCTTTTCCAGTTGAATCGCTGTGGTTCCTACGTTAAGGTCTGACCTATAAAAGAGAGCAATCACAAAGTTCTTCAAGGATGCTGGGGCTACTTTCACAAATTTATTTCTCATAGTAATGATGAAAGGTAGGTCTTCTGGATCCTTCCAGTGTGGGTGAATAGGTCTTTTTTTTTTGAGTTCGAGTCTCACTCTGTTGCCCAGGCTGGAGTGCAGTGGCATGCTCACAGCCACCCCAGCATTGACCTGCCTGGCTCAGCCTTCCAAGTAGCCAGAACTACAGGTGTGCACTACCATGCCCAGCTTACTTATTTATTTATTGTACAGACAAGGTCTTACTAAGTTGTCTGGACTGGTCTCAACCCACAGGCTCAGGCAATCCATTCACCTCAGTTTCCCAAAGCACTGGGATTACAGACTGAGTCACTGAGCTGAGTAGGTCTTAAATGGCAAATTCACTCTAATGTTTCAGTATTTCTGTGCTATGGTTTGAACATGTCACTCAAATTTCAGGTGTTGGAAACGTAATCCCCAAATTTATATGTTGATGGTATTTGGAGGTGGGTTATGTGGGAAGTAATCAAGATTAGTTAGGTCATCCGGGTAGAACCTCCATGACAGGATGGGTGACTTTATTAAAAGAGGAAGAGATTCCTGAGCTGACACACTCCTACCCTCTCATCATGTGAGACAGATCTTTCTGTGTTACCCATGCTGGCCATTCTCCTGTCTTAGCCTCCCACGTAACTGGGACTACAGGTGTATGCCACCATGCCTGGCAGCAAGAGGTTTCAAATGACCTGCCTGAACACCAAAAAAAAAAAAAACTGAATTATCTTTTTGGAGGGTGGGTTTCTTGTAGCATACTCAGAATTTGTTCCTCCAGATCACACAGTCAACCAAAGTTTTTATCTGGAAGTTTTGAGAAGGTCGCCTACTGATTTGCAGAAGAAAACGACCTGAGCTGTGGCAAACAGGTGACTGGTTCTTCCACCATGACAATGCACCTGCCCACACCGTGCTGAGTGTTCAGCAGTTTTTGACCAAAAGGTGGCACGATCCCCATTCCCCACCCTCCCTATTCACCCGATCTCGCCCTGAGAAACTTTTTTTGTTGTTTCCTTGCAGGAAAAGAGTCCTCAAAGGGAAACGTTTTGCCAGTGTGGAAGTGGTGAAACAAAAACTGGCAGAAGCACTAAAAGGCATCAAAACTGATGAGTTCAGAAACTTTTGTGAGTGGAAAAAGTGTCTTGATAGGTATGTTGCATCAAATGGAGAGTGCTCTGAAGGTGACTGAAGTTTAAACATGTAAGAATAAATACACAACTTTTTATAAATGGATTTTTATGGGGTTTGTTTTTTTTTTTGGTCCTCTCATACGTAGTCAACAAGTGACAGAGCCAGAGTGAACTGAAGAAGCCAACACACCTAATCCTACATGGCACAGCTTCTCTGAGTGGAAAGGATCAACTGGTTAGAATGCTAAAGCTCAAAGGAGGCTTGGGAACCCCCTAATCTGAAGTTTCCTGAAGTGTGATACACATGTCCTACCTGGTACGAGCTGTGACTTTAAGGGGTGTAGAGATAAACATTTTAAATTAAAATATGTATGTTTTTATATAACTGTACAGTAGAAAAATATACCTTAAAACTGATTTCACAGTCACGATGTGTTAACATATGTAAAGTGCTGGAATATCTTGTGTTCTGTTTGCTATGGTGACCTTGGTGATGATGATGAGACGAATTTTGTAAGCGTCAATCTTAAGAAAATAATAATAGTGGAGGCAGTATACAGAGATGGCAAAAATCAAGAACCAATTCTATGATTTTTGGTTCTTTGTTTTTTTTTTTTTTCAGTTGGAGTCTCACCCTGTCGCCCACACACAGCCTCAACCTACTGGGCTCAGGCAATCCTTCCACCTCAGCCTTCCAAGTAGTTGGAACTACAAATACATGCCACCATGCCTGGCTAGGTTTTGTGATTTATTGTAGAGACAAGGTCTTGCCAAGTTGCCCAGGCAGGTCTCAAGCCCGTGGGCTCAGGCAATCCTCTCGCTTCCAAACCAGTGCTGGGACCACAGGTTTGATTTTTGGGTCTTAATAAAGTTTGAGAACTACTAAACCCTTTCAACACCTTTATAATAATACAAGCTTTGAAACTGCCAGAATTAGGTTAGGTCATGTGAAATTGCCGTTTACTAGATATGGTCAAATACTGAAAATGTTGTGTGGCTCCGCCTATGAGTCCAAGCCCCCTTCTGGGCTTATTGTCTGTGAGAACACAGGTGGAGAGCAACGGTCCTGCCCTTTGTCCATGTTGGCCCCTTCTGCTGTCACTCCTAGTCCTGCACCATGCAGCCCCTCCTGCTCTGGGTGGGCTTAGAGAAGGCCCCGCAGTGGTTCTCTCCGCTGACCACAGGCATGGCTATGAAAGCATCTTCCAAATGCCACTTTCCAGGCCAAAGTACTCAGCGGTCACCTCTGCAGGTCTCCCCCGGCCACCCTGCACTGAGGGTGCTATGAGCAACTGGGGACAGTCTTTTCCATTCGTGACAACCCCAAATCGTGGCCCAATGTTGGGGAAGCTAACCCTCGCCCGCTCCAGTCAGGTGGGGCTTGCCTTTGCCAGGTCGCAGTCTAGGCCCCCCACAGCTATTCTACAGACTCTCCTTCCGTTGCTGCTGCACGAATAAAAGGGGGGGGGGCGTCATCCTGTCACGTGACAATCTCTGCCCCGAAACACACACAAAATTAACCACGTCCCTTCATCTACAAGAAGAGCCCCAAGCTGAGAATACGAAGGCTGGGCTATTCTACCTATCAAGAGATGCAGAAAGCAAAAGGGGACTTTTTGCCCTGGTCTTTTTGTATTGGAGAGAACTTGACTCACTGATATCTGAGAGTATCCTGCCACCTGGGCCTTTCTTGGTTAGTCTTGGAGCACTGTGAATATAAAACCGTTTCAAGCACTGCTGGGCAGACATCAGTTTGGCCAGTAAGTCTCATGCACAGGTAGTTACTCTTCTTTGGGAAGAGCAAGGGTGTGAGTTGCCAAATCCAGACCAACTGGAGAGGCAGAACTTGAATGCATCCCACGTTTTGCACACTCGATAAGAAAGACATCTGGAAAGTGATTATATGTTCCTGATGAGCAATTAATCAATTTTGTTCCCTGTTGGAGAGTAGCTAGCTATTAAGAAATCACAGTTCAAAATAATAGAATCTTTTTTTAGATTGGAAAATAAAGCTTATAGGAAAGAGTGGATTCACTTCTCAAGGGAGAGAAGAGGCCAGATGCTGGAAGGAAACCTGGCCTAGGCCAACAATCATAGAATGAACAGTGGAAGTCACCTGACTTTTACCTACACAGTATCACAGACCAGACAATATTGCCAACATACATAGATGAAGTATTTAGGACACTTTTAAATGGCCCTCAGTGTTCTGCTGGGAATTTTATCTACTTCTTTCCAGAATAACTCCTCTCTTACTCTTTCTTTCTTTACTTTTAATTTTTTTTTATTTTAAAGATGTGGAGTACAATTCAGGGTTAGGTATACAAATGTTCATTATCCTCAGGTATCCTTGTTGATGAGGTGTGCCCCCCCGCCCTGGCAGTTTCCCCCTACTGCTAATCCCTTTCTTACAGTATTACGATAATTGTTCAAGGTCTGCTTAAGAGTGAGAACATGTGATACTCGGTTCTTTGTTTCTGTGAAAGATCACTCAGTATTATAGACTCTAAGTCCATCCAGGCTGCTGTGAAGTTCATGATTTTGTCCTCTTTTTTTTTTTTTTTTTTTTGAGTTGGAGTCTCACTCTGTCGCCCAGACTGGAGTGCAGTGGCTGCTCCCGCTCACTGCAGCCTCGACTTGCTGGGCTCCAGCGATCCTTCCACCTCAGCCTTCTGAGTAGCCGGAATTACAGGCATGCAGTACCATGCCCGGCTGATTTTTAAAAATTTATTTATTGTAGAGATGAGGTCTTGCCAAGTTGCCCAGGCGGGTCTCGAACCCGCAGACTCAGGCAATCCACTCACCTCAGCCTTCCAAAGCACGGGATTACAGGCTGAGCCACCGAGCCCAGCTGATTTTGTCCTTCTTTATGGCTGCATAATATTCCATCATGTATATGTACCACGTTATTTTTTGTCTGGTCCTCTTTTGATGAGCAGCACAGTTGGTTCCATGTTTTTGCTATTGTGAACAATGCTGCAATAAACATACATGTGCAGGTATCTTTTTCATAGAGTGATTTGAGTTCCTCTGGGCATATTTCCAGTAGGGGAATTTTGGGGTCATATGGAAGGTCAATTTTTAGATCTTTTAGGAGCTGTCACACTGTTTTCCACAGAGACCATACTAGTTTACATTTCCACCAACAGTGTAGAAGTGTTCCCTTTTCCCCACATTCTCTCCAGCATCTGTTGTTTTTTGAGTTATTGATGATGGCCATCCTGACTGGAGTTAGGTGGTATCTCAGTGTGGTTTTAATTTGTATTTCTTTGATGATCAATGAGGCTATTCATATCTTTTGCCTACTTTTTAATAGGACTGTTTTTTTCTTTTTGGCACATTTGAGTTCCTTGTAGATCCTAGCTGTTAGGCCTCTGTCAGACACACAGTTGGCAAATTTTTTTTCCAGTCTTGGGCTGTCTCCCTGCTCTCTTGATAGTTTCTTTGGCTTTGCAGAAGCTTTTAAGTTTGATGAGGTCCCACTTATCTATCTTATCTCTTATGGCCTGGACACACTTAGGGTTTTGATCAGGAATTCGTTGGCTGTTCCAATTTCCATAAGGGTGTGTCCTGCATTTTCTAAGGTTCTTATAGTTTGAGGCTTTACGTTTAGGTCTTTGATCCATTTAGAGTTGATTTTTGTGTATGGTGATAGGCAGGGGTCTTATTTTAATCTTCTGCAGGTGGTCAGCTAGTTTTCCCAGGACCATTTACTGAATAGGTTCTCCTCTCCCCAGTGGTTGGTGGTGGAGGCTTTGTTGAAGATGAGCTGTTTGAGAAATTTTTTTTTGCTTCTACAATCTCTATCCTGTTCCATGGGCCTATATGCCTGTACTTGTACCAATACCAGGCTGTTTTGATTATTGTAGTTTTGTAATAAAGTTTAAAGTCTGGAAGTGTGATACCTCCTGCTTTTTTTTCCCCCTCTGAGGACTGTTCTGGCTATTTCGAGTTGTTTATGTTTCCATATGAATTCCTGTATTGTCATTTCCAGGTCTGAGAAGAATACTGCTGGTAATTTAATAGGTATTGCATTAAATCTGTAGAATGCCTTGGGTAGGATGGACTTCTTAACAATATTGATTGTTCCAATCCATGAGCATGGAATATTTTTCCATTTAATGTTGATTGTTCCAATCCATGAGCATGGAATATTTTTCCATTTAATGTTGATTGTTCCAATCCATGAGCATGGAATATTTTTCCATTCGTTTGTGTCATCTTTGATTTCTTTGAGCAGTGTTTTGTAGTTTTCGTTGTAAAGGTCTTTCACATTTCTGGTTAAGAAGATGCCAAGGTATTTCTTTTTTTGTGACTATTATGAATTGGATTGTGCTTTTTATTTGGGTTTCTGTTTGTTTATTGTTGGCGTATAGAAATGTGACTGTCTTTTGCACATCTATTTTATACCCTGAGACTTTGCCAAAGTCCTTAATCAGTGCAAGGAGGTTTTTGACAGATTCTCTTGGGTTTTTGAGGTATAGAATCATGTTGTCTGCAAAGAGGGATAACTTGGCTTCCTCTTTTCCTATTTGGATACCTCTGATCTCCTTCTCTTGTCTAACTGCTCTAGTTAGGACTTCCAAAACTATGGGTTCTGTTGGGTGACACCCATGTGTCTGAGTCAATGAGATGGGCCCATCAATCTGTTTCTCACAGCAGATCTTGAGGGGTCCAGTATCATCTCCAATCCCCCTTGTTGCAGCTGGGGATGCATCTCACCTGTGCAGAGATCTGCTGAGAGGCATGCCAACCTGGGTCAACAAGACACAGGTCTTCTCGACTCAGGTCTCTGGCCATCATCCCCACTCAGCCCTCGTACCCTCCTTGAGCCTTTCCCAAAACCATCTGGGCTGGAAAATCACATCAATCTCAGCATCCTCAAGATATGCAGCAAGCCTGGACTTAGAGTGTCCTCTCATGATGAGATGGCTTCTCTACCGCTGAGATAGCTGCAGTGGTCAGAAGCCTCAGGGAACACAATATTTGGTCTGTTTAGAATCCCTAGAAGGCCCTCTGAAGAAGAACAGGCACAAACAAAGCCAGACTGTAGAGACTAAAATAAATATCTAGTCCCACACTTGATCTCCACCAAAAGACCAAGAAGCAACAAAAATACCTAGTACCTCAATGCACAGAAATCATCACATGTCCACAGCATCAAAAACATTCCAGGAAATATGACCTCATCACATAGACAAAATAAGGTACCAGAAACCAGCCCCAAATGATAGAAACATATGATTTCTCAGACAAATAATTCAAAATAGCTGTTTTAAGGAAGCTTGATAGACTTCAAGAAAACACACAGAATCAGTTCAGAAATGTACCAGAGAGATTGAAAATAATTTTTTTAAAAAAATCAGACCAAAATCCTGGAGCTGAACAAATACAATGAATGAAATGAAAAATGCATTGGAGAGTATCAACAGTAGATTTGGTGAGACAGAAGAAAGAATCAGTGAGCTCAAAGACAGACTATTTGAAAATACCCAGAGGAGAAAAAAAATACAAAAATGAAGCCAGTTTAAGGAATTATGGGATGACATCAAAAGAGCAAATGTTCAGATTATTATAGTTAAAGAGTGACAAGTAGTAGAAAGTTTCCTCAAAGAAATAATAACAGAAAACTTTCTAAACCTGGAAAGAGACATAAAGTCAAGGGTCATCACTCAGATTCAACCCAAATAAAAATACCCTTAGAATGATTATATCAAACTCTCAAATGCCAAAAACAAAGAAAGGATCCTAAAGGCAGCAAGAAAAAAAGAAACAAATAACATATATGGGAGATCCTGTATGCCTGGCAACATACCTCTCAGCAGGAACCTTACAAGCCAGGAAAGAGTGGGATGATATATTCAGGATGCGGAAAGAAAAAGACTGTCAAGTGAGAATACTGTACCCAGTAGAGCCATTCTTCAGAAATAAAGGCAAGACAAAGAATTTCCTAGACAAACAAAAGCTGACAGAATGTGTTGCTACCACACCTATCCTACAAGAAATGCAAATAGTTCTTCAAACCAAAAGAAAAGGATGCTAATGTGATTGTTATACTAATATTTTAATCATGATGTGTAAATTAATTATATCTTTACTAAGACTAAAAGACAAAACTTTAAAAATAATAATAACTACAGCAATTTGTTAAGAGACTTGTGATATAAAAAAGTTAATTGTGACATTAAAAATTCAAATGTGGAAGGAGAAGGGAATTAGTGTGTATTGGTTTTATTCTGTTAATTTGTTTCTTTTTTTGCAATCAAAGTTAAGTTGGTATCAGTTTAAAATAACTACGGGATTTTTTTGTAAGTTTCATGCTAACAAAGAAAAAACATATTATAAATGCACTAAAAATAAAAAGCGATGGAGTAAAACATACTACCTGAGAAAATCACTTAAACTCAAAGGAAGGTGGTAACAAAGGATGAAACTGGTGGTCATTATTAAGCTAGGTACAGAGAAGCGAATACTGCATGTTCTCACTCATATGTGGGAGTTGAAAAACTGGATATCATGGAGGTAGAGATTACCAGAGGCTGAGAAGGAAAAGGGAGAAGGAGAATTAAAAGAAGCTGGTTAAGGAGTACAGAAATACAGTTAGACAGAAGAAATACATTCTAGTATTTGGTAATACAATGGGATAATTCTAATTCACAATAATTTATATTTCAAATAGCTAGAGAAGAAGATTTGTAATATTCCAACCCAAAGAAAAGATAAATGTTTGAGATGATGAATATCCCATTTACCCTGATTTGACCATTGCACATGGTATACAGGTACCAAAATATCACATGTATAACTATTATACATCAATAAAAAAGTTTGTTTTAATTTTTTAAAAAAGGAAAAGAAATCTATAGGTCCTAATGCCTTTGGAGTTGCCATAATGCACCTACTGTACTGCCTATATGCACATGAAAGAAAAATAAATTTATATTTGAAAAAATAAATATATAATATAAAGATGATCTTAGAAATTAGAAAAAGCAAACAAAAATCTAAACTAAGAAAATAGAATAAAAACTGTAATTTATGAAATAGAAAAATTTAAATGCAGAAAGAATATATAAACTTAAAAGCTATTTCTGGTCGGGGATCCCAGATGGCCATAGTGAAGCAGCAGACTGGCACCTCTCTTGCCAAGCAAAGCAGAGAGTAGGGATCCAGCTGCCAAAAGATGGAGACAACACCAACAGTTCTGGACAAATGGAGCACCCTGCACCTAGCAAAGGTCTCTTTGAACACACAGAGACCAGAGACTGAAGACAGATGCTGGAATCTGGGGCTTCATCCCCACCATGAGCCAGGCTCTCACAGGTACGGAAGCGCTGCCATGTGAACGAGAGATGGTGAGTGATCCTGACATGCTTTGGGTCAGTTCCCTGCCCCCACCAGCTGTACATGAGTCATTGGTCCCACATGGAAGAAGTCCTGGTCAGGGCACAGCAGTGGGAAACTGGAGCCCTAGGAGAGCAGGGAACAAACCCACACTCAGGAAAGCATGCCTGCAGATTGAACTCAGCTGACACCCACTACCAGCAGCTGCTGGACAACTCCAGATTCCCTTACCAGATCAGAAAGGATCACCTAGCAGCCCCACTTGCCCACAGGGTAGATCCCCCTGTGGCAGGGAATTCATTTTCTTTGAAGTGCTGAGGACAGGCTTGAACAGGGAGGGAGTGACATGAAAGACACGGGAAGGCTTTCTTGGTGTGAAGACTTCTGGGATGCAAACTACAGACAGCAGATGGGGACCCCATTCCCCCAACTGTTCTTCACAGAGTGTTGCAACAGGGTCTGAAAACCAACCCACTGGATTAACAGCAGGAGAGAATCTGCAGCAGAGAGGCCTGCCACAGGGTGGACTACAGAGCAAAAATTTTTTTTTTCTCACTGAGTCACCTATACTAAATGACAGAAATGGTCCTAGTTAAAAGGGTCACTACTAGCATCAGAGCAACAAAACCAAAAGAAAAGATAGAAAGGGAAGAGAGGCTTAACAAATGAGGAAGACTCAACAAAAAAATATAGGCAATCCTCAGTCTTAAAGAGACAGCATCCAAAAAAGGAGCTGTCAGAGCACAAACAATGGAAGCCACCCAGAACAACCTGCCCTAGATGACAGTCACAGAAAGCAGAGACTGGATGGCTAAAATGAATAAAAAGAATCACAAGAAACTAGAAGTGAAACTCATCAAAGTCATACAGGAAGTAAAAGTGGAGTTGGCCAATTTCAAGACAGGACCCTTCTGAAATAATGGAAATAAAGAACTTCATCCTAGAAATTAAAAAGACACAGTAACAAGTATAGGAAGTAGGATCAGACAGAGGAAAGAATCTCAGAGCTTGAAGACCAAAATATGGAAATAACCCAGTCTGTCAAAAATAGAAAAAAAGCCGGGCTCGGTGGCTCAGCCTGTAATCCCGCGCCTTTGGGAGGCTGAGGTGAGTGGATTGCCTGAGCCTGTGGGTTCGAGACCACCTGGGTAGCGAGACCTCATCTCTACAATAAATCAAAAAATCAGCCGGGCGTGGTAGTGCATGCCTGTAATTCCAGTTCCTTGGAAGGCTGAGGCGGAAGGATCGCCGGAGCCCAGCAGGTTGAGGCTGCAGTGGCTGGGAGCGGCCACTGCACTCCAGTCTGGGCTACAGAGTGAGACTCCAACTAAAAAAAAAAAAAAAAAAAAGAAAAAAACTAAAAAAGAATGAGAAAGGCTCCAAGAGGTGTAGGACTATGTCAAGAAACTAAATTTACACTTGATTGGTATCCCTGAAGCAGAAAAAGAAATGGAGGACACCATGAAACAAGCATTCCAAAACAGTCATCCAAGAAAACTTCCCATATCTTGCAAGAAATGTGACCGTTTAGACACAAGAGACTCAGAAAACCCCCGCAATGTTTTACATCAGAAGACCAACCCAAGACATATAGTAATCTGCCTCCACAAAGTAACCATGAAAGAAAAAATTCTAAAGGCAACAAGAGAGAAAGGCTAGACCACTATCAAAGAAGACCCATCAGAATTGCTCCAGACTTATCTGCAGAAACACTACAAGTCAGAAGGGACTGGAGTCTCATTTTTAACATTCTTAAAGACAAGCAATTCCAGTCAAGAATTTCCTATCCTGCCAAGCTAAGCTTCATCAGTGATGGATAATTAAAATCCTTTCTAGATATATCTAATCCCCAAGAGAATATGCCACTTTCAGACCAGCTCTTCAGGAGATGCTTAAGAAAGTGTTGAACACACACACAAAAAGAACAGTTATACCCATCACAAAAGTACAGGCAACCACAGAGTTAACAGAGCATATAGAGCACTCACAAAAATGAAAATACACACATATATAAAAGTAAAAGTAAAAAAGAAGCAAAGCAACCCTCTAAAGAGCCTTATAACAGATAAACTCACATTTCATTAATCAATTTGAATGTGAATGGATTAAATGTGTCACTGAAGAGGCAGAGAGTGGCAAACTGGATAAATAACCATGATCCAACAGTCTGATACCTCCAAGAGATTCATCTCACTGCAAAGGACCTCCAGAAGCTCAAAGTTAAAGGCTGGAAAATGCTCTTTCAGGCAAATGGAAAACAGAAGCAAGCAGAGGTAGCTATTCTGATATCAGACAAAGCAGACTTCAAACCTTCAAAAGTTAAAAAGGACACCACATACTTATAAAAGGCTCAATCTGCCAGCAAGAAATATCCGTCTTAAACATATATGCACCCAACACAGGAGCACCAAGTTTTACTACTAAGTAAACTATGAGAGGACATTGACACTCACACAATCATAGTTGGAGACCTAAATACCCCCACTAACAACCCTAGACAGATCATCGAGGTAAAAAACCAACAAGGAGATAACAGAACCTAAACTTGATGCTTGATCAAATGGATTCACTACACATCTACAGAACATTCACCCAACATCTACAGAGTATACATTCTACTCATCAGTACATGGTACATACTCCAAGATCAATCACATTCTCAGACATACATCAAGTACAAACAAATTTCAAAAGATAGCCGGGCTCGGTGGCTCAGCCTGTAATCCCGCGCCTTTGGGAGGCTGAGGTGAGCGGATTGCCCGAGCCCGCGGGTTCGAGACCCGCCTGGGCAGCGAGACCTCATCTCTACAATAAACCAAAAACTAGCCGGGCGTGGTAGCGCGTGCCTGTAATTCTGGCTACTCGGAAGGCTGAGGCGGAAGGATCCCCGGAGCCCAGCAGGTCGAGGCTGCAGTAGCCGGGAGCAGCCACTGCACTCCAGTCTAGGTGACGGAGTGAGACTCCAACTCAAAAAAAAAAAAAATTTTTCAAAAGATGAAAATAATACCATGCATCTTCTCAGATCACAGTGGAATAAAAATGAATATCATCACTAGCAAGATCCCCTTAAACACACAAAGACATGGACACTAAACAACATGCTTCTGAATGACTTCTAGGTCAACACAGAAATCAAGACAGAAATAAAAAGATTCCTAAAAACAAGGATACATCTTATCAGAATCTCTAGGATGCCATGAAATCAGTGTTAAAAGGAAAATTCATAGCCTGTACATACACATAATATTACACCTAAGGGAGCTGGAAAGGCAAGATCATCTATTTTATAATTTCAGTAGAAAAATCCAGATTACTAAGTGGCGGAGGCCATGACAATCCAGGACTCAGCATGGGGACCGAACGAAGACACCCTTCTGGAAGGCAAAGCCCCAGAAGGATCCGTGTGCGTGGCAAAGCCCCGCGGAAAGTCTTGAGGAAAGTTCTACACGAATGTCCTGTGACTCGTGGTCGCCTGTTTGTTCCCATTATACTGTTCAATAATAAAGCAGTTAATGCTTCACCATTGGCCATGCCTCAGGAAATGCAAATAGCAACCCAACAGGTCACAATGACCCAACCAATTACTCCAAAACCTACTGTGACAAAGTGTACTTTTAACCGTTCTACTTTATGTTAAAACTATGGTATCGAGAAATGACAGAAACTGAGGTACAAACTAAAGCAAACACAGTTAAGCCCTACAAACAACACCAGAGTAGCCACAAGTTTAAAGCTTTGAAACAATATCACAAACCCTGGCCAACTGTTAGAGCAGGCCCTCATATAGGCTATAATATGAATGGAAGAATTTGGTGGGCGCCTAGAGGAAAGAGTGGTATGCAAAACTTAGAATGGCTTAACCCTCCACTACCTTATACAGGTGCATATGATGATGATATGGTTAGAAAAGTCTGGATAGATGAAAGACATGTTAAGTAGAAAAACTTACCTTTATAGGAAAAAATAAAACGCAGTGGGCCCCCTTGGTGCCTGCTTTCTAAAACCCAAAGGTCAGCACTTAGTAAAAAGTAAAATGATTGGTATATATAAATAAATATAAACACTGCCTCATCACATCACAGACAGTGACCTTTAAATCAAAACTACATAAAGGTTATATGCCTAACACCTTTATATCTATATAGACTATTTACCTCTATACAGCATAAGTTTTACTTTCCACTTGCTAACCTTTTGACTAATATTAACCTTGCCCTTTTAATAAGTTACTACTTCCAAGAACAGCTAGCTTCTTATATGTAGACATTATTAAACCGTATAATTATGCAGAAATCATAAGAATTGTAAAATCATTAGAACGTCATACAATCGTTTTGATATGTTTTGATTGTTAATTTTTTCCTTTACTGTTAACCTTCTGCTAAGTGTGTGCCAAAAATTATGATATAAATAAATCAGCACTGGTGTGCTTCAGTGCCAGAGTGCCTGAAAAGAAACTCTGATCACGACTCTTCCTTCCCTCACCTCATCATGCCTCCTTCTCAGTCCCCGTGAGCCCCCCCGGAGCTGGCATCCGGCAACCAAGATAAAGTCACAATTGCAGAATACAGAAGACAAAAATATCATAGAAAGGATCAACAAGACAAAAAAAAAAAAAAAAACGGTTCTTTGAAAGGATAAATATGATTGATGGACCACTGACCAGATTAATTTTTTTTAAAAGAGAAAGTCCATATAAACACAATTAGAAACAAAAAATACAAAGTCACAAATGACCCTGAAGAAATCTAAAATATTATCAGAGTTTACTATGAACACCTGTATGCAAATAAAATAGAAGATCTAAAGGAAATGGAGAACTTTCTGGCATCACACAATCTCTCAAAGTTGAAACAAGAAGAAATTGAAACTCTAAACAGACCAATAACAATCCAGGAAATTGACTCAGTCAAAACCTCCCCACCAAAAAGCCCTGAACCAGATGGCTTCCCAGCTGAGTTCTACAAGACATACAAGGAGGAGCTGATATCAATCTTATTGAAAGTATTCCAGGCAATTGAGAATGATGGAATTTTCCCCAACTCATGAAGTTAACATCTTACTGATACCCAAACTTGGCAAAGACCCAACAAGCAAAGAGAATTACAGGCCAATCTCCTCGATGAACATAGATGCAAAAATTCTCAACGAGATTCTAGCAAATTAAGTCCAACAAGCACATCTCAAGCATCATCCACCATGACCAGATGGGCTTCATTCCTGGGATGCAGGGCTGGTTCAACATTTGCAAGACCATAAACGTAATTCAGCACATTAACAGATATAAAACCAAGAACCACATGATAATCTCATTAGATGCAGAAATAGCATTCAACAAAATCTACCATCCTTTCTTGATAAAAACCCTTGAGCACCCAGGCATAGAAGGAACATTCCTCAAAACAATAAGAGCCATCTATGCTAAACCTATAGCCAGTATTTTGCTCAATGAACAGAACCTGAAAGCATACCCCCCAAGAACTTAAAGAAGACAAAGATGCCCACTCTCACCCCTCCTATTCCACACCGTGCTGAAGTCCTAACCAGAGCAATCAGGCAAGAGAAGGAAGTCAGGGGTATCCAAATAGGAAAAGAGAAAGTTAAGCTATCCCTCTTTGTGGGTGACATTATTCTACACTGAGAAAACCCTGAGAAGTCTGTCAAAAGCCTCCTTGCACTGATAAATGACTTTAGTAAAGTTTCATGTTATAAAAGCAACATGCAAAAAACATATGTGTTTCTATACACCAGCAACAAGCAGGCTGAGACTCAAATAAAAAAACACAATCCCATTCACAATAGCCACAGAAAAAGAGAAAGAAATACCTTCGTATCCACCTAACCAGAGAAGTGAAAGGCCATTACAAGGAGAACTACAAAATGCTGCTCAAAGAAATCAAGGATGACACAAACAAATGGAAAAACATCCCATGCTCATGGATTGGAAAAATCAATATTGTCAAGATGTTCATCCTACCCAAAGAAATTCACAGATTCAATGCAATACCCATCAAATTACCAACATCATTTTTCACAGAACTGGAAATGACAATACAGAAATTCATATGTAAATAAAACCCAGCAAGAATAGACAAAACAATCCTCAGCAAAAGGAACAAAGCAGAAGGTATCACATTTCCAGACTTCAAACTTTATTACAAGACGGGGCATGGCATTGGTACAGGAATAGGCACACAAAACAGTGGAACAGGACAGAGATTCCAGAAGTAAAAACACGGTCTGTCAAACAACTTATCTTTGGCAAAGCCACCAATAACAATCATTGGGGAAATGAGACCATATTTAGCAAGTGGTGTGGGAAAATTGGTAACCATGTGTAGAAGAATGAAACTGGACCCCTACCTATCACCATATACAAAAATCAACTCAAAACGGATAAAAGACCCAAATGTAAAACCTCAAAATAGGGCAACCCCTTCAGGTCCCCTCCCACTGTGGGAGCTTTTCAGTGCTCTCAATAAATCCTGCTATAACTCAAAATATAAGAATCCCAGAAGAAAATGCAGAAAACATCCTAATGCACATTGGAGTAGGCAACGAATTCTTGATTAAGTCCCCAAAAGCAAATGCCATATAAGCTAAGACAGACAAGTGGGAGCTCATCAAACTTAAAAGCTTTTGCACAGCAAAATAAACTATCAAGAGAATAAAGAGACAGCCTACACAATGGGAAAAACTACTTGCACATTATGCATCTGACAAAGGTCTAACATCTAGGATCTACAAGGAACTAAAATGAATGAAAGGAAAAAAATAACCCATTAAAAAGTGAGCAAAGGACATGAACAGATATTTCTCAAAACATGATATACAATCAGCCAACAGACACATGAAAAAATTCTCAGCCTTATTAATCATCAGAGAAATGAAAATCAAAACTACAATGAGATACGACCTAACTCTGGTGAGGATGGCTATCATTAATAAGTCAAAAAACAAGTGCTTGTGTTGGTGTGAAAAAAAGGGAACTTTTCTACACTGTTGGTGGGAATGAAAGCAAGTTCAACCTCTACAGAAAACAGTGTGGCATTTCCTAAAAAAACTAAAAATTGATCTTCTATTTGATCCAACAATCCCTCTCCTGAGACTATACCCAGAGGAATATAAATAACTCCACCCAAAAGACACCTGCACACACGTTTATTGTTACACTATTCACAATAGCAACAACATGGATCCAACCCTGTTGCCCATTGAAAGTGGACTAGATAAAGAAAATGTGGCACATGTACACGATGGAGTATTACACGTGCTGCATAGAATAAAACCATGGACGTCACAGCAACTTGGAGAGAGCGGGAGACCATTCTACTAAGTGGACTATCACAGAAACCGATGACTGAATGCCACCTGCTCTCACTCATAAGTAGGCCCTGAACACGAGTCACATAAACACAAGGGTGGGATTGGCAGTAGCTGGGCACTGCTAGAGGAGGCAGAGATGGAAAGGGTGGGGGCACATGACAACACAAAGGACACCTGGCCCATGACCAGGGGGAGGGAGGGCCTGCTAGAAATCCAAACTTCCCCTGCATGCAGCGGACTTATGTAGTTAATCCTCACTTGTACCCAACAACTCCATAATAAAGAAGTAGATTTTTAAAAGAGATATTTCTTTGAGAAGACCAATGAAAACAACAATTTTCATGAGCCTGATTATGGCAAAAAGAAAATATTCACAAGAAAAAAGACACACGATTAGAAATGAAAAAAGATTTCTGTGGAAGAAATAAAGAGATTAAAAATTAAGAGATTATATGCAAATTTATAGCAACAAATTTGAAAACTAGGAAGAAATTAATGATTTCCTAACAGAATACAAATGTCTAAAATTGACCTAAGGAGTAGCAAACATTAAACGATCAATTTCCATAGAATAGATGGAAAAGTAATGTACTAGGCTGAATTATGGTTGTCCAAAGATGTCCATGTCCTAATTGTTGGAATATGTTCATCTAGTCTGTTATTTTATATGGCAAGGGAATTTCACAGGTGTGATTATGTGAAGGATCTGGAGATAGGGATAGTACCTCGCATTATTCAGGTGGCCCCAGTGATATAATCACAAGAGCCTATAAAAGGGAGTGTGAGGCTGGGCCTCCCAGACTTTGGGAGGCCAAGGTGAGTGGATTTCCTGAGCCTGTGGGTTCGAGTTCAGCCCAGGCACTTGGCGAGACCTCGTCTCTACAATAAATCAAAAATTAGCCAGGTGTGGTAGCGCACGCCTATAGTTCCAGCTACTTGGAAGACTGAAGCGGAAGGATTGCAGGAGCCCAGCAGGTTGACGCTGGGGTGGCCATGAGCATATCACTGCACTCCAGCCTGGACAATGGAGTGAGACTCCAACTAAAAAAATAAAATAAAATAAAAGGGGGTGTAGTAGGCTGAATAATGGCCCCCACATTTATGTAAGTCCTACTTCTTAGAACCTGTGAATATCACCTTATATGGCAAAGAGATTTTGTAGATATTATTGAATTACAAATTTTTATTTGAAAAAATTATCCTGAGCCAGGCTCAATGGCTCAGCCTGTAATCCTGCGCCTTTGGGAGGCTGAGGTGAGTGAATTGCCTGAGCCCGCGGGTTCAAGACCCGCCTGGGTAGCGAGATCTCATCTCTACAATAAATCAAAAAATGAGGTGGGCATGGTAGCACGTGCCTGTAGTTCCAGCTACTTGGAAGGCTGAGGCGGAAGGATCGCCGGAGCCCAGCAGGTGAGGCTGCGGTGGCCGGGAGCAGCCACTGCACTCCAGTCTGGGCGGCAGAGTGAGACTCCAACTCAAAAAAAATATATATATCCTGTATTATCTAGTGGGCCCTAAAAGTAATTTAAAGATGGGCTTATAAGAGGAAGGCAAAAGGAGATTTGAGCACTGAAAAGGGTGATGTTACTGTGGAAGCAGAAGGAGATTTGAAGGTGCTACACAGCTAGCTTTGAAGATGGGAGAAAGGTCTGTGAACCAGTAACGCAGGCGGCCCTTGGAAGCTGGAAAAGACAAGGAAGCAGATTCTCCTCTAGAGCCTTGGGAGGGGGTGCAGTCCTCTGACACCTTGATTTTAGCCTAGTGAAGCCGACTGTGTACTTCCAACCTCCAGAACTGTAAGAGAATAGACCTGTGTTGTTTTAAGCCACTAAACCTGTGGTAATTTGTTACAGCAGCAATAGGAAGCGAATACAGGTGAATATAGATCTCTCATTAAAACAAGGTGCCAGGACCAGATGTTGTATAACCGCTCTCTCTAACTCTTAAACAATAGAGAGCTCATGTTACTTAAGCTCCTTTACTTATTGTCTGAAGTCTTCATACTCCTATTACCAAAACTTCATGAAGAGTATAAAAATGTAAAACTTTCATAAATGAATCTGGATATGAAGATTCTAAATCAATTACAAGTAAACAAAATCTGACCTCTAATAAAATAAAAAACACATTATTACTAAATGGTGTATATTTTAGGAATCCAAGTGTATGATACAGTCTAAAATCTATAATTTAACATCACTCATTACAACAACAAATTAAAAAATCATATGATCACATCAATACTTACTGAAAAGATATTGATGCAATTCACCAGCTTTGCTTAAGAAAATCTCTACATAAAATAGAAATAAAGGGAAATCAATGAAAAAGACAATAAATGAAAAGTCCATGGAATATAGTAAGTTCTCCTTCGTTCAATAAATATTTAAGTACTCACTAGTACCAAGCACACTCTGGTGATACAGTACTGAATGTGATGGATAAAAGCTGTGCTCTCCAAAGCCCAAGTACAGTGAGAGTGATGGGAAATTTACTGAGGGCTTTTATGTAAAAGAAGGAGATGAAAGCCCATGAGAAAGCACAAAGCCCAGTCAGGGCCATGTTCAAGTCATGGTAATTGGATGTTCATCACCTCAAGCACTTTTTTTGGGGTTGGGACTGTTACAAATCTTCTCTTCTAGCTATTTTGAAATATACAATAAGTTATTGTTAATCAGAATCGCCCCACTGTACTACTGAATACTAGAATGTACCTCGTTTCTCGAACTGTATTTCTGCACCCCTTAACCAGTTTCTCTTAACACTCCTCTCCCTTTTCCCTCTCAGCCTCTGGTAATCGCTACTTTCACGATATCCGCTTCTCCAACTCCCATATAGGAGTGAGAACGTGCAGTATTTACTTCTCTGTATCTGACTTCACAATGACCTCCGGTTCCATCCTTTCTTTCTTCCTTTGTGGTTAAGTGGTTTTCTCTGGTAGTAAGTTTTACTCCATTGCTTTTTATTTCTAGTGTATTTATTGTAAGTTTTCTCTTTGCAGTTAGCATGAAGCTTACAAAAACATGCTATGGTTATAACGAGTTATTTTAAACTGATACCAACTTAACTTTGATTGCAAAAAAAGAAAAGAAACAAATCAACAAAATAAAATCTATACATATTAATGTCCTTTTCCTCCCGCATTTTGAATTTTTGATGCTACAGTTTACTTTTTACATTGCTAACCACTTAATGAACTGTTGTAGTTATTATTTTTAATAGTTTTGTATTTTAGTCTTCTTAAGTAAAGACATAATTGATTTACACATCATGATTACAATATTAGTGTACCAATCACGTTAGCATCCTTTTCTTTTGGTTTGAAGAATTCCCATTTGCATTTCTTGTTGGCCAGGTCTGGTAGCAACACATTGTCAGCTTTTGTTTGTTGGGAAGGTCTTTGCCCTGCCTTCATTTCTGAAGAACAACTTTACTAGGTATAGTATTCTCACTTAACAGATGTATCCAGGGAGGATGACTGGAGAAAAGATTTCTGGGAGAGAAAAAGAACCTGTACAAAGACCCAGAGAGAAGAGAGCTGAAGTTAAGTAGAGTGTGGCTGACATGAAAAGCAAGAAGGCGTAAAGAACATGATGGAACTGGTGAGGAAGGCTCAGCCCAGTTCAGAAAGGATTGGAAGCCATATCTAGGGGCTGGGACTTCACCCTGCATGCAACGTGGAGTCATTGGTGGGCTTTAAGCAGAAGTGTGCCGGTTCTTCTGCTCCCCACACCTTTGAAGGTATGGCCTCCCCTTCTCTCTCCTGCCCTGGAAAGCTGACCTCCTCAGGGTCTGCACTCGTTCTCCCTTTCCTACTGGCTTCCAGTTGGGCGCCTATGCCCTGTGTGCCCTTGCCCCAGGGCTGCACCTCTGACAGTGGGTGTCTCCCTCCTTGACCCCAGGTCTGCCAGGCAGCCCCTTTGTGGCTCCAGCTTTCACTGACCATTTCTTGTCCCTTCAGGACTACAGATGGAGATGACTCCCTGTTTCTCAATCCTGCCCACAGCCCTGTAAACAGTCCCTCCATCGAAGCTTTTCATTTGAACTATCCGAATCAAGTCTCTTTCCTTTGGGACCCTGACTGGTACAGGCAGGAGATCCCTTTGACTGCTCTCTGGAAAGCAGATGGAAGGGTGGCGAGAGTGGCTGAAGGAGACCAGTGAGGAAGCTGCTGTAATTCTGGGGTCAAGCGAAGAGGGTAGCCTGGGCTCAGGCAGCAGAACAAGGGTTTGCAGGGAGGAGGTTTGCTCCTGCCAAAGTCGTATTGTGATGTTTCAGGCCCAGCCACAGACAGTTACAGAGGCTCCGCTTGGCAGTCCTCGTGGGGAAAGCTGCCCTCCCCACACGAGACTTGGCGCAGTCAGCGCGTCGCAGCCTCTGAAGGCATCGCAGTCAGGGACTCGGGCCCCCGGCCCGCCATGCTCTTAGACATATCTGCATTCTTAGCCCAGGGAGCTCCATTAGGAGCTCTTTTCCTCACCAGGGAACTTTGAAGACACCTTCCTCATTCTAACTTGCTCTCTTCCTCGCCTCTGGCTTCAGGGTCCACAAAACTGAGGAGCTTTTCGTCTGGGTTCACCTCAGTGGTGAACCGACCCCATCAACACACTGTTCCACAGGGGGAAATGAAACGAGGGAGTTGGCACCGTCTCCGGTTTCAGCCACCTCCTCGTGCGATCACAGTAAATTATGAAAGTCTTGACTGTTACTTTCATTTGGGCTCATGTTAAACCAGCTACTCCAATCAGTGCCTGGAGACTTGGCTGAGTTTCTGACAAAAGCAAATGGATTCCAGAGATATTTGGAGGATAGAGTTGATAGGATCTTGCTATTGATTCGACTGGAAGATGGAGTGGAATGGAGAACAGTGAGGGAAAATAGAAAACTGCCTAGGTTTTTATTTGCCATTCCCTGGAGCCTGAAACAAGGAGCAGAAGCAGGGTGGCAGGAAAATATTTTCACTTGGGGCATGACACTTCAGAGATGCCTGTGGGTCATCCATGTTAGGTATTCAGAAGACAGTTGGATACGTGAAAAGGAATGTATGGGAAAGGCCTGGACTGTGACACAGACGCGAGAATCGCTGATTTACCAAAGGTAATTGTGGATACAGGCATGGGTAAAATGACCCTGAGAGAATGTGGAGACTGAGAAGAAAATATGGCGGAGACTGAGGCCCAGCACGGACCCTTCTTTAAAGTGAACTCTTGGGTTCTCTAGACAGTCATCTAATGGTGTATTTTTCTGTGACTCTATCAAAACCTTTCTTAAACTTGATGAACAAAATAGAGATAGCAAGTCATAATGAAGAGCCCAAATGAAGAGTCAGGATGCGCTGAGTTCAACTCTGAGTTTTACCTTGTATGAAAGCAGGAAGAGTAATAGCACCTACTTCATAACATTGCGGTGTTTAAATGAGAAAATAAATAAAAAGTACCCACAGAAGAGCTTGGAACATTGAGAGAATCCAGACCCTTTCTTTCTAACTCCATACATCTCAGGGCTGTGTTAAGAGCCCTAAGAGTGAAAGGGGGTGTCTGGCAAATGGCAAAGCTTATGGAAGCAGCTGCCATCACACCTGCACATGCCCTATTTCTGGGAATAATGTTTTGTGTATTCGTATCAGCTGTGTAAAGGATTAATTCTTTTGGGCTCACAAATTATTTTTCCTAAACAACAAAGGGTACCATCTCTAAACCAAGCGTGACTACACCTCTTACTCAAGGCAGTATAACGCCGCTGAGTAAAACTGCAGGCTAATTTCTTTTTTTTTGAGTTGGAGTCTCACTCTGTCACCCAGACTGGAGTCCACTCCCGGCCACTGCAGCCTCGACCTGCTGGACTCTGACAATCCTTCCGCCTCAGCTTCCAAGTAGCTGGAACTACAGGCACGTGCTACCACGCCCGGCTAATTTTTTGATTTATTATAGAGATGAGGTCTTGCCAAGTTGCCCAGGCGGGGCTCTTACCCACGGGCTCAGGCAATCACTCACCTCAGCCTCCCAAGGCGTGGGATTACAGGCTGAGCCACCAAGCCCAGCCAGACTAATTTCTTGACACTCTAAAATTTTCCACTGGCAAGCTAAAATAAGCAAAGGCTAAATTCGTAGTCTCCAGAAATATGGAAATTGTTATGTGTTATCTTATCCTGAAGTGCTGAGATTAAAGTATCGTAAAGACGGGGGTTTCCTGCGTTTCTCAATCTGCCTGTGCCTTCATGTCCTGTTGTTTTGTGAGTGCATGCTTCAGCCTCTCTTCCATCTCCCGTACCCATGTGGGAGGCAGTGCGGATCCCACGCTTTCATGAAAAGAACACAAATTTTGGAATCAAGCTGACTCGCGCTCCGATCTGGGCTCCACCACTAGCTGGACATGTGGGCCTTAATTTTTTTGACTCTGTAATGAAATTTCTTTGGGGTTCTGCTGTGGATTAAGTGAGATAATGTGTATAAAGCCCCAAGCACACAGTATGTACTCCATAAGGGTAGCCATGCTGATATTTACTATGGAGCTTAGACCAGTCAGGAGAATAGAGTGGGCCAGAAAACAGTCCTTGGGAGGAAACAGGAAGAGAAAGAAGGAGGTGTAGATAGTGGGGGGAGTGTCTCGTGGCTTTGTATTCACTTTTCAGGGAAATTGGAGGGGACATGAGTTCCAAAGGGTCACTTTGGGAGCTGTCCGGCATGCAGAGGATGCCAAGAAATGCTCATCAGGTTGAAGGCGAAAGTTCAAAATTCATTAAAACTTCTGCTTACCTTCAAGCAAAAGTTCCTCTTGAGAGCTGCAAGTCAAAGCAACTAGTTGGCTCAAAAGGCATGTAGATAATGGGCCTGAGACTCAGAAGACCTGTCCAGGGAACAAGTGGTTTTCCAGACAGCATGTCCAGGCGGGGTCACCTCGCTCCAGACCACCAGGCTGGGGAAGAGAGAGGGGGCCGCAGCTCCCACGGAGGAAGAGCAGATACCATTATTCCAGAGGAAGAGAGAAGGGACCCAGGGAGGAGGGAAGAAGTGAGAGGACGTGGTGTGGCAGCAGGAACGTCACGAGCAGCTGGTTCTGAGAGTTTGCTGCCCAGGAGCCATTTCTGCATCCGTGGGCCGATGCCTACTTTACTCTGCAAAAACTGTCTTATCTAGTGAGGGTGAAAGTGCAGCCTTCCCAGGATTGACTCATGCCATCCTCTTCCTTCAGACTTTGGGTCTTCACCAGAGACGCAAAAAACCCACAGTGGCTAGAGTGAATTCCTCTGAGCAGGCGTGCTTTGCAGAGCCCCGGCATGCCACTTCAATTCCCGGTTCCCAGACCCTGCAGTTTCTTCAAGTGCATCCTCCAGGTTTCCTGCAGTTCTGCGAGTCACTCAATGTCCTTCCAACAAGCCCCTCTTTGCGCAAGTCAGGAATGGGGATCCCGTTGCTCACCCCTGGCTCCCTTGGATTTGATTCCCGCTGTTTGGATGTTGAGCGTGATTCTGCTTTTCTAAGTGGACATGAACTGATTCACTGAGGCTGGCCACTGTGAAACTTTTGGTGGGAATGTTAAGGCAGGAGTAGAATCAACAAGATGTCGTGCAGCTGAACAGACTTGTGTTTAAACCTGGCTCCACGACCTATTAGCAACGTTTTATCTCGGGGAAACAGCAAACTTCAATTTCCTTATCTGTAAAATAGTGGTGATAGGATTCCTCATGGGCTTGTTATATGGATTAAATGACACAATGCGTTAATAGATCATGATACAATGTATGTAGAGCACCCGGCACTGAATAGGCACTCAACAAATTTCAGTTTTCTACAACTTTTTCTTCCAGCACATGCCAGATTATGGTTTGGGTACGTGAACACAGACACATTCCAGAGATTTTTGCCTTGGGCAAGTTTATCCCAGGAACTGGAATACAATAGAAATTGATTCTATGAGGAAGTCAGATAAGGAAGGAAAAATTAAACAGTTGCTGACAAGGAGAGTTAAGTGGGATATCTAGAAAGAATAAGTCTCAGAAGAAAAATAGGATGCCAAAAATAATTTTTTAAAAATCCTCTCGGGACAACCCCTTCAGGTACCTTCCCACTGTGAGAACTTTTCTGTCCTCTCAATAAATCTTGCTTTCAAAACAATAAAAAATAAAAATAAATAAAAATCCTCTCTTAGTAACAACCTAATTCAAATCATAAACATAGGCCTGTACTCAGAAAAATGGCATTCTTATACAAGCATGGGCATTTGATATTTTTTGGAAGACAGAAAACAGCTGCTTATCCTACGGTGGATACTTCTGTAATTCATTTGGAAGACAGAATAGATTATTTCTGACCTGTCTGTATAGAAATTTCACATTTCCTATAATTTAGTATAAGACATGGTAAATGCAAAAAGAGAAAGTATGTCTTTTCTTTTCTTTTTGAGTTGGAGTCTCACTCTGTCGCCCAGGCTGGAGTGCAGCGGCACGCTCACAGTCACTGCAGCCTCGACCTACCAGACTCAGGTGATCCTTCCGCCTCAGCCTTCCAAGTAGCTGGAATCACAGGCATGTGCACAATGCCCGGCTAATTTTTTGATTTATTGCACAGACAAGGTCTCACCAAGTTGCCCAGGCTGGTCTCAAACCCCTGAGCTCAGGCAATCCTCTTGCCTCGGCCTCCCAAAGCATGCCTGGCCAAGCATGTCTTTTCACAAGGTGCCCCTTGAACCTTTGGAGCACCGGATCTCTAAAATGAAACATTTGATGTCCAAAGGAGATGAATAAAAATGACCAAGAGATTATGGCAGTGTTTTCATGAGGACATTGAAGTTGTTCCTCCCACCCCACCCCACCTTTTTGCTGCCGTGAATAACTGTGCTATGAACGTTCATGCACACATTTTTTTCAAGGATGTTTATACCAGGACACTAGTACTGGATGGTGCTTTAAAGACCCTCACCTTGAACTATCTTATTTGTTAGATGAGAAAACCTACTAAGCTCAGGGAAGGAAATTGTTCCTCAATTACATAAAGACTTGGAGGCAAAATTGTAACCCAGGCTCCTACAGCTGGGAGGAAGACCTGGAAAAGGTGCTGTCCTCTGGGCTGGCCTTGGTCACAGCCTTTCTTCTCCACGAGAGAGGCTGGAGGATGGAGTCAGCTCAGGGGGGTCTGTGTCCCTGGCTAGTTGGGAAGACCCCCACAAAAGTTTGCCACCCCTTGAGTCCGGCCGCTGATACCTCAACCTAGCATCAGGTAAATGGACCCTTGCTTGCCAATATCACCTCCACATATGTCTTTATCATCATCTTAAAAACTGTCCTAACCACACATAATAAAAGTCTCCACTTTTGAAGTATTTACATACGTCAAAATGATTGCTCCTTTCTGTCCTAGAAAAAGACAGAGATTGGTCTAGAAAGCAGTGGCCTAGCTCTCCAGTCCAATGTTCTTTACAGTTTCCCCAAAATAACAATTGTTTTCAAAGGTATTAAAATGTGGTACCCTACATGGGTCTGATAAGCAGATTTTGTTCCCCCTTGAAAAGAGAGTTGTCCTAAGTAGTCTAATTTCTAGCAGAAGAATTTAAGGTAAGTGTTTTAATTTTGCACTAATGGCTACTAAGGATTATCACAGAAACACCATTTCTGGAGAGTCTGTATAATAAGCATGACAGTTGGAGAGATGAAAAGAGTACCAGAAAATAAATTTAGCTCCTACTGTTACCACTGAACGTGATGACTGGTGATGCTGAGAGGTCATCCTCACAGGACCCATGCCAAGGAGAATAAAGGGGGAGACCCAGCTTAAGAAACAGGTGTTGTGGGTGGGTTTTGTGGCTGTTTTTAATCACTAGTTTTTGCTTTTAAATAACAGCTCTATTGAAACATAATCCACACATACAGAATTCACCCACTTGAAAGTGCACAGATCAACGGCTTTTACTTTACTCACAGAGCTGTGTCTCCATCACCACGCCATCAGAACCTTGTCATGAAATCCCATTCTCATTAGAAGTTCCTCCCATTTCCGCCCTTCATCCCACCCCACACTCTGACAACTACTAATCTACTTTCTGTCTCGCTGAATTTGCCTCCTCTGGATCTTTCACATAAATGGACTCACACAAAGTATCAGTCACATGTGGTCTGGCTTCTTTCACTGAACATAACGTTTTTCGGGCTTGTATATGCTGTAGCACATACCAGTACTTCATTGCTTTATACTGTCAAATCTGTTGCATAGATATACCACATTTTGTTTATCCATTTACCAGTTGGTAGACGTTGAAGTTGTTCTCCTCACCCCATTTTTTTGCTGTTGTGAATAACTGTGCTATGAACGTTCATGTACACATTTTTTCCAAGGACATATCGTTTCCATCTCTCTTGGGCGTATACCTAGGCGAATTTCTAGGTCATATGGGAACTCGAAGTTTAACCTCTAGAAGAACTACTAGACTGTGTTCCAAAATGGCTATACCATTTCACATTCCGCCCAGCAGGATCTGAGGGTTCCACCTCTCTACATCCTTTTCAATCCTTGTTATTATGGTTTTTATTTTAACCGCCCTACTGTGTATGAAGTGATATCTTATTGTGGATTTGATTTGCATTTCCTGACAGATAATGAAGTTGAGCCTTTTATATAGTGGGGGTATATTTTCTTTGAAAAATGGTCTTGGGGGCATACACATTTACTTTTAATGAAAAGGAAGTTCTACTCCGACTGATGTCACACACGGAGGGCATGAGTCACACCCTCCAACTCCCTCCTGGATTCTCACTATCAGGATCCAGTGGGGACCAGTCCCGACGCCCGGACACATCCCCTTCATCCTCCACTCCCAGGCGACGTCCGTAACCCATCGGCAAGTCTGCCTGAGACAGGAATGTGTTCTGGCCTCAAGGGCTAGAGCCAGAGGAAGTTGCCCCCTTGCCCCCTGTGGGAAGGAGGGTCCTGGAGACATGGGTAGGTATCTGAGTTTTCACGTGGTCCTGCTGAGTAGCGCAGCTGATGACTCCAGTCACCACACCTGGCACACGGATCACCTCTTTCAGGGTCTTTATCCCCTCCCTGCTCTTGTCCTTCATGGCCATGGCTAGGAGGACTGCTCTGTGTCCAGCTTCTTGAGACACAGACGCCACCAGATTCTTTGCAAAGACATGGATGAGAGGCTCATCCTGCCTGAGAAGCACTTTGGTGGTGAGCACCAGTCTGCTGAGGCCGTCGGCCACACTGCTGTGCTCCAAAGAGACCAGGGTCCCCAAACTGGGTTGCCACCACCAGGATGTGACCGCTGAAGGCTGTGCACACCACCAGCATGGGGACCCCACATACCACCCCTTCTTCTGTTTCGACAGCACCCGAGGCTTGCTTTCCATGGCCGGGTCTCCTTAAGGGCACCTCATGTTCTGAGCCACCCCCTCCAGGGCTCCCACAAGGTTAAGGCCGTGGGGCCACTGGGAGATGCCCTCAGGGACCCACACTCTAAAAAGTTGCCTTTTATTGAAAGACAGTTTTGCTGGACATGAATTTCTTAATCGGCAACTTTTTTTTCCGTACTTTCAAAGCGTTATCCCACTGCCTTCTGGCTCCCATTGTTTCTGACGAGAATCTGGCCGTAGGCATCACCGGCATTCCACTGTACGCAACCAGTGATTGCTTTCTTTCGCTTTCAATCTTTCTACTATGTGCCGTGAGTGGGTCTCTGCGTTTACCCCACTTGGAGTTCACTGATCTTCTTGAATGTGCAGATTGATGCCTTTCAAGAAATTCGGGAAGTCTTTGGCCATGACTTCTTTGAATACTTTTTCTGCTTCATTTCTGGCCTCCCCATTACATTTATGTCTGTACATTTAATGGTGCCCCGCCTTTCCCCGAGGTGTTTTTCCTATTATTTTTCTCCCTGTTCTTGAGACAGCATAATCTCTATCCATCTATCTTCAAGTTGACTGATTTTCTTCTGCCGAACAAATACCAGAAGGTACCGAGTACAGAAGAAAATCAGATACTGAAGGAAGCCAACACTTGACAGAAGATGACAAAGGTCGATTTCCCATTTCATGTGTGTGGCTTTTAGCCATGCAGGGTGGCTAAAGCACTAATAGAAAACCCTAGTTTTACTGGCTTAAGAATCAGAGAAAAGGGCTTGGGCTTGGGGTACCATATCCACTGGAAAGTGAGCAGAGAAATCCCAGAAAGGAGAGAGGCAAAGAATTGGAGCCTCAAATTTTAGGTACAAAATTTGTCCAAATCTCTGACTGGGCCTTGAACATGCAAACTGGGGGAAAACTCAAGCAGATCAGCTAGGGGTAAAAGAACTGCACGAAAATTTCAGTTATACTCATCACAGAGGAGACACAGTGTTGCAGTTTGAGTATATAAAAGTTAAATATATGCTCACAATTAGTATTATTCAGATGAACACTCAGACTACAGAGCTTCCACAACAATCACTCACAATGTTGACACAATCCAAAATTATACAACATTCAGAGATGCAGAATGACATGATCGACTCATGAGAAAAAGATCACCAGAAAACAATCTTGGATGACCCTGATATTGGAGTTAGCTTATATGAGTTAAAGCTTATATTAAACTTATGGTCAGTGGTACAAAGAAAAATAAGCTCACAGTTAATAATAGATGGGAAATTTCAGCAGAAGAGATTACTTTTTGAAGTCCAAATAGAAATTCTAGAACTGAAGGACAAAATAACTGAAATTTTAAAATCTCTGGGTAAACTTAAGAGCAAAATAAAATGACAAGAAAATAAGCAATTGCCTTAAAAAATCGACAGAAATTATCCAACTTAAAGAACATAGAGGAAAAAATTAATTGACAAAGACTTAATAGATCCATGAGATAATATCCAAATTTTTACCATTCATGTGACTGGAGACTTGAAAGGAGGAGAGAGAATTAAAAAGGGGTGGAAAATGGCTCGATTTCCCTAATGTAGCATCAGACACATATTTACAAATTTATGAAGCCTAAAAAGAATAAGCAGAAAAAACATTCCTATATGCACCACAGTCAAGCTATGAAAGAAAAATATTTGAAGACAGCTAAAGAAAAAAGACATAATGCACAGGGGAACAACCGAAATGACGGTTGCTTTCTCGTAAGAAGCATTGGCCGTCAGAAGACAGTAAAACGGTATCGTTAGAGTACAGGGAAGAAACGTTGACTCAGAATTCAGTAGAAGTATCTTCCATGGGAGTGAAATACGGTTTTCAGCGAAATTAGAAGAGAGTTAATAACCACCCCATCTGTGTTGAAACAAACTGAAATCAGTTCCTCCAGTCTGCAGGGAGGTACGCTCTCCTACGTGCCAGGGCCTGAGTTAGGCACAGAAATACGAATTTGAGTGTGGGGAGGCTCATGGAGGAGTTTACGCGTACAGATGGAAGGGAAGCCAAACACTGCACGTCACTGCGGGGCCCCAAGAGCAACAGGACACAAAGTCACCCCGGCTGTCGACTAGCACGTCTCCCGGGAGAGCACGCCTGCCAGCCTCTGCTTGCTGCCGCTACCACAGTTTCATCTTCGAGTCCCTCTAGAGGGTCAGGCTGCCCCAAAGCAGCTTCAAGTCAAGAGAAAACTGGAGGAAAGGGTTAAGGGATCCCTGACACTCGCCATCACGGCTAAGCTTCAGATACTTCTATCCTGACTCAACCCAGGGTCAAATATTCGGGTACTATTGCTTTCCCTGAAAGAGGACGGGTCTTTACAGAATTCTGGCTTCTGTGAACCGAGAGAAAGAGCACCGACTGTGCGTGTTTGAGCGAGCGCGCTGTTCAAGTCCCGCCACTCTCTGGCCAACGAATGTTTTGGCAACGGGAAACAGCCTTTGCAGATCAGCCGTTCAAGGAAAATTGCGCAACACGCCTCCGTGCAACAGGGGGCGCCAGGCGGGTGCTTCGGGGCAGAACTTGGAGCCCCTGCCCCGCCCCCCAACCCGGCCGCGCCCCGGAGCCCCAGGGCGGCCCCCGGCGCGCAGCGCGGTGGTCCGCCGCGGCCCGGGCGCCCCTCGCAGCCCCCTTCCCGGAGGGCAGCGCCAGCCGGCCCGCCTCGACGCGGACGGCGCCGGGCGGGGCGTCTGCCGCGACCGCGGAGGGCGCGACGGGACCTCGGCCCGCGACTTGCCCGGGGCGCCGCGCTCCGGCGGTCCTGAAAAGCTCTCGGCGCAGCGGGCGGCGGGGACGAAGCCGCGACGCCAGCCGAAGAGACGTGCGCAGCAGGCACGGATTCCGCGGAGGGTGAACACGCAGCGTCGAAGGCGGCACGAAGGCCGCGAAGAACCCTCGGCGCCCGGGGAACAAGGAAGCCGGCCGGCGCGAGAAGCGCGGCCCTGCCCGGCGCGCCGGGACCCAGGGAGGCCGGGGCCGTCCGCGCCGGGGAAGGCGCCGCCCCGCGGGAGCGAGAAGCCCGCCGCCGAGGCTCCCGGAGCGAGAGCGCAAGCCCCGCGGGCCGCGGGCGCCCGCGGCGGGGCTTCGCCTGCAGGGCCGCGTGCTCTCTTCCGCAGCAAGGCGCGCGTTTGGGGGCGCGCGCCGGCGGCAGCACGTTCGCGGCGACAGCGAGGCTCCCCGGGCACGCCCTCGCGCGTGACACCGCGTGGAGAAAGCTGACGCGCGGAGCGGCACCGATCTCGAAACGCGGCGTGGGGCCTCTGGTCTCGGGGGTATCGCCCTCCTGGAAGGAAGCAAAAGGCAGGCTTACTTTTGCCCAGGAACGGAGCCACTCACCTGTGTCAAAGACGAGGTCCTCTCCACGGTTGCAATGCTTACCCTCACTGCTTGGTTCGAAGGACTACAAACCGGTGAGCTCAGTTCTTTTCTTCCAGAGGCGTAATTTTCTTGATTAAAGTCGCCGAGGGCTGGGCGTGGTGGCTCATGCCTGCAGTCTCAGCACTTTGGGAGGCTGAGGTGGAAGGATTGCTTGAGCCAGGAGTTGGAGACCAGCTAAACAGCATAGCAAGACCCCGTCTGCTCAAAAAAAATTTAAAAATTAACCAGGCGTGGTGGTGCGCCCTGTAGTCCCGGCTGCTTAGGAGGCTGAGATGGGAGGATCGCCTGAGCCCAGGAGGTCGAGGCTGTGGTGAGCTGTGATTGTGCCACTGCACTCCAGCCTGAGTGACAGGTTAAGACTCTGACTCAAAAAACAACAAAAAACCACTGATGCAGAACAACAACAAAAGAAACACGTATTTTCCTGTATACTGGGTCAACACCTACATGTTTGTTACATCTCCTGTGAGCAGGTGCTGGACACACTGCACAGAGGTGCTGGGACACCATCAGGGGTTTCCTCCAGGAAGCAGTGCCTCAGGGAAGACAACCAGTGACCCAGGGATTATGCCGCCATCTCTAATTCAAGCTAGATTTCAGGATCTCTGCGCATCATGACTGCTGAGGGCAACAGCCTGAGGAAGGCAAGCCCTGGCTTTTGGGCCGGCACCTTCTGTGCGTCCCTCCAGGCCCACTCTCCACCTCCTGCAGCCCTGCTTCATGGCCACAGAGGCTGACTTCGTAGGATGCTGCAGGGGGCAAACTTGCCCTCAGTCAAGGTGGTGGCATTTTGTAAGCTTTCGCTGGGTGATGATGCCTAGCCCAACAGTCCTTCCCTAGAGCTATGCTGTCTGGGCCCAGCCCCTGTTCCCTGTCCTTGGCCCTTGGCCATAGGCAGCAGCAGCGTCCTTGAAAGAAATGCAGCTGCTTGGAAGGCTGAGGCGGAAGGATCGCCAGAGCCCAGCAAGTCGAGGCTGCAGTGGCCGGGAGCGTGCCACTGCAGTCCAGTCTGGGCCACCGAGTGAGACTCCAAAAAAAAAAAAAAAAAAAACAACAGAGAAAGAAATGTAGCCCTGCCAATGCAGATCTTAGTCTGGTGAGCCTGGACTTGGACTTCTGACCTACAGAACTGTAAGATTACAAATGCGTATTGATTTGAGCCACTGGGTTCATGGCAGTTTATTATGGGAGCACCAGAACAGTAACACACTATCTATCCTGTTTTTAAGTAGAGGAAATCTTGAGCCTTGAGAGGCACACTCTTGGGATCACTTGACTCTAAAAGAGCGCAGCCTTTCTGTCAAGCAGCTTAGCACCTGCTTAAAAACAGCTCCTGCCTAAACCACTCTCCCTGAGACTATAAACAACATTGCTCAAGACTATTGATCTGGGAAGTAAGGACATTTGCAGGCTCTATATGACATCCCCTACATTGGGGGGATCTCACTGATAAGCCAGTCAAACAATAAATCCCTTGTGCACAAAGAAAAATGAATGCGAGCCTGGGTGGGAGACGCCTTGGCATCAGGGGGTGGGATGGACAAATCGCCACAGCAGAAAAGAGGAGCGTGGGCCCTGGGGTGAAGATGAAGTTGCCCAAAGAAGCAACAGAAGATCTGGGAGAAAAAGACCTCAGGCTGGTGCAGATGCTGTGCCCCAAGCCAGACCACGAAGCCTCACTGTGTCTTCTCCTGCCTCGTGTCTCCCCAGTTCGCCGGCAACGCTCCACAGAGGAGCCCTTCCCGGGTATAGGGCCGCACATCTCTTCTCTCTCGTCCTGAGATTTGCACCTGTCATAATTCTCTGGGAGTGGAATATTGAAGGCTGTCTCTCTTCGAACATGCTATCTCTTGTAGAACTTTCTCGGATATGAACCAACGCAGGACATTCATGGAGGGCGATGGTTTTCAAACCTCTTCTGCAGAACCCTAGGGTCTTGAGGCCTCCCACAGCTGAGGGAGTTGATGTGATCATGACCTCTCCTTCAACTACGGGGTTTTGTATCTATATGTTGACACGTATGAACCTTGTGTTTATATTTTATTTGATTAAAGGTTTCTGCTTCTAAGAAAATTCTGAGAACTATTGAGCTAGATCAAGTTTAAGTGCATGGAGAGTATCTGTTCTGCCACAGAGCTGCCTGGGGCATGAAATTCACTCTCCATACCATATAGGGAAGGCCGGCACTCTGAGAGTGTCTTCCCTCCACCTCTCAGTGCCTCTCCTTCTTTTCCTTCCTCTTACACCAATCCTATCCCTCTCACAGAGCTCTGTCCTTTCCTGGCATCCCTGTTGCACCCTTTCCTCCCCACAGTGCGGTGCAGATTCCAGTCTCAGTCCACTCAGAGTCTTGAAACCTGTCATTTGAGACTTGGTGTGGCCGTCACTGGTGGATCTGTTCTGGCTTCTCAGTGTCCACCAGGAGGGAGGATGGAAATGTACTTCAATTTCAGCTCGGTCTGTCTCCACTGAAGTTTCTTCACAAGAAGGCAAACACAACTCATCCTTGAAAGAATGGCTTTTTCTTCAAACTCGGTCTGATCTATGTGAGTAACACCGATTTTCATCATCTTGATTGTGACCTGACTTCTTGAGAAATATTCAGCTGGGTCTAAAGATCCTAAAAGACCATGGTCTTTGACCTTGACTTCTTTCCTGACCTGGATTCTTCAAACGAGTGGTGCTTTATAGTGCTGTTTTTATTGTAATGACTAGCTTAGTTGCTTTGCCATGAGAACATTTTTTAAAATGCCCATTTTGAATATTAATTTTTTTTTTAGATGGAGTCTCACGCCGTCTCCCAGGCTGGAGTGCAGTGGCATGCTCACGGCCACCCCAGTGTTGATCTGCTGGGCTCAGGCAGTCCACTCTCCTCGGCCTAATGAAGTGCCGGGATGACAGGCTGAGCTACCCCGCCGGCCATTGAATAATATTTTTTAAAAACTGAGGTAAAATTCACATGACATAAAGTGAATCATTTTAAGGTGTAAAATTCAGTGGCATTTAGTACATTCACAATATTGTACAAACATCACCTCAATCTAATTCCAAAAATTTTCATTACCCCCCCCTCAGAAAAAATCCTGAATGCATGAAGTAATCATTTCCTCTTCTCCTTTCCAGCCCCTGGCAATCACCAGTTTGTTTTCTGTCTCTACAAATTGACCTGTCACAGATATTTCATGTAAATGGAATCATACATTATGTGATATTTTGTGTCTGGCTTCTTTCACTTAGCAGTATGTTTTCATATACGTTCATGTTGTATAAAGTGTCAGTACTTAATTCCTTTTTATGCCTGAATAATATTCCATTATATAGATATACCACATTCTGTTTATTAATTCATCAGTTGGTGGACATTTTGTCCACTGTTTGGCTAGTATGAATGGTGTACCACGAACATTTAGGTATAATTTATTTAAATACTGTTTTCAAACCTTTGAGTATATACTTAGGGGTGGAATTGCTGTGCTGTATGGTAGTTCTGTGCATAACTTTTTGAAGACTCACCAAACTGTTTCACCCTTTTACATTTCCACCAAAATATATGAGGGTTCCATATTCTCCACATTCTCAACAATACTTATTTTTCCTTTTTCTCCTCTAAATTATAGCCATCCTAGTGGGGACAAAATAGTATTTCACTGTGGTTTTGATTGGCACTTCCCAATGACTACTTCCAGTAAACATATTTCCTTTTTTAAAAAAAATTAATGGCTATACATTTATTTGTTCGTTTGTTTCTTTACTTTGAGTCGGAGTCTGTCACCCAGGCTAGAGTGCAGTGGCAACTCACGGTCACCCCAGGGTCGGCCTGCTGGGTTCCCGTGATCCTTCCACCTCAGCTTTCCAAGTAGCTGGAACTACAGACACGTGCTACCACATCTGGCTAATTTTTGATTTATTGTAGAGACGAGGTCTTGCCAAGTTGCCTAGGCTGGTCTCGAACCCATGGGCTCAGGCAATCCATTCATCTTGGCCTCCCAAAGTACTGGGATTATAGTAGTAAACATATTTTCATGTGCTTGTTCGCTATTTGCATATCTTCTCTGGAAAAATGTCTATTCCGGTCTACTGACCATTTTAAAACTGAGTAACCTCTTGGTTTTGAGTTATAAAAGTTCTTTACATAGTCTACTTTCTATCAAATATATGATTTGCACATATTTCCTCCCATTCTGTAGGTTTCTCTTTTCATTTTCTTGACAGTGACCTTGAAGCACGAATGTTTTAATCATAATAAAGTCTAATTTACTTGTTTTATTGTTGCTTTTACTTGTGCTTTTGTTGTCAGAGCTAAAAAAAATCTACTACCAAATCCAAGGTCATGAAGACTTACTCTTGTATTTCCTTCCAAGAACTTTAACTCTTACATTGAGGTCTTTGATCCAGTTTAGTGTATTTTGTATATGATGCGAAGTCGGGGTCTGCGAGCATCCTAACTGCCATTGATCCGAGAGATGGCAGGTGGAGAATGGCGAGTAGGCAGCTTACCAGGCCATAATGCTCTCTTAATGCAACACGACAGCTTCTTTCTTCATGAAGTTCTCCATGGTTGTTGTAAGTTTTTTGGCTAGATTGCAAGGGTTCTCTGAAAGTTGATTCCGACAGTCTTGGTCAGCCTATTAGTTACTCTTGTGGAGAGACAGAACCCTGGAGTTCCCTACTCTGCCACTTTTGGTGACGTCAATTAAAACAGTTCTGCAACTTGATGGACAAGACTATATTTAATGATATCAATGTTCCACGTGTGCCTGAAAGGGGCATGTATTCTTCGCTTGTTGGATCAAGTGCTATTTATCCACTCGGCTCAGCTCACTGGTTGTGTCAACCAAAATTTCTATAGTCTTATTAATGTTTTTTTCCTACTGGACAGCTATTGCTGGGACATGTAAGGGGGGACCCCAAAAGACCTGGAGCTTACTTATCAAAAATTGGATATCTATCCTGATGTGTTTCAACTTCAATTACCTTCAAAATACTCTCCATCTTAAGCAACACATCAAGATGTTTTTTCCACTGCTCAAAACAGTTTTTGAAGTCGTCAATGTTGATGTCCTTTAGTGCTTCTGCTACTTTTTGTTTTACCTCTTCCATATTGGCAAAATGTTTCCCTTGGAGGACTTTTCTTATCTGGAGAAACAACAACAACAAAAAAGCCACTCAGGTGAGATCAGGTGAATGGGGAGAATGGGGCAGGGGTTATGCCATTTGGGGTCAAAAATTGCTGAGCACTCAATGCAGTGTAGGCAGGTGTGCTTGTAAATCACCCATCGTGAAATGGGCAAATGTGTTGAAAGAATCTAAAAAAAAAAAAAATTCACTGAAGCCAAATGCAGCCTCTCACAACAACGCTACCTGGTACACTGATGCCAAGGAGTTCCTAGAACACTTACCTATCATGGGAAACCTGTACCACAAGGAGCTCACATTCCAAACAAATAATTGGGTTTTTTTTAGGTCCCCCCTCACATGTACTAAAGCTCTCTCTGGGATGATAAATGTGTATTTTTCCCTGTAGTTGTCTTCATTTTTGTTTTATGTACTTAAGATTGTTTTAATAGGTATTTATTAGCTTAGATGTTTTTGTTCCCAATGAACTTAGTATTATATCATTGTTGGTAATCTTTTTTAAATCTCCAGTGTCTTTTTAAAACAGCATATAAATAAATCTTTTCTTTTAAAGTCTAAGAATATGAGTTTTTTTGATTGGTGTATCAATCCATGTAATGAAATTATAAATATATTTGTGTTAAATCTAGTATGTTTTGTTTTCTCTTTGTATTGCATCTCCTATACTTTGTTCTCTCTTCTTTCTTGACTTCTATTGGATAGACTGCCATTTTTTTAATCATTCTGTTTTTCTTCTCCAACAGTTTGGACATTCACTATGTGCCCAATTTCTATTATTCTAAAATTTTTTTAGAAACTTTAATATGCATACTTGATGCATCAGAACCTAAAGTTCAGGAATGTTTTTGTCCTCTTTCTGAGTAATACAAGGTCCTTGGGATCTCTCATTTCTATCATCATCTCTCCAGACGTACAGTCTATTTTTGTAACATATTTAGTTCTAGTTAGTTTTTCTTAACCTTAAAATTAAGATATTATCATTATCTACAATTAATGTTTGTTTAGCATTGCCTCAGTGTTTATCTATCTCAATATTTATTCTTATCTGTATCTCAGACCTACCATCAGGGTTCACTTTCCTCTGTGGGAAGTATACCCTTTAAAATTTCTGGTTCGAGGTCGGTTGGTAGCAAACCTTCCGTTCTGACTTTCTTCTTTGGGGAGTGAGATAGTATCATCATCGAATCCAGGATGTGTCTACGTGTCGGCAAAATTTTAGTCGCCAGCACCCCATGCACCTACCCTGAAAGTAAAGTTGGTGAGGCCGATCTGGGACTTGGGAAGGAGTGGGGGGCGGGAGAAGACCCGTGAAAGGTCACAAAACCCGGGCTCAGCCTGTTTCAGAGTTGGCCTGCCCTTCTGGCTTAATCACGAACGCGCGCTTTCATCGGCAAACACTGCGGATAAGCAGCTACGTTGCCAGCGACGAAAGCCCGAGTGACCAGCCCGCAGCCGGCCCACGAGCCGGGCTCTCGGGCCGGCGGCCGCAGGGGCTTCCGCGGAGCCACGGTTGCCGGGGCGCCGGGCGGGCGAGGAGGGGCTGCGATCCCGGGAGCGGCCGGCGGGCAGACCGGGACGCTCGCGCCGTGACCAGGCCCCTGCGAGCCGCGCGTCCGGAGGTGGCCCGCGGGGAGGCCCCGACACCCGGAGCCCCGCGGAGCCGGGGCGCGGGCGGGGGAGGGGCGGGGGGGGCGATGCCCGCGCGCACGGGGGGGCCTGCAGGCCTGAGCCTGCGGGCGAGGAGCTTGCCCTCAAAGCCCTTGCCAAGCAGCACGAGGGCAGAAGCCAAGAGAAAAGAAAAATCAGCAGCCTCCTGAAACCAGAGCTGACGTTTTAGCAGGGTGTTTGTTTCATTCTGTGTGAGCAGTTTTCGTCTACAAAGGAGTCATGAGATATAGTTCATAACTGCTGGGGGAAAAAAATCCTTTTTTTTTTTAATGAATGCATCCAAATGATAAGAAAAGAGAGAAAATGAAGCATAAGCCAAGGGCAAAAATAGGAAAAAATTAAGCAACATGGTAGAAATAAATCAAATATATCAATAAGTACAATAAATACAGTCTAAATGTTTCTGTTCAAAGACAAACGCTAGTCAAACTGGTGAAACAATAAAACCCAACTATATGCTGCTTGGAAGTGGCACATCCGACATATAAAGGCCACAGAACATCTGAAAGAAAAAGGATGGAAGGAGATACACGACATAAATATTCAATTAGCACAACCTGGATGGAAATCAGGATGGGGGCTTCCCAAAGAACTAAAAGAAAACGCACCCTTTGATCCAGCAACCCCAACCCCTGGTGTCTGCCCAAAGGAATAGAAGTCGTCAAACAAAAAAGACACCTGCCCTCATATGTTTACCACTTACCACAGCACGTCGCAATTGCAAAGATGTGGAATCAACCTAAATGCCCATCAGCTGATCAGTAGGTCATGAAAAGTATGTGAATTATATATATATATACACACACATATATATGAGGAGGGACTCCAAAGAAACCAGAGCTCTTCTTTCAGAGGGTGGGTCTCCCACAGCACAGGCTTCCCGTACTAGTAAGTGTTCCAGAAACTCATCAGCATCAGTGGACCAGCTGGCATTGTTGTGCGAGGATACATTCAACTTCAGTGAAATTTTATTTGGAGATTTTTCCAACACGTTTACCCATTTCGTCATGGGTTATTTACAAGCGCACCTACCCACACCATGCTGAGTGTTCAGCAGTTTTTGACCAAAAGCGGCATGACCCCCATGCCCCACTGATCTCACCCCAAGCGACTTTGTTTCCCCAGATGAAAAAACGTCCTTAAAGGGAAACATCTTGCCGAGGTGAAAGAAAAACAGCAGAAGCACTAAAAGGCATCAAAATTGATGAGTCCAGAAACCGTTTTGAGCAGTAGAAAAACTGCCTCAGTAGGTGTGTTGCATCAAACGGAGAGTACTTTGAAGGTGGCTGAAGTTTAAACAGGTAAGAATAAGTACACAACTTTTTGTAAATAAATGCCAGCTTTGGGGGACTGCCCCTTATATATGTACACCCTGGAATACTATTCAGCCATAAAAAGAGTGAAGTAATGCCTCTGCAGCAACTTGGATGGGACTGGAGCACACCATCCTAAGTGAAAAGACGCAGAAAGGGAAATCCAAGCACCACGGTTCCCACCGATGAGTGGGACCTTCAAAGGCACCAAGAACGGCATGATGGAGCCTGAAGGCTCAGAAGGGGGAGGTGGGAAGGGGACTGCAATGAAAAATCTCCTGCCGGGAACAATGTGCCCAGGAGGCGGCGAGGGCACACTTCAAGCCCAGACTTGTCTACTGCTATGCAGTGAGTCATGTCACCAAAACTCACATGTACCTGCTAGTTATTGAAATAAAGCATTTAAAAATTAAATTTTAGAGCACTGGTGAAACAAAAAAGAAACTGTGAAAATACTAACCAAACGACAGTATGCAGAGCACCACTGATAATAGACAAAACAGACTTTAAAGCGAAACCAGAAACAGAGATGTTTTCTGATAAGGGATCCGGTGTATGTCCCAGCAAGCACAATTCATTTCTTGTAATCTCCTCACATGTGCAAGAACCCCCAGGCCAGAGCCTGCCCACACTCCCCACGTTATTCTCGGTCACTTCTCCCTCCCACTTGCTGCGCGCAGCTCAGTTCCTGATCTGCTCTTGTCGTCTGGGCGCCCTGCCCATCTGCCTTCTCTGAGCTGCTTTGTCCGCAGGGTGGACACAGCATTCCTTCTTCATTCCTCACTGCCACCACACCGGGCTTGGAGCAGATGATCCTCCAGTTTGGGATGACGACAGGACATCCCTGCCCGGAAAAGGAAGCAGTTTCTCAGTTCCTCAACTGTGTTTTCCAAAGGGGACTCCTTCCCAAGCCTGGTCATCAGACAGCCAAATGTTGCTATCTCGTTTTCTTTTTCCCCTAGATTCCAGAACCCTAATGTTCTATCCTTCAGTATGCCAAGGGGGAAACTAAGAAATTCCTGTTACTTCCTTTCACAGAACGTTTTCTCTGCTGCAAGCTCACTCTTCTAATCTTGAGAGCTGGGACAGCTCTGGGGGCTTGCTAGGGTCACAAAGAGTCCCATCGCAACAAGTACAAGAGCTGTCTTCCCTCCAATGCCTGATCTTAGGATCCAGACACAGCCCAATCTTTAAAAAGCATCCCTTTGCTCCTGTGTTTCCTGCTACGGTGACATTACAGATGCCAAAAGAGAGGAGCGAGCAGGAGAATAATTTCTCATGAGGTAATAAGAGATGAGAGGTACAGTGCAGGTTTGGTTTTTGTAATAAAAGCAATGTCTTCTGTGAAGTGTTTGAGATGAATGGAAGGACAGAGAACAATGGTGGGCAGGAAGGCACATCAGTCACACCGAGATGTACAGAGTACCTGAGAGTGTTTATTTGCAGGCGAGCTGCATGTTGCTGGTGTGTAGCGGGGTTGCAAATTCCTATTATAAAAGAATTTGAAGGATAAGCCGGTCTCTTAGCGCAGGTTGTAAAATGAGAAGTAATGGCCCACAGCAGAAATAGAAATAGCAAAAGAATTCCAACATGAGCAGTGCCAAAGTAGAAGTTTCTTTGTCCAGCTCTGAAGAAAGCCAACACGGGAAGCAGGGGGCAGAGGAAGAAAAGTAACTGCTTGATGAAAACGTGAGGATGGCGCCAAGGGAGGAGGCAGAAAGCGAGACTCTTACATGCTGGTGGGACTGTCTCTTTGCATGAGATTAGGAGCCTGCTAAAAGCTCACCCGCCCAGCTCTCCCTTCCAAGGCCATTTGGTTCTCTGCCAAAATTTTAGCAATAAAAAGAGTCTATAGTCTCTCTGAACACAGAGCTGCAGCTTCTTCAGGGAAGAAATCAAGAGCAGGCCACAAGGTAAGACTGGAACATTCCAGGAGATTTTTAGTCGGGTTTTGCAAAGGAAAATCTTGGGAACTATAGAGAAGTATTTTTTATTTCTGTGAAATAAGTAATTAGCACAATTTGTCACTACTGCCAACAGCAGTAAAAGTTGATGATAACAGTTGCTTCTAACTTGTGATTTCCTTTGGATGATTTGTAAAAGTATTGATTAATTGCTAAAACAGATTATGACCATTTTTATACTGAAAACTTTACAGCAAAACAGAGGTAATAGACTTATAGTAAAAATTATTATTATTATTATATTATATTATATATATATATTTTTTTGAGTCGGAGTCTCACTCTGTCACCCAGACTGGAGTGCAGTGGCCACTCCCGGCCACCGCAGCCTCGACCTGCTGGGCTCCGGCGATCCTTCCGCCTCAGCCTTCCAAGTAGCCAGAATTACGGGCACGCGCTACCACACCCAGTTAATTCTTTTTGATTTATTGTAGAGATGAGGTCTAGCCTGCCCAGGTGGGTCTCAAACCCGCGGGCTCAGGCCAACCACTCACCTCAGACTCCCAGAGGCGCGGGATTACAGGCTGAGCCACCAAGCCCGGCTCTAAAAATTATTTTTTACAGTAAAAATCTCTCCCCCACGCAACTTTTATAAAGCAAACTGGTAATTCTGCTTCAAACTTCTAATGATTGCTCAAGACAAACCTGCTTGCAGTTGTTACAGGTGGTTCTCGGTAAAAGGGGGACAAATACGAGAGCTGAGAGGTATCACCCCTCAGAAAATAAACTGTGTGAAAAAATAAGGAATTCACATCCTACATGGGAAAACTCAAATGCTCATCAGTTTTGCTCTATTTCCATTCAGAGAGTAACCTTCGAAGGATGTTTTCTTCTCTTTATTCCTTGCGTTCTGCCTCCTGGCAGTTTTTACTCCTCATGCTTTTCTCTGCCTTATCTTTCCACACACGAACATGCCTCCAGACTACTTTAATAAAGAAAATAATCTCAAAAGCATGTGTTAGGGCTGCACACAAGCCGGACTTGAGAGTGAAAGGGCTGGAGCTCAGAGTGGCTACGGCTAGCTTCCTGACTCTCACTTCCCCCTCTGCACCGTGCTTTCCCAGCTCGAGACTCAACCTTCTGTGCCAGCCAGAGACCAGATGCTTTAGCCAGCATCTTCACCTATTGCTTCTCAAAACCGTCTCTCAGATACTCGATGTTCTTCTTTTGATTTCCCCCAGAAAATGCACAGCTCTGCATCCAGAAAACTTCAGATTTCTCTATTTCCCATAGTTTAGGGTGCTTGAACTGAAATACATAGCTGGGTAGTGTTGTTTTGTTTGGGGGCGCTTTTTGTTTGTTTTTTTGAGTCAGGGTCTCACTCTGTCACCCAGGCTGGAGTGCAGTGGCACAATCATGGTTCACTGCCGTCTCAACCTCCCGAGCTCAAGCCATCCTTCTACCTCAACTTTCTGAGTAGCTGGGACTTCAGACACATGCCACCAAGTCCGGTTATTTTTTAAATTTTTGTAGAGATGATGTCTCACTATGTTGCCCAGGCCAGTCTCAAACTCCTAGGCTCAAGGAATCCTCCCTCCTTGGCCTCTCAAAATGTTTAGATTACAGGCGTGAGCCACTGCAACCCGCCTGGATGGTGTCTTAAACAGTTAGGAACTCTTTGCACAAGCATCAATTTCCACAGCTCAAATTTCACATTTTCTCCATTCTTCTTTGCAAGGATTCTGAATCTTCTGCCAGTCTCTGGCTACTTCATAACTAATTTTTGCAGCAACCTAGATGTTATCTTTTCCCCATCCCTGTTTCACGTCCAACAGTTACAGCCAGAATGTACTTTTCCCTCTCCCAGTTATAGAAAGAAAACAATTCTGAGACCATTTTTCACTTAGGGTTGAAAGAGCCAGAGCTAAAAATAAGGGAAAAAATTTAGAAATGGGGATGGCCACTCCTGGCCTGAGTCTGCTAGGCATTAAAGAAACAGAGCTTACAACAAACTTCAGGAAATAGGCATGAACTGTCATTGTGAGTTTAGCTCCATTGAGGAATTAAGTTATTATAGGAAAAGGGCAGCCCCAACTTTACCTGTACAATGACCAGTTGCATACCTTTCTGAATTGTACCCGACATCTTTAAAATAAAGATAAAATAAAATAATTATAGGAAACTACTTTACTACTCCAGAGGGGGCAGCATTAAAAGAAATATATATATATATTTGTATCAGGAAATATTTATGTCAGTCAATCTGATAGCATTAGATCTTTTTTTGGAGGTGTAAGTGGGACTGTGCCAAAATCAATATATCTTTCATTCAAGTTGAAATTTTGGCAAACAGGGGGACTCAACAGTATTGGAATTCTCCTTCTTTGTATCTCACTTTGTGGCAGAAACAATAAAGAAGGTTTTTTAGAGACAGGATTTCATTCTGTTGCCCAGGCTGAAGGGTAGTAGTATGATCATAGCTCACTGCAACCTTGGACTCCTGGGCTTAAGCAATACTCTCCCTCAGCCTCCTAGGAGTAGCCAGGACTACAAGCACACACCCAACTAATTTTTTTTCCAAATAATAATTATTTTATTTTTAAAATTTTTTGTAGAGACGTAGCCTCACTATGTTGCCCAGGCTGGACTCAAACTCCTGGCCTCAAGCCATCCTCTCGCCTTGGCTTCCCAAAGTTCTGGGATTACAGGCATGAACCACTGTGCCTGGCCTATAGCAGGGCCATTTAGAAATATTAAGACCAAATGTAAACTCCATGAACAGCAGAAATAAACTGACCTTAATTCTGTCAGCAACAACAAAATGATGTTGGGTTCGAGGACTCCAGGAAATCACGGTAGAACTTCTGATCTCTTCAGTTTCACTCTGGCTTCTCTGGTGCTGATGTCTGCTTGCAAAAGGAACTTTTAAGGAGACATGGCCTTACGGGACAGGCAAAGCTTGTTACTGGGAGAGTGAGGATTGGGTGCAGTTCCTCACCATAGTGGACTCCAGCACATGCTGCTGCTCTCACTGTGGGTGGATTATATAACACGTGTTACCGCCTAACCAGGTTCTTATGCCCACTGCCCAGAAAAACTGAGACCACACAGCTGTTACAGGAGAGGAAGAGTTTAATCCTGCAAAGCAACTGAGCAAGGGGGATGTGAGCTATTTCTCCCATCTGCCTCCCCAAGAATCTAAGGCTAGGGTTTCTGTTTTTGTTTTTTTGAGTCAGAGTCTCACTCTGTCTCCCAGGCTGTGGTGCAGTGGCAAGATCACACCTCACCACAGCCTCAACCTCCTGGGCTCAGGTCATCCTTCCCCTCAGCCTGAGTCACTGGGACTAGAGGCAGGTGCCACACCCAGGTAACTATTTTTTTGTAGAGATGAGGTCTCACTACGTTGTGCAAGCTGGTCTTGAACTCCTGGGCTCAAGCCATTCTCCCGCTTGAACTAGAAGTTTTAAAGGAATAATTTTGTGGGCAGGAGGCTAGAGAATGGGCACTGCTGGTTGACTGGAGATGAAGACATGGAGGGGGGATGCCAAAACTGACTCCATGCTACAGAGCCAATTTCTGGGAGAGGGTTCCAGGGCCAGTGGAGAACCTTGGGTCCTCAGAGTACACAATCTGAAAAAAAAATCTCAAATAACAGTCCTGGGTTTCAGAGTAAAGAGGTTATCTATAAAGCAAGACCCTGACTATCAGCTACTGCCCCCTGGGCAGTAAGCCACCATGGAGGCTTAAGGGAGGTGGGATTCCTGGAGATTAGAGCTACCCGTGCCCTTTGGTCAATCAAATTTTGAGGGTGCCATTAAGATCCCAGCAAGATCTCTCACTGTTTAAGGAAAAATATGCTCATCAGTTTCTTGGGATGCATTCGCCTCCCCCAGGGATCAGGATAAGAAGATAAGAAATTGCTCTCTAGGGAAGTAAAAGCAAACTTAGAAACAACAGACTTTTAATTCTCAATAACAGCCACAGTTTTACAGGGCTGAGGGCTCATCTACCACTTTTAACCCATGGCCCTGTATTAATTTTATATAGGCGGCTAGGCTGGAGCACAACTCAATCCTGAGGTGTGGGCTAATGAGAGGGAAAATAGCCGATGATTGCTCTAACTTCCTCTTGCTGATAGGGGAGTTAGTTGGGGTCGGGGTTGGTTCCAGGGTTAGGAGAAAGAAACCCCTTGGCAGTGGTCTACATGTATTCATGAGTGCTTGGTTGGGATTCCAAGGTATGCATGGCAAAAACAAAAGTACTTTTCCTACAGCCTTAGGAACTTAAGAGAACAACGAACTAAAAACCATGAGTCTTATTATGAGGTGTGGAAGTCCTACTTCCAGAGTCCTTATAGAACAGACCTGAACTCTTAAGGCATCCATGAAAACAGCTCAGAAAACCAGTCAGACATAGGGTCTGTGGTTGAGACAGGAAGTAAGCATATAGCTTGCTGGGAAATTTTGTCTGTTTGGAGTTCAATTTCTCCTGATGTGTTTATTTAGGTGCAACGGGTGGTATTTAGTGTTGCATAGACCCCACTCCGTTGGCCAACAGAAAATTGAGTGCTACCTGACTGTCTTCGATGAGGAGCTAATGAACTGAAAGACCTCTGTTGAGCCCTAAGGCACTTTGCAGTTTCTTGGCAGTTAATCCTAAGGCAACAGACAGGCTTCAATCATGTCCCTGTTAGCATAAACCCCATACAAAACTAGGGACCAGCATCCCTAGAAGGCTCTGCCCCCAGGTATTCCAGCATCCTCTCAGTAGCCCTCTCCTTAGTCTACGGGGAAAGGACCTAAGCTTTTCATCATTTGAGCAGATGGAGAAAGGAGTCACAGAGTACTAATAAACAAGAGCCTTCTGTTGTAGACTGTTCAGCCCCATCCTTATAAAGGAGGATCCAACCTCATGCAGCAAACAAAAGCATACCCAGGGGGCACAGAAGTAATGCCCCAAGGGTACATTCATCAATAGGCCGGCTCACAGGGAGCATGGACAATATGGTGTTGTTAAGAAAGAATTCAGGATTCAGTCCAAATTGTAGAAAATAACAAATACTCAAAAATAATGACCAACGGAATCTGATAACCGGTGTATGTAGTTTCTTTGAAACAGAATTTTCTCTCTCCAGTCCTCTATTTATGTTAAAGACAAATCACAGGAGGACCGACTTATTTGTAAAATAGGATTTAGTACCATTACACTTGGCCTGATTATTTGCATAAAGTGCAGCAAGAATAATTATTTGCCATGTAGACTCTTTTTAAATCAACTTTGCTGGAAGCTATTTCATAATAAATCTCAGATTACACCTTTTAAAAGCCTTTTGAGCCAAGCAAGTATTTATCTGTGCCTGCATTCAATTGTGTTAACTGGGTGACTTTCTCTCCTTCTGAGGTTCCAAAATAAGTTGGAGTTTCCTGGGTATGTCAGAAAATGGCCTTCTTTACTTGCCACAGGGCCAGAACCCTGTAAAATAACTGACAAGGTGTGAGGCCAGTTGTTCCAGGGGGCTTTTATCGGCAATATAAAGTCAGTCTCAATTCCTCAAGGCAGTCTGCTCATATCTGAAAACGTTATTCCTGTCAAAGTCTTGGTAAAATAACCAATGTCTCTAATTGTGTCTTGTTACAAAAGAAACATTCTTACTAAACTTATGCAAATAAGTATCCTGCCATAAATCAGAAATGCTCATAAATAGTTTCTAAATTTGGGAGAAGTCAGAGAGACATGCTTCAAATTTTGTTCACAGAAGTATACTTCACTCAATTGTTAAAAGCTGTAAATAGTTCAAAAGAATAAAAAAAGGTTTTCCTGACCTGAAAAACACAACAAAAAGAATTAGCAATGTTTTAAAGGAAAGATCATAAAAATTATTTCAGTCTTCTATTAGTTCAGTCACATAATTAACTTCCGTTCTGCTTGATATTGGTTCAGCATCTTCATGAACACATTAACTCTTTAATAAGTCTTGGAATTTCTTAATGGCACAATCTCTAAAGGTATCAGAAACCTGCATTGAAGAGCACCTGCCAAAGTCCTAGCTGGTTATAAACCATTTCTTGAAATGAATTAAAGTAGAACAATAGCCGGGCTCGGTGGCTCAGCCTGTAATCCCGCGCCTTTGGGAGGCTGAGGTGAGTGGATTGCCTGAGCCCGCAGGTTCGAGACCCACCTGGGCAACTTGGCGAGACCTCATCTCTACAATAAATCAAAAATTAGCCGGGCGTGGTAGTGCATGCCTGTAGTTCCAGTTACTTGGAAGGCTGAGGTGGAAGGATCGCCGGAGTCCAGCAGGTGGAGGCTGCAGTGGCCGGGAGCAGCCACTGCACTCCAGTCTGGGCGACAGAGTGAGACTCCAACTCAAAAATAAATAAATAAATAAAGTAGAACAATAATTGTGGATGACAAAAATCTTAAATGTGGTCAAAGACACAACTGGCCTCAAGGAAATTCAGTTCTTTTTTACTGACCTTTAACAATTTAACATAATCACAGTTATTACTGATAACATATACTTCAACCTACTAATATTATAGAGATCTCATGTAATTTTGGACTAATAACACATATAAATATAACCTAAAGAAAGTTAAACATCATTTTCTATTTGACAGTGCTTCCTGGATAATTCTAACTTGTCAAAATAAGCCGACTATGTCTCTCTTGGACTTCAGGAAACCTAGCATTTTATTTTAAAAGTTTTAAAAGGTCAGGACTTAATTTAGGACCTGAAATTTTGATCTCAGAAAATTTGGCAAATATCATAGGTTCGTAAACACTGAATACCACAAAATAGTTATTCATTTAGCCAAAATGAAAATTCAGATATTTTATAAAAAAGCAAAAACCTTAATTCTTTGATAGAGAGGGTCTCGGTTTCTCAAGCAATAAGAGTCAATAAAGACAGCATGAGGCCACCTAAGTGTGTGTCTCTCTCCTCTCCTTTTTTCCTGTTGTTTACGCAAAAGGTGAACCAAAGTGTTTTATCATCTCTTGTGAATATTATATAAAGCTTTGTTTGGAAGAGAAAAGCAAATTTTACCTTTATATAACATACTCTTAATGTTAAAGCTGATTTTAATGAGACTGTATAAACAAATTCATTTAATCTTAATTAATTTGACCATAAGGTAAGATTTACTATAAACTTTTTATGACATTCTATTAGAGAAAAGATCAAGGCTCTAAGAAAACTCTGCTATTCTGACACAGAGGTCCAGACACTGTTCCTGCATCAGTGTGCGTGTAATATGAATGCTTAATTTGTCAACAAACCCTGAACTAATTTTATCTTTCAAAATTGGTCCTTACAATCTCACATGCCACGTCTTCTGCGATAGTCCCTGGGCCCTCAGGGATTACTTTAACTTCTGGCCCTGTGTCTCACAAAGGCAGTTTATACTAATCATCACCTTTTCCCAGGTCTGAAGATGAGGCCTTGACTGATGTGATTTAGCAGAAATTGCTGCCCTTCCAGACCCAGGAGTCAAAGCCCTGTAACTTAACAGCAAAGGGTTATTTAGTAGGATGCTTATCAAAACTGTGAAAAGACTCAGAATATTCTATTAAAACAGGATCACAGATCATTCTAAAACACAGTCATGCAGTTAAAGTGATAATCAAAAAGTTTAAAAATACAGAAACTTACATGGACATAAAAACCTAAATTATTTTAATCTCAATTTTCCTAAATGGTCAAAAGCCTAATGACAATGACATGGGAACTGGTCTCAGGCTATTTACCGAGAGGCAAAGACCTTCTGCGTTGCGACTGTTTCTTTTTATGGGCCTCATATCATAACTCTTTAATTTAAAATGACTCAGACATTTAAGCATAAAAATGTGTTAAGACTTTTAAATTACTTGAAAGCTCATTTACAGCATTTACCTCATTTGTGTTTCATTCGTTTGTTTAGCAGTTTATCTAGATTACTTACGAGAATCGAGATATTAGACAAAGCAAGTCATTACTTCCTTGTTACCCATTTTTATAACCTCTGCATATTAGGAGTTCACCTAAGAATCTTAAAACTAGAGATCATGGGTATTTTCATTAATAACAGACGATTCAGCTATTTTTATTAAGCTAGCAACATCAAATTAGTTTCTTTTTATAAAAAGTCACATAAACTGAAGTAATTTTTTTTCTTGGCTGGGTTGCAGTCTGATAACCTTTTGTGCCAAGCCCTGACACTTTATAATATCTGGTAGAGCTGGCCAGGTCCCGTGGCTCATACCTGTAATTCCAGCACTTTAGGAGGAGATGGTGGGAGGATTGTCTAGCCCAGGGATTCAAGACCAGCCTGGGCAACGTGGCAAGACTTCATCTCTACAGTAAGCCAAAAAATTAGCTGGCATGGTGGTACATGTCTGAGCTTCCAGCTGCTTAGAAGGCTGCACAGAAGGATGGCCTGAGCCCAGCAGGTCGAGCATCATATCCTCATGGGGCCAAAGGCATGGAAGCCAAGAAACACTTCTCACCTGCCTCCAAGTTCAAGGAGAAAAGTTTTCCCAGAGGTCCCTTACATGCCATCGGCCAGGCCTAGGTCACACAATCTCTTCTCGACCCACCATTGGCAGATAGAAACAAGACTGCCACGAATTGTACATGTCTGTGTGGCTACGTTTCTTCTTTGCAGAAAGAAAAGAGAATCATCAGCTACAAATCATTTGTCCTTGATGACTCGCAGCAGCTTCTAGCTCCTTGCAGTGCTGGGGTTACCACATGAGTCATTGTGCCCTGCCTGTTTTTCTTTTTAAATGTACACCAGGCACAGTGGCTCACGCCTGTCATCCCAGCACTTTGGGAGGCTGAGGTGAGAGGATTGCCTGAGCCCAGGGGTTTGAGACCAGCCCGGGAAACTTGGCGAAACCTCGTCTCTACAATAAACCAAAAATTAGTTGGGTGTGGTGGCATGCACCTGTAGTTCCAGTTACTTGGAAGGCTGAGGCAGAAGGATCCCTGAGCCCAGCAGGTTGAGGTTGGGGTGGCTGTGAGCGTGCCACTGCACTCCAGCCTGGGTGACAGATTGAGATTCTGACTAAAAAAAAAAATGTAATTGGTACGTTGATCTTCCGCCAATGTGAGGTTTTGCTGTCATATCTGCTGCCTTCTCCTTGTCCTGAATTTTAGACACTAGAGTCCTTTCTCTGTTTACACAAACATCTAGCTCACCCTTTCGAAACTCCTCTTGTTATTCCTTGTTTTCTAAAGCTGCCTTCACATGAAACCGACTGGCTCCCAGAATCAATTTCAGCAGTATTTAGTGGCATCCCTACTTAGTGGGAATAGAAGTTAGGCATACTTTTCCCTGGCTCTAAATGTATATGTGTGACGCCTGGAATAAATCTCTTCTTGTTGATTTCCTACGTGCTTTAGAAATGTGCCACACCCTAATCAGCTTGCTTCTCTGCAGATGAACCAATGTAAAGATATATACTGCATTCTACTTTGAGGATGGGCTTCAGCACCCAGAAGTTTGTCTGAAATGTCATGCTTCTTTTTAAAAACAAACAGCAAACCATATGTAGAGTTTAGGATACTGCTCAAAGAACTACCCTGGTTAGGATTTGCAATTAAATCGTGCAAACCACTTTAGGCTTTGGAATCTGGGTACTATCACCAGAGTCAAAAGTGACATCTTCTGTTAAATGATCTGTTTTTATTGAATTGTTGCCAACTACAGATGCCCCCCCAGTTACTTCTGAACTATGTCCAGAAATATTTTTTCATACATACATGCATATGTAACTAGCAGTTTATTAGCCAACAGCTGACTTCCATTTTTAAAGAGAAAGCATTTTTAAAAACCTTTCTATTTCTAAATGCAGCTAGTACATTTATCTTCTACCAATGCATAGTTTTACAATCACATCTGATGCTTTGTGCTACCTTCTCTTGGTTCTTTTTAGAACACTATCTAACCATATTAAAAATTATTTATTTTATATGTCATTTTTGATTATCCTAATACTCAAAGACTTTGTTGCTGGTTTCTGCTACCTGCTCCTTCTATGGGCTTTCACCATGGTGCCTAGTATTCTTGTTTGGTTTTTAAATTTTGGCCACAAGCTATCCATTTGTCTTGGAAGTTTTTCTGTGGAATACTTGGTGGTTTGGGTTGCAGCTGAGTCGAGATAAGATTTATGTTTGCCTTTTTCATTTGTCTCGGAACACTGCCCATCTAAAGTCATTTTATTTAATTCTCTATATCAGGCTTTTGGAAGCACACAGGCAGTGTGATTCCAAATTTAAAACACATGTGGGGGCTAACTTATCAAGAGGATAATTCTTAGAGAAATGTGTTCCCTTCCATCTATGACTAGAGTTGAGACAGACAAGCTTTCTGTCTGTTTCCTTGTATGAGTGAGGTTCATCTATCTCAATCACCCTTCCACTGTGAGTGTAGCCCTCTGGGTGTCCGGGTGTCCGCAGCTGTTTTCTGTTGGAATCCCCATCCTAGGCATGTTATGGGCTTTATCTCCTGGCCCCTGGGCTTTATATTTTTCTTCTTTATCTCTATAATGAAGGGGGGTGTAAAAAAAAATCCTGGAATTACCTTTTGAAGGGCTGTTCCCTTGTAGTACAGGCTTCCCTTGCTAGGTAAGTGTTCTAGGAACCCATGGGCATCAGTGTGCTACCTAGGGTTGTTGTGAGGCACTACATTCAGCTTCAGAAAAAAAGACTATTTTTTGAGATTCTTTCCACCATTTGCCTATTTCACAACAGGTAATGTACGAGCACACCTGCCCACATAGCACCAAGTGCTCAGCAGTTTTTGACCAAAACCAGCATGACTCCCATGTACCACCCTTCCTTTTCACCTGATCTCACCCCAAGGGACTTTTTTTTTGTTTCCCTGGATGAAAAAAGTCTTCAAAGGGAAACATGTTGCTAATGGGGAAGAGGTGAAACAAAAAGCGGCAGAAACACCAAAAGGCATCAAAACTGACTGATGAAAAAACTGTTTTGAGCAGTGGAAAAAATGTCTCAACAGGTGTATTGCATCAAATGGAGAGTCTTTGAAGATGACTAAAGTTTAAACATGTAAAATAAATACACAACTTTTTGTAAATAAATTCCGGGTTTTTTTGGTTCCTCCATTGTATAACAGACAACTTTAGAAAAATCCAAGCTTGCTTGCCTCTCAGCTCATGTCAGCTCAATACTGTGTTTTAAAAGATTTTTTAAAAATATTTATTTCAGCATTTTAGTTGTTTTTATTAGGAGAACTGTTTCTAGTAACAAATCATTATGATGGAAATAGAATTACTTTGTTAAGTAACTTGATAAAGAGCAAATATAAACTTATACACCATATTTATATTAACAAACAAATGGTTTGGACTTCTTTTATCCATTAGGCTTTTTTTTTTTTTCCAGAAAAACAACTCTAACCTTTAAGAAGTTTTGAAAACTCCTTCTTCCAGCCGTAAGTGCAATGATTTCTCCTTCTGACACTGCCAGATCTTCTCCAGCTAGACCACCACAGGTGGAGTACGGGCTGGGCCTCAGCCTATGTCCACCCTTACGGCGCCGAGTCATCCGGGAGGAAGGGCCTAATGCTATAATTTCAAACTTTTAATTTTGTTGTCTTACCAGTGAAACCTCTTCTGTCTAGAAAGCTGTATGCAGGAGTCCAGTATGGAAAAGGGGTTTTCTGCTCTGGCATGTAGGGGCTGGGGAGGAAGAGCTGGAACTTAACCGACATGGATTCCTCCACCCTCTTCCTGGAAATAGCTCATGAACTCTGAGAGTGTTTGTTGGGGGTTTCGGCTATAAGACCTTGGGCAATGTACTTGATTTCCCTGTGCCTCAGTTTACCCATCCACAGAAGAAGAAAAATAACAGTACTACGCTGATAAGACTGCTGTGATACTTGAATAAGCTAAGTGTGTAAAGCCCCAGTACAGTACTTGGCGCACAGTAAACACTATATGAGGGTTAATTATAGAAAACACAAAAGAACTTCTGTTTAACTCTACATGCTCCTATTATATATTGAATACTTTTGGATTTTTTTCAAAATTATAGTTTGTGTATCACTTGGCCAGTTTTACATAACATGCATTTTAAAAGGAAAAGGAAAAGCGACCTCAACCTTAAACTTCAGCGTTCAATTAAAACCAAAGGGCGATGTGTTCCATGTTGTATTTCCCCCATGCATTGTTTTCTCCACTGAGAGCTTTCTGAATCCACCTAAGAAAAATGATTTCAAGACACCGAAAAAATACTGCAGACACTATACACTTTTCTTTTTCACTGCAATTTTGCCCTAAAACAAAATGTAGCCACATCCGGGGATCCCCTGAGTTTCTGTGCAGTAGTGGGTCAGTCTGAGCGCTGACTCCAGATTACTGAGTTCCTCCCTGCCCCATCTCATTCTGTCTGCAGCGAGGTTGGTGTAAAGAGAGGAGGAGGGCACAGGGCCCAGGCACAGGGCTTGTGTGCTTCCAAGGATGGCACTTCTGGGTGAGCAAGGGGCGAGTGCAGCTGCCGGCACAGAAGCAACCCTGGGGAAGGGGGAGGAATGAGCTCAGTGGGGAACCCGGACAGGAGCACCGGAAATTGCCCAAGGGACAGGAGAACCGTGGCTCTGATGCACCCTCCTCGTTTCTAAGACAGGGGGCCTGAGAGCAGAAGAGCTGCAGGGACCTGGTGGAAGGGAAAAACCCCTGAGCCTGAGCTTGGGAATGAGAGGCCAATCAGCCTTCGCATCTTCAAAAAACTGGACAGACTTGATCCACGACACAGCTGGGGCCTCCAAAGTATGTGAGGCATGGGGGTGGGGGTGGGGGTGGGGCGGGAATGGTGGCGACGATTAAAGTAATTTGAACTGGATAGTTTAAAATGTCCAGTCACACAAACACTGTAGGGCCGCAGATCATCTGGAAAGTCAGCTTTTTAAAATGGTTTAGAAAGAACACTGAGTTATATTAGAGTGAGGCATATAAAACTGTAGCTTCTGTAGGTCAAAATGGTGAAGTTGAGCCAGCTTCATAAAGCTCAGTCTGGAGTTCTGGCTCCATTGCTCTGCAGGCCCTTGCGGTTGGGTACAGTCTCCACACCTGCCCAGGGGCAATGCCTGCCTCACCTAACGCATGGGGTTTTAGTAAGAAGGGACCCAAATTTCCAAGGCCTACTGAGTTCCTGCTGTGCATGATTTGTGGGGAAACAAAGGGGACTAAGATACAATCCTTGTTCCCAAGAAGCAAGCAGTAGAGAAGACAGAAAGCAGAGACGGATTTGATAAGCAAGAGAGGAAGCAATAAAGTCTGCTTGGTTGTGGGTTGTCGGGGAGATCAAAACATCTGAATCGGGCTCCAAGGGTGATGCAGAAGCTTCCCAGGCAAGGGGAAGAGGCTTGGAGACCTCCAACAGCCTGCCCAAAATCACCTGCTAACAAGTAGCATCTTCTCTCTTTCCACATTACTCTGCCGAGACACCATTCCCTCGTTCTCGGTTTCCTTTCATTGTTGTACTACACTTCTTGGAAAAGGCTCCCTGCCTCCTTCTCCACTCTGTGCAGTCCACAGTGGTTGTTTTGAGATTCCCACTAGACTGGATGACTCCAAAGTCTCGTCTCCAGCTGGGTGTCTACAGTACTTGCTGCCACCAAGACGGTGTTCTCTCAGCTTTCACAAGACGACCTCTTCCTTCTGCTTCTCTGCCAAGTCTTCCTTGCTAACTTCCCTCTCCTCTTACGCCTTAAACGCAAGCTATCCCAGAGTTTCCCCTTTCCACAGCTGCCTCTTCCTGCTCCACACTTGGCTGAGACGATCCCACTCACACACACACCACGAGCTTCTATGCCTTCACGAGTGAAAAGCACAGCCGCGTGGCCAATTCTGGCCTCCTGCAACCCAGGCCCAGCTTCCTGCTGACTGTGCGTGTGACTGGCCCGCCAGTGTCTCGGAGGCCATCTGCCCCGCGTCCACTCCTTTTCTGTACCCACCTGTGAGCCCCCTGCCTGAGTCTCGTATTGCCCCCCACAGGACCCACCTTCCCTTCCTCTTCCCCAGCCCAGAGCTGGTAAGCCCACACCCAGAAAGAGCTGTGGAGGCCTTGTGGCAGACCCAGCCCTGAACCTGGAGTGAGACTTGGGCTCGAACCCTGACTCCGCCGTTTGGCAACCGGGTAACTGAGTGGGGCTAGCACAGGGATCCCTGGGCGCTTTCTCTCACCAGCAGCCAAGGACGCAATGGAGGGCCTGCAGCCCACATGGCCCTGCTAACACTGCCCTCCTCTGTGCTTGTGGCTGGTTGCCCGGGCTGAGCTAACTGGCCTCCTAACTGGTCCCCTGCCTCCTTTGCCTTCTCTCTTTCCTTTGGCTGATGCTCCACACAGACATGCAAGTATATTCATAAAACACACTCTGCACGACGTTCCCCATTGGCTGTAGAATTTTCAATGTCTTCCTGCTGTTTATAAAACGCAAACTCCTTGCTGTAGCAGTCACAGTCCCCTGCATGCTGGTCCCAACATAACTCGTGAAGCTTCACTTCATCTGAATCGGATTACAAATGTATTTGGGATAAGCATTTGGGGGAAAAATTCCTAACTTATTTTTTATGTTAAGAGCAATAGTGAATCAGGCCGGGCGTGGTAGCTCAAGCATGTAATGCCAGCATTTTGGGAGGCCGAGGCAAGTTACCCGAGCCTGTAGGTTCAAGACCCACCTGGGCAACATGTCGAGACCTCATCTCTACAATAAATCAAAAAATCAGCTGGGCATGGCAGTACGAGCCTGTAGTTCCAGTTACTTGGACGGTGAGGCGGAAAGGTCACTGGAGCCCAGCAGGTCGAGGCTGCGGTGGCCGTGAGCATGCCACAGTACTCCAGCCTGGGTGACAGAGTGAGACTCCAACTCAAAAAAAAAAAAAAGTAATGGTAAATCAATCAAATATTTAGGTATAAAATATTATATAATAAAATTTAGAAAAAAGAATAAGCAAATGTATTTATAATCTTGAAAGAGGAAAGGTCTTTTGAAACAAGACACAAAACCAGAAGTTCTCAAAGAAAACATTGATTCCATGTTACCACGTAATATTTGAAAATTTACGATTGGTTGAAAAATCCCATTCACAAAATCTAAAAATAAATGACAATGGGGGAAAATCTGTAACACATCTCACAGACAAGGGTTTAATTTCTGAATTACAGAGCCCATATAAATTAATTTACAAAAACTGACAACATACTTTTTTAAAAAATGAGCTCAATCTCACTAAATAAGGAATAAAGTTCAAAATGATGCATTTTTTCCATTCTTTAGAGAGGCAGAGATTTTAAAGGGAATGCCACCCACCACTGCTAAGGGATGACACCCCATCCGCTTAGCAAAATTATTAATCGATACAAATTCTTGGAAGTCAAGTGGTTAACATGTGTCAAACTGTAAGCTACATGCACCCTCTGAACCCAACATCCTACTACTAAGAATTTATGCTACCCATGAACTTACAAAAGTTTCCCAAGAATCACAACACACACACCCACACACACACACACACACACACACACGCACACCCCCACAGCTGCCAGTTGCAACCTTGCTGATATTAGTAAAAGAGATAAACCTAGAAACAGCCAAAGTGTTCATCAACAAAAGATCAGTTAACATATATTTATATGATTGAATTCTATTTATAACGCTACTTGTAAAAGAATGTTTCTAACATATGGAAATGTTCACGATATAGTGTTACTTGGAAAATAGAAAAAGCAGCTTACAAGATATTTGCAGTATGATTCTATCTGTCAAATAAAATAGATGTATATGACATTTTTACATAGAAAAAAGAATGTCGGGCCAGGTGTGGTGGCTCAAGCCTGTAATCCCAGCACTCTGGGAGGCTGAGGCAGAGGACTGTCTGAGTCCAAGGATTCCAGACCAGCATGGGTAACCTGGCGAGACCTCATCTCTACAATAAATCAAAAAGATTAGCCGGGTGTGGTGGCGTGTGCCTGTAGTTCCGGCTACTTGGAAGGCTGAGGCGGAAGGATCGCCTGAGCCCAGCAGGTCAAGGCTGCGGCCGCTGTGAGCGTGCCACTACCCTCCAGCCCGGGCGACAGAACGAGACTCTGATTCCAAAAAAAAAAAAAAAAAAAAGAATGTCAGGATCTACAGCACACATGATCTCTTGTCACACTTTTTCTAAGTGCACTTGCCCCATTTTTATAGTGGAAAAATTACTTTAAAAGTTCTCAACGCTGTAGAAAAGATAAAGGAACTGAACAATCTTTGTCTTTGTGTTTCTCTATTATGCAATGAGCCCTACCTGGAGCGCTCATCGCAGACTCGTTAAACATTAACGATTACTCACCTACAGCCCTTAGAAAGTGCCACAGCTCAAGCTATCAGAAAGCTCTGCTTAGATCGGGCTGTGGGAGAAAGACAACACTCCCACACCTTCGAATGCATTCACAGCTCTATCTGCGTCGCCTCACACAGGGCACGCGTCACCCAATGCGCGGCTCGCGGGTATAAACAGGGGCGGCAGGCACTCGCGTGGGCTAGCACAATCGCCGTCTGCAGGAAGCCACATCAGCTGAGGTCAGCCATTCGCACTCAGTGTCGGTGAGTCTCCTACTCGGGGTGCAGGAATATCTGCGGTCTGTCCCCGGGCAAAGAGGAAAACCGGGTCGGTGGTGTTTGCGTCGCCACCGGTCATAAAGTATTTCTGATACAAAAACAGGACAGAGTAGAATTTGAGTCGCCAGGAAGAAGGGTCAGAAGAACGGTCGTCTTTGTCCAGGTAAGAGATGAGCCCGTTATCTGGAGAACGTGCTTCCGCGTCAGACTGAAAAGCGCGCTCAGCCTGGCGCGGGGCCCACGCACGCCCTGCCAGCGGTTGGGAGACTCGGCGCGAGGGGGCCTGAGCGCGGGGCTTCGAGGGCTCGTCCCTGCCACCGACAAAACCCGGCCCGGGCGGGGGCGAGGCGCTCGGCCCGCGCGGCGGCAGCGACTCCGGCCCGGAAGACGGGCCGCCCGCCTTCCGCCCGTGCTGGCCTCGCGGCGCGGAAGTCGACGTGCGCGCGCCCCGCGGTCCGACGGCGCCGCGGCAAGTGCGGCCTCCCGGACTCGCGGGTTCCGCCCTCGGTGCCGCGCGGCGGGCTTCCACGAGGCAGAGTCCGCCCCGGTGTTCCCGAGAGTGCGCGCAGGGGCGGCGGGGAGTCGTCACGAGACCCGGCTTCTCTGACCGGAAGCCAGCCGCGGCGTCCGCGCGGTCTCGCGGGGTGCGCCTTTCGCCTCGGCCTCCCGCCTCTCCCGCGAGGACGCCCGGCGGCGGCACAGACTCGGCCGCGCGGGGATGTTTCCTTTACATTCCCACCGCGAGCTCTTTTCTGCTTTTCAGACTTTTCATTTTGGAGCTATTTTGGCCGAAAACAGATGCGGGCACCCCGGCCCCGGCCCCTGCGCCCCCGGCCCGTCGGCTGCTGGCGAGCACACGCGGCACACGCGGCGACGTCTCCGGACGCCGGGCCTCGGGCTTTCTCCTCAGGGGCGAGGCCGGCGGCCGGCTTCCTCTCGGCGAGGCGCGGAGCGGCCTCAAGGGCCCGGCGGGCCGGGCGCGAGCCCGCGCTGTTTTCGCCGCTCGTTCGGCCCGGAGTTCGAGGCCCGCTGGGCGACACGAGCTGACCCCTCTCGAAAAGGAGGAGCAGCCGGGCTCGGCGGCTCAGCCTGTCATCCCGCGCCTTGGGAGGCTGAGGTGAGTGGATGGCCTGAGCCCGCGGGTTCGAGATCCGCCCAGGCAGCTTGACGAGACCTCGTCTCTACAATAAATCAAAAATCAGCCGGGCGTGGTAGCGCGCGCCTGTAGTTCCAGCTACTCGGAAGGCTGAGGCGGCAGGATCGCCGGGGCCCAGCGGGTCGAGGCTGCGGTGGCCGGGAGCGGCCCCTGCCCTCCAGCCTGGGCCACAGAGTGAGCCTCCAACTCAAAAAAACAATAATAGTAAGAATTTTAAAAATATGAGTAAATTTTGAGAAAAGGAGGAGCACGAAAGGAAGCGAGCCCGAGGCGCGGCGTCCCGGCTCCTCCCGGCGAAGGCGCGAGGGCCGCCGGGCCCGGCCCACGCGCGGCCCGAAAGGGGGCGGGCAGCCCAGCGCCCCCGAGCGCCGCGAGCCGCGCCAGGGCCCGGGGCGTCCCCGCGAGGCCGGGCCCCACGCGCACCGGCCTGCCCTCTCTGCCCGCAGCCGCGGGCCGGGTCGGCTTCCCGACGGAGCGGCCTCCGAGGGCGGCGCTTTGCCGCGGGAGGCGGCGGAGCCCAAGCCGCCGGGCGTCGGGCCACGGCCCTGCGCCGGGAGAGGCGCCGCGGCGCGCGGGGCGAGGCGCGAACGCTCGACGCGCCGGCGGGCCTGCCCGCGCCGGGCCGTGGTCGGCCTTCGCGGCGCCGGCGAGCGCGGGGGGGGCGGGCCGTGACGTCGGGCGGCGGGAGACGCCGTCCGGGCCGCGCCCGGCCGGGCGGGTCGTGCCGCCGCCGCGGGCCGGCCGGCCTGGGCCCTGCAGCCCCGCGCGCGTCCTCGCCGTTCCGGGCTGCGTCGCGGGAGCCGCCGCCGAGGGCCTTCTCGTCGCGCCGCGCCGACTGACGCCGTGTTCTCGCCCCACAGAAGCCGGGAAGCAGCCCGCCATGAAGTACTCGACCCGGAGAAGCTCGTCGGCGAAGCCCGAGAGGGCGGCGGGCCCGACGGCGGCGCGGCCGTACAGGCTGAGAAGTAAGGGTCGCGCCGCGGGTTCGGCCGTCGCAGGGAGGCTCGCGAGGGCGGGCCGGCCGGCGCCGCGGGGCTCGGGGCTCGCGAGGCCGCGGGCGGCGGCCGCCCTCGCCCCCGCGCCCCGGCCCCAGCCCCGTCCTCGTCCCCGGCGGCCGGCGGCGTCTCGCGCGGGCGGCCGTCCTGCACAGACGCCGAGGAGCCCTCGGCGTGTCGCGCGCGGCCTCGCCGGGCGCCGCGGACGCGGGAGCAGAGGCGAGGAGAGCCTCGCGGGGCCCCGGCCCGGCCGCGCGCCCGAAGGAGCTGCCCAGGAGTTCGGCCGGCGCGGGACGCGGGCGCCGCGCCGGCTCTGGGACGGGGCCGGACGCGGTCTCAGGCGCGAGGCGGGCCCGGGGGCTTCGAGAGCGGCCGGGGTCGCCCGTCGGAACGTCTCCCGCCAGGCCCCGCCCAGCCCTGGGACCAGAGTTCAGCGGGAGACGGGAGGGGGCGAACAAGCCAAACCCAAAGCCCAGCGGGAATCTGGCACCCAAGTGCAGCGAGGCCGCCCAGGTGGCGCTCGAGTCTGTCTCGTGGCCAACCCAGAGGGTTTGGAATTGGATTGAAGGTAAATCAAGTCAGGTCGCAGTCGTGGCTCTGAGACGCAAGGGCTGTGTACGCGCTGATCCTCACAATGGTCTGTCCTAGGAAGGAATCGCGAACGCTTACGTTCTTGTTTTTCTTTTTTTTTTTAAATTGTTCGGGGTCCACGTGAGGGAAGACATGTGATGCCCCTTTATTTGTTTCTGCGATAGAGCACTCAGTATTATGGACTGTAAGTCCATCCAGGTTGCTGTGAAGTTCACGAGTTTGTTCTTCTTTACGGCGGCATGAATATATACCACGCTTTTTTTTAACCCAGTCCTTTTTTGATGGGCAGCGTGGTTGGTTCCATGTTTTTGCTCTTGTGAACAATGTTGCAATAGGCATACATGTGCAGGTATCTTTTTCATAGGGTGATCTAAGATCCTCTGGGTATATTCCCAGTAGGGGGGTTGCAGGGTCCTACGGAAGGTAGACTTTCAGATCTTTTCGGAGTCACCACACTGTTTTCCACCGAGGCCGAACTAGTTCGCACTCCCACCAGCAGGGTAGAAGTGTTCCCTTTTGCCACATCCTCTCCAGCATCTGTTGTTTTTTGAGTCACTGATGATGGCCATCCTGACTGGAGTTAGGTGACCCCTCAGTGTGGTTTTAGTTCGCATTTCTGTGATGGTTAGTGAGGCCGGGCACTTTTTCGTGTATTTGTTGACTGATGTATGTCTTCTTTTGAGAAGTGTCTATTCCTATCTTTTGCCCACTTGTAATAAGGCTGTTTGTTTTCTTCTTTTTGGCACGCTTGAGTTCCTTGTAGATCCTAAATGTTAGGACTTTGTCAGATATACAGTTGGCAAATATTTTTTCCCAGTCTGTGGGCTGTCACCTCGCTCTGTCAATGGTTTCTTTGGCTTTGCAGAAGCTTGTCAGTTCGATGAGGTCCCACTTGTCTATCTTACCTCTTATGGCACGGGCACTTGGGATTTTGATCAGGAATTGATTGCCAGTTCCAATTTCCATAAGGGTGTCTCCTGCATTGTTTAAGGTTCTTATAGTTTGAGGTTTTACATTTAGATCTTTGATCCATCTAGAGTGGACTTTTGTGTATGGGTATAAGTAGGGGTCTTGTTCTGATCTTCTACATGTGGTCAGCCAGCTTTCCCAGCACCATTTACTGAACAGGTTCTCCTCTCTCCAGTGATTGATGGTGGAGGCCTTGTCAAAGATAAGTAGGTTGGGAAATTGAGGTTTTGCTTCTGGAATCTCTATCCTGTTCCATTAGTCTATATGCCTGTTCTTGTACCAATTCCAGGCTGTTTTGATTATTGTAGCTTTATAATAAAGTTTAAAGTCTGGGAATGTGATGTCTCCCACTTTGGGTTTTTTTTTGTTTGTTTTTTTGTTTTGCTGAGGATTGTTTTGGCTATTCGTGGTTGTTTGTGTTTCCGTATGAATTCCTGTATTGTCATTTCCAGGTCTGAGAAGAATGCTGCTGGTAATTTAATGGGTTTAACCGCATTAAATCTGTAGATTGCCTTGGGTAGGATGGACATCTTAACAGTGTTGATTCTTTCATGAGCCTGGAATATCTTTTCATTTGTTTGTGTCATCTTTGATTTCTTTGAGCAGTGTTTTGTAGTTTTCGTTGTAAAGGTCTTTCACGGCTCTGGTTAGGAAGATGCCATGATAGTTCACCTTTTTGTGACTGTTGTGTATATTCATGTTTTTCGTATGAGAGCAGTAACACAAAAGAACGTTAACAGAGCTCTGGTGAACTGCAGAGAAAACGGCAGGTGAGGACTGGCAGATCCTTGTCCTTCAAGTGCCTTTACATTTATCTGAGCACCACGTCAAGGCTGGAAGAGAAAATAGCGTTCAAGAGTATCATTCCTCTTCTGTTCTGTCCTTCCTGAGGCTCTGGCCCACCCACACTGTTCTTTGGTGTCCAGGGAAGACACTCATTTGACTGTGGTTTCTGAATGACCAGGAAATCACATTTAAATTAACTCTTTCACTTGTGGTTGAGTCAAAATGCTCTCTGTAGGAACAGTGACTCAATGGAAGTGACTACAGGTCCCCAAGTGCCCTCTCAATAAAGATTGCACTTTCCTTGTACCCCAAGGAAGGTGGACTCTTGGCAGAGAGTCCCCTGAAATGAGGGATTAGGCCAGAGTTGATGCTAAAGTTGCTGTCGTCGTACAAAAAAAATGCAGCCTCTCCTTTAAGGGCACGGTGGTCCTCACTACTTATCTACACCATTTAGAAGATAGTGATGCAAATAATCTCCAACTCATTTATATGGCTTTAGAAGACATCACGTTGTTTTTATTGTTAACAGATCTTCCTTTCCAATAATATTAGCTCAGCTTAACACAGCAGTTCCCCCCTTATCCTCGAGGGATACATTCCAAGACTCTCAGTTGATGCCTGAAACCAGGGAAGATACCAAGTCCCATATGGACTGTGCTTTTCCCTGCAACACATGCCTGTAACAAAGCTTAACGCATAAGTTAGGCACAGTAAGAGATTAATGGCAATAACCGATAAATAAATAGGGCAATCTTAGTAACGTGCTGTAGTGAAAGTATATGAAGGCAATCTTTCTCTGTCTCTTTCAAAATGGCTTATTGTACTATATCACAGGTAACTGAGACCACAGAAAGCAAAACCATGGATAAGGGGGTGACTGCAGAACTAAAAGGGTAATCTTAAACACCCCCATTGAGAAACTCAACAGATGCCTTTGAGGTGTATTGACAGGTATGAACTGCTTCTCACAACTCACAATGCAAAAAAGTCACATCCTGTTTTTTTAAGTAAACCTCTCCTCTGAGATCTCAGCAACGAGACAAAAAGCACGTTTAGCTTTTTCTCCTCTCGTGGGCTACCAGGCTCTGACACAAGCCACAGTTCACAAAGTCGCAAAACTCGGTGTCCAACCACTGCAGGGATCCACACAGCCAGTCCCACGTGAGCCCAGGCCATGCCAGGACATCCTGCCTCTGGTGTCCACAGGGTGCAGAACTTCTTCGTCTGGAGTAGTGACCGCCTCCTCAGGGCCAAGCCTGTCCCCTCGCCTAGCTCCTCTTTCCTCCATCCGTCAATTCTCCCTTCCCTAACATCTGGCCTCCTTCGTCCGTGCATCTAGCCAGCGGTCGTGGTGTGGAGCTTTGGGGCAGATCCAGCAGGAGGACTTCATTAGGACTGAGCAGCGTTATGGGTGCTGTTTTAATTAGGCAGTTTTTTAAGATTAGGAGATTTTAAATAGAAAACTAAGTGTATCGTTTCTTTCAAAAACCCAAAGACCTGGAAACCCCAGGCCCATGTCTTGCGTGGTCCTGGTCCACTAGAACTGGGTAGAGCTCCACCTCTTCGGTTTGAGTCTAGCCATCGAGCACCTTCTGTCAGCGAAGGAGCTTTGGCTTTATCCCGCGGACAGTAAGAACCCAGGACATGGCAGGAGGCCTTGACTCCTGAGACAGCGCCTTGGGGCGGGGTGGCGAAAGTGTGAGTGGGCAAGGCTGCTGACAGGAGCTGCTTGGCAGCGCTGGCGTTCATCCAGGAGACCAACGGGAAGGCCAGACCCAAGAAGGCGGGGCACGGAGGCAGGCTCATGTTTCAGATGCCTTCAGAAGGTGGAGTCCAGATGATGGCCTGTGGCATGGGTGGAGAGAGAGAGGAAGACATGCGATCCTCAGCCTTCTGATGGCAGCATCGGGCAGGTCTTGATAGACAGCTGTGCTGTTCTTCCAGCAGTCGGTAGTTCAGGACAGATACAGCTGGGTTAGACAAAGACAAAGACAACCATTATTTCATATGGAGGGGATTGCATTACGAGGGCTCTGCTCTCCTTCATGGATTCACGCTGTTACCTTGGCACCCGTGAGCTTTTGCAGGAGTGGATGCCTGATAGAAGCATGAAGTTCAGCGCCTATCCTTTCCCTGGCGCACGCACACACACAGACACACTTTCTTGCCATGGAATGCCTTCTTCATTTTTGTGAGCCAAATAAATCTCTTTTCTTTACAAGTTGCCCAGTCTATGGTATTCTGTGATGGCAGCAGACAATGGACTAAGGGATACTTTAGTTTATGGCTGCTGTGGGTCATCCCAGTAGAGACGTCCAGAATCCAGGAGGATATACGTAGAAGTAGAGAAGCTTTCAGGTAACTGAGTCGAAATGCCCAGGGGAGGAAGAGCAAGGAGAAGGCCCAAAGACAGAGCTGCGGTCTGGGGCGTCATCAGATGCTTCAGGCCGGGCTCGGTGGCTCAGCCTGTCTTCTCAGCACTTTAGGAGGCCAAGGGGAGTTGGACTGCCTGAGCCCACGGGTTCAAGACCAGCCCGGGCACCTTGGCAAGACCTCTTCTTTACAGTAAATCAAAAAAAAAAAAAAAAAAAGCTGGGTGTGGCAATGTGCGCCTGTAGTTCCGGCTACTCGGAAGGCTGAGGCCGAAGGACCGCCGGAGCCCGACAGGTCCACGCTGGGGTGGCAGTCAGCGTGCCACTGCCCTCCAGCCTGGGCGACGGAGTGAGACTTCTACTCAAAAGAAAAGATGCTTCAAGTCATTGGCGCAAGCAAGATTGCCCAGAAAGAAAGTTCAGAGTGAGAAGAGAAGGCGAAAGACAAAACCCGGAGGAACACCAACACTTTAGGAACAGAAGAGGCGGGATAACTAACAAGGAAACTGAGGTGAACCCATCAGAGAGAAACAAGGAGAGCCTGAAAGGACTGTGACGTGGCAGCAAGGGAAGAGGGGCTCAAAAAGGCCGTGGTCAGATGCCACAGGCAGGTCAAGGGACAGGAGCAGCTGTAAGAGACTCCGAGGAAACAGGTACGTGGGGAAGCAATGAAAGGCAAAGTGGTTTGCCTCTGTGGTTTCTGTCAGCCACGGTCTGGTTCTCTGAGTGGCAGGATCACAGAAGAATTTCCAGGCCGCCTCCCGTTTACTCACCAGAAATCCCTGAGGCAACCTGTGCTGTTGCTATGATGAAATTAGCTACAAGAATCTTCTTGAACTCCAAACTAGGTCACTGCGCTCACTCTATTCAGCTGCATCCTCTCACCAACCCTGAGCGAGGCAGACCAAGAAAGAAAGTATGGGGCCCCCGGCACCTGTCAGAAGCCCCTGAGGCCAGCTGTGTTTCAAATGAAGGTGAGAGTCTTTTAGATCTTGGAACTGTGATGCCGCACGTAGACATTGTCAATGCAGCAGCCTCAGAAGGGACGGGGCAGCGTGCCATAGTCAAAAATCCACTTATAGTAAAACATGAGATAATTTATGCAAAAGGCTGATTAGCCATTGTAGCAGTGTAGGCAGCTGAACCTTCTAGAAGCCATTGTTTCATGAGGGCACCACCCTCATGCGTGGATTCATGCTGTCATTGCAGGAAGAGGTTCATTAAAGCAAGACAGGGCTAGTCAGAAGAGCAGGTTTGCCCAACTTCCTCTGTCTTTCACCCTCACCCCTGTCTTCCCCTCTTCTGCCACACAGTGACCTTTACCAGGTGCCAGGGTCATGCTCTTGGACTTGCCAGCCCCTTGAGCACAGAGAAATTAATTTTTTTCTTTATAAGTTACCCAGTCTACAGCAGCTGAAAATGGACTAAACAGCAGTTAATAAGTCACTGTATTAAATTAGCTATCAAGAGAACTAGTCCACTGCTCCCTCTGGCACTAGTTAGCTCTGTGAATTATCTTTGTAAAAGCTCTACTGTAAAAATGTGAGATGCTACAGTTGGTATCTCTGAATTACGAAGCAACGTTAGGCAGTTTAGGATGAATGTGAATATAATGAAGTGGTCTTCTGTTCAGACAGTTGAAGACACTTAAAGGTGGCTTCCAATCCGGACTGGAGGCAAGATGTAGATAATTCAAAATAGTAGCTAATAGGCCAGGCATGGTGGCTCAGCACTTTGGGAGGCTGAGGCAGGAGAATTGCTTGTGCCCAGGAGTTTGAGACCTGCCTGGGCAACACAACAGTATCTCGTCTCTACAAAAAAAAAAAAAAAAACATTAGCTAGGCATAGTGGCCCACACCTGTAGTCACAGCCACTTGGGAAACTAAGGCGGAAGAATCTCCTGAGCCCAAGAGTCTGAGGCTGCAGTGAGCCGTAAGTGTGCCACTGCACTCCAGCCTGTTTGACAGAGTGAGACACTGACTTAAAAAAAAAAAAGTGGCTAATAGTTGATTCCACTTAACTTTAAATGACATTATTTTAGGAAGGCAAATCTAGAGAATCAAAAATCATAGAATGAGTCCCTAAGTCACAAATAATTATCTTCTTAATTACTGTGAATAATTGAAATCTGAGTATACTGTATTGCTTGATAATTCATTTACTATATAATGTTAAAAATTGAGATCCTATGACTCATGTTACAATTTTCTTTTCCATCTGGCTCTGGAAGCCTTTTCATAACTTCCAAATAGCAAACTTAATTTTCAGTTTGAAAAATTGAGCCGGCCACCTCAGCCTCGACCAGCTGGGCTCCGGTGATCCTTCCGCCTCAGCCTTCCAAGTAGCTGGAACTACAGGCGCGCGCTACCATGCCCGGCTAATTTTTTGATCTATTGTAGAGATGAGGTCTTGCCAAGTTGCCCAGGTGGGTCTCGAACCCGCGGGCTCAGACAATCCACTCACCTCAGCCTCCCAAAGGCGCAGGATTACAGGCTGAGCCACCAAGCCCAGCTTAGATTTTTCTTTAGCTGAATGAAATCAGAATGACTGAATAACTGCTTAACTTTTTTACTTCAACTGATTTAATTTGAATTTGTGCTGTGCTAGTTTCCTCAAACTGTAGCGTAGCATTTTCTTAGATGAAAGTAAGTAGACTGTAGGGGAAATAACAGCTTTGGTATTACCCCTCAGTCACAACTTCTCACCAGCCCTGTGCCTTTGGGCAAGTGTCATGACTCTTGAGAACCTGAGATCATCATCTGTTAAAATGGGGACAATAATGCCAGCCCTGCAAGGTTATTGTGAAGGAGTACATGAAAACATACATAAAACTTTAATGTCTGGCCCACTGTAGACACTTAGCAAATACCAGTTATTTTCATGTTACTAACCTTTATAGAATGTAGCCATCCCTCCAAAATTACTAAAAATGTATTCTAAATAAGTAGAAAAGATTACAGCTTTCATATGAACAGAAGTTCTCCCTCAGGCAGAGTTTGACATGTTTGGGTATAGATCCACGTCCTTCATATGGAATTCCAAAAAACAGCATTTTTTCTAAAGACCTAAAGTTTTTCATTACTTATGTGGCTGAAAAATATGATCTGAAAATCATTTTTCAGTTAAATCCTGACCTAAACTAATGTGAGGTCTTTATTTCTTTGAACTAACATAAGATCTTTGTATCAATTTTCCTGTTTGGCTATGAAATTAATGAATTTTTGATTATGGAATGCTGCTCCCGTCCCTGGGGGTGCTACATATATACAGTATATGCTCCAAAATCTAAACCACTCTGGAGTTTGAAACACAACTGGCCTCAAGGGTTTCTGATAAGATACTGTGGCCCTGTACTTGCTTTCTTGGTCTGCTATACTCAGGGTTTGTAAAAGGAATTAAAAATGGATGGAATGAGAGTGTCTCACATTTTTTTCAATTATTTAGACTCTAAGCAGAAGGCAGAGGAAGGTTGTGATGGATACTCTGTGACGACGTGCTCTGGTCTTAAATCAAAAAGGAAAAGGTCTTCACTAAAAGCAGGTAAGGGGGAACTATACTTTTCCTGGAAATAGTGGCAGGTATCTGTTTGCCTCCACTTATCTCATCTAAGAATATACTTTTTTTTCTCACCCGGATTTTCCTTCTGGAAAAGAGTAAGGGTGATGAACTGTTTTTCAGCCGTTTAAAAAAGGGCATATAAAGAATCTTTAGTAGCATGAGAGCAGAAGATACAGTACGACATATATAAGTATGTTCACAATATGTTAAGTGATTTTTTTACTTCAAGGAAGCAAACTAAAATGTTAATAGTGGTTGCCTTTTGAGTGATGAGACTGGAGTGACTAGTTTTCTTTCTCCTGCTCTCCAGTGGGTGTGCTCTACTGGGGCATAAGTGTGTCAGGGGGTGTTGATTCCTTCAGACCATGGAGTGGCCAAAGCCCTGGAGTCAGTTACCACTCCAGTGGCCAAAGCCCCGGAGCAGCCTTCATGGGGAATCCTCAAAGGGGCATTTCTGCAGGGTGGCAATTGATGGTCCCTCCTGCCTCTATCCTGTCCTGCAGTTGGAAAGCACAAAGAACACCCGGTACTCACTACCTTTCGGCAGTCATTTACTGTGAAGCACTTTTGTCTGTCAGAAGTCCAGGACAATTCTAGAGCACTTCACACCCCAAGTACCACGGGTATGACTGGTCCCGGGATGGCATGGGGGAGAGGGAGGTAAGACGCAAGACCCTAACAAGTGCTACTGCAAGTAGAGCCCCTAGGCTGTGTCTTCAACGTGTATCAGAAACTTCTGTCCGTCTGCAACCAGTGTGTCTATTTAACGGTGTCCAAACTAGGTGCAGGGGCGCTGTTCTAACAGTGCGTGTGCATTCTATAACTAGTATACCACCATTATTTTAAAATGCTTTTTTGGATTAGAATCCCATGTGTAGTACTCTCGGTGAAAATATATTATCTTTGGGGGGGGGAACACATTATCCCCATGAATTTTAACATTTTGACCATAAAATAGAGGGAAGGAGCTATTGTATTTTTAAATGTAATTCCAACACTTTATACATTTAAAATAGCAGTTAAAATGACTTTAAATTTTATCACCTACTTGTGCAAAACTCCAGGCTGATGGTGACTATTGAGAAGTGAAGAGATTGCCATTAAAAAATTTGACCAGGAAATTGCATGTTACCATTTCAAGTATACTTCTGACATAAATGTTTTAGGTTGCCCAAAACAATACTAAAGTTTCTCTTTAAGTATTTCTAAATCATTTACTTTAGAAGTTCATATACAAACTCAAGCTCAGTATTTAACATTCTTCTTAATGTTTTGTAAATTATCTTTTTTCTTAGCAAAATTTTATAATGTGAAGAAAATACCTGTATCATGATTTTTTTTTTCAGGCCCCATATAGGTAGTCCTTAAATCTGTTCCAATTTACCTCAGCAAGCTGTAAAAATATTATCATTTTCTATGTGTATTGTGCCATTTTTTTAAAAGTTGGGCCGAGTGTGGTGTCTTGTGCCTGTAGTCCCAGCTATTCGGGAGACTGAGGCAGGAGGATCGCCTGAGCTCAGGAGATCAAGGCCACAAGTAAGCTACAATCTCACCACTGCACTCCAACAAAAAAGTTGGGAGCACTACATGTAGTGTCCCTGGAAGTCTCTGGATGATTCCACACCTTATAAATGAACCCTCATTTATCTCTATCAAGACACAGTCTATCAAGATCTGATCCCAGACCACAGGGAACTGGGAACCGGAGGCCTCCTCAGGGATGATTGCCACTTTCCATCCTCTTTCTCCCCACCAAATTCTCCCATGAACTGACTGACATGGCCTCCTGGGACCTTCCTGAAGTAGACTAGTGCTTCTAATTCCACTCAGGTGTTACACCTCAGTGTTTGAGCTTAAGCAGAGCTTGTGCCAAAGGCTATCATCTATTCAACAGTGACAGCCCAAATGCAGCTCAAATTTCAAAAAAAGAAAAAAAATCCTTTGAGGGAGCATTTTTTAAAAGGCTGCCAAAAGAACTGTTCCTGACAAGTTCTTTGAATTCTTAATGACAGGAAGTTCGCCTATTACAGAATCTTTTGCTTCTCTGAGCACATACAATGACCAGTCCGTCACTTTTGTTATGGAGGACGGAAGTTACGAGATCTATGTGGAAGACCTGGGGAAAGATCAAGAGAAAGGTAGAGCATTTCCTTTTGTCTGTGATAATGCAGTGATCACTAGTAAACGAAAGTCTACCAAACCGTTAACTTAGTCCAGACAAGTAGCCCATGCTGTGCGCGGATGCCCATGCAGTAGCAGTGGATGCCTGAGCATGGTTACCTTGAGGAGGCCTCAGAAGCTTAGTCACAGGTTGTCGCAGAACAGTGCTGATACTGAGAAGTGGTATCTGTTGTGAAAGGCGGGAGCGGGGACCACGGCATTTGCTATCTCCAGATTGCCCACTAGATCTTTCCAGCCTTGTCAAGATCACCCAAGTACAACTTTTATTAAAATAATGTTCCAATGATGTTATTAAAACATATGAAAGGTTGCCGGGCTCGGTGGCTCAGCCTGTGATCCCGCACTTTGGGAGGCCGAGGTGAGTGGATTGCCTGAGCCCATGGGTTCAAGACCCGCCCAGGCAACTTGGCGAGACCTCACCTCTACAATAACTAAAAAGAAAATTAGCCCGGCGTGGTAGCGCGCACCTGTAGTTCCAGCTACTTGGAAGGCCGAGGCGGAAGGATCGCCGGAGCCCAGCAGGTCGAGGCTGCGGTGGCCGGGAGGGGCCACTGCACTCCAGTCTGGGCAATGGAGTGAGACTCCAACTCAAAAAATATATATATATTAAATGTTAACATTAAATGCCAACAACTGTTTTGGAGAATTCATCAAAGCATAGTCACATGTTTTTGAGACTCTTCTCAAAACTGTAAAAGTTTGCAGATATTTTCTGATGTTATGTATATGCTGGAACTGAAATCTTTTGATAAAATTGTATCACACTTGAAAGATTTCATGCATTCTCTCTTTCAGGCAAGGTGTTACTGCATTACTACGAGTCTTCATACTCCAGTGAATCAGGTAATTTGGAGGACTGCATAGCTACAGTGCTTGAATTCTTAAGTTTGGGGTTAAGATAAATCCGAAATGCCCCATGGGAAAAGACGACCATCTCAGAAGTTTCTCTCCAACCCACGCTCGTGGAAGAATCTTGGGATTCTTACCGGATTTACTCCTTCCCGTCCATTTTGCAGCTTAATAGCTAGGATAAAGTTTTGGCTACACTGAACAGAGATCCAACACAACAGTGGTTTAAGCTAGATAACATTTCATGTCTTCCTTAGCCAGGGCTAGAATGGCAGTTCTGCTCCACAAGCTGTGCCAGGACCCAGTCCTGCACAGGGATCCTTGGGATCCCCAGCATGCATGTGGGTCAGGACTGGATCCCCAGTCCTGCCTTGGGATCGCCAGCATGCATGTGGGTCAGGATTGCCTGAGTCCGTGATAGTGTCCAGTAGGCAGGACAGAGGAAAGCTGATGTGTGCACTCTGTGTCCCTTGAAGGGCACAGCACAGTAGTTGCACCAATACCCTGCTCATCGCGCACACACCAGAATCCGTCATGTTGCTGCACTCAACCATAAGGAGGCAGGCTGGGAAATACTCTGTTACTATTCAGAAAGAGGGGTCGGCTAGTGGGGTACACTGCTGGTGGCTTGGCTTGCAGACAGGAAGCTGACGCCCAGAGAAGTGCCCGTTCAAGTCACAGTTCTCCAGTTAGAAAGCCTGTAAGAAACTAACCTCTCTCCAGTTCAGAAGCACCCTTCACTTACCCATGATTTTTGTTTGGATACAGATATTTCTAAGAGGCCTGTTGGTGAACGAAGTGACATCTTAGACCCTTTTCCTAGGTGTTAAATTCATTTAAGTAAGATGAATTAAAATTCTTAACTTTATCATTGATGATTTCTTCATTGCAAGGTGACGCTGTTGATGGTAAGATGTTAATGGTGACCCTGAGTCCTGCAAAAGACTTCTGGCTGCACGCCAACAACAAGGAGCATTCTGTGGAGGTAAAAGAAACATGACTGTCGTGATGGACTCTCCTAACCTGTGCAGATTTGGGTGTTGGGCTATTTTGCAGAAGGCGTTCTGCTTGTGCTGCTCCACATAAAACGCAATCAGTTACTAGTAACGATCGCTTCTGGAGTAGGGAAGGGAGGAAAGCAACATGTGTGCCCTTGCCACTGGAAGCTGGACTTCACCAGCAGCATGGCATCACCTGGGAGCTTGTTAGAAATACAGGGTTTCAGGCTCCCCCAACACTGAATCAGAATCAGTATTTTCACACATCTCCAAGAGATTCATATGTTCACTGAAGTTTGCTATGTAGAATGATCTCAAATCCTTTCTTTTTGGCTTTAGGAACTACTGTGTTCTTCAAAGAAATATTTGTTTGTGTAATACAGTTTTCTTAAACAAATGCAAAAATAATTTTCCACTCTGAGCCTGCTAGAGGGAGGGTCATAAACATTTCCATGTGCCAAGATTTATGAATAGCCTGACGACCTACATTCAGATCATAGACTTCACAACATATTCTTCTTAGTTTGTTACATTGGTCATGAAGAATAATTGTACATATTGTGAGAAACAAACAAGCCAAAGGTAGAGGCAAGGAAGACAACAGGAGAGTATAATATAGAAGGTAAATTGTAAAGTACAAAAAATTATAAAGCTAGCACAGCCATGGGAGGCATTAGTTTCAAGAACAGTGGACAGAAACCAGCATTTTCCTTAACAGAACAGCCCTAATTGTATCTAACAGAGTGTTTGGGATATACGACTACTTAATAATAAGTGCTGACTTAGACTGAACTCTATTACATACCAAGCATTGTGCTAAATGTTTTGCAAATATCATCTCATTTAACACTTACAGCAGCTTTACAGTGGAGTTTTTGTATTGGTCAGCAATTGCTGAGTAAAAAACTGTCCCCAAAATTTAGTGACTCAAAATGACAATCATTTATATTATGCATATGTCTGTAGGTGCTTTGGGGATTGACTAATCTAGAAAGCAGCTACACTAGAAAACTGAGACTTGAGAGATAAAGCAACAGGCCCAAGGTCTCAGAGATAGTCCATGTCAAAAGCCTTCGCCTCTCTAAGTATACTATATTGCCTGTCAGTGAATCAAATTACATCTGCCCCTGCCCCTCTGGCCCTCTACTCACTTCTTCCTCCCTCCCCTCCCCTCCTCACTAAGCAGGCTTGCTAGAAATACCAAGTCATAAATATTTCCCTTTAGTTTCTAACATAAGGAGGTAAAGTTGACTCTGAATTTCTCATTCTCATGTGGATTACTTTCTCTCTTTTTTCCTCAGCTCCATAAGTGCAAAAATCCGTTGCCAGACCAGGCCTTCTTTGTCCTTCATAAGAAGCCCTACAAGTGTGTTTCATTTGAATGTGTTTCATTTGAATGTAAGAGTGCTCCTGGAACGTTTTTAGGCGTGAAGGATAATCAGCTTGTTCTAATCGATGAACGCTGTTCTGAGAATTTCAGTAGTGAGAACATCCTGTTTAAGCTCTGTAAAACAATGTGATGGAAAGCTGTGGGTCTTGGGTTGGGTGGCCCAAATGCTACTGGTGGAAAAGGGATGGGAGATAAAGAGGTGACAATTAAGGGGAATGGAGACCACTGAGCATGCTGTGGAATGTTTTCTTCATTATGTATGGAAATATTTTTTTCTAACCTTTCAGTTACATTGTGTGTTTCTTTCTGGATAGTTGCATGTCCAGTACAAGTAGCCGGATTATTATTTAGGGTATTGATAAAGAAACTGCTAATATTCTAAAGAGATGCAGCCTGGCATCTGCTTTTATTTACTTTCAGTCTACAAAGAACTTCACATTTAGAGCCGAGACCTCCAAGAAGACGCCAAAGCCTCAGCCCAAGTCACTCTTCAGACAGGGATCCTTGTTAAAGGGCCACTTTGGGAAATGATGTTTCCTGGTTCCAAACAATAAGCCCAAACACTGGTTCTGCTAGTGCAAAGACGACCAGATGCTACATAGGATGACCATTTCTCAGCTGAAATAAAACACAAAAGTTTGTAGATGCCATAGACAGCACTCGAGATTAGCTCTTTCTTGCAGTCAGGGGTATGAAACTTCAGTGCCTAGGCAGGTAATATACATGTGTGAGAAAGCAAGTATAGTCAACAAATTAAGAAAAACGAGTTGTGTTTGCAAAGTGAATGACCTCACCTCTATTTCATTTTTGGAAGTCAGATTTTTGCATACCGAGTTTACTTTAAGCAAGGCATGATTACTTAGTGAAATAAACGTTAGAGCAGGCATAAAATCTGATTTACGTGGAATGTCTAACAAACAAAAACATGTTTTCATTTCTTCAAAAGTACTGAGCCCCAACACAGTTTAGAGCATGTGAGTACGACAGGATTGAAGTGCTATGGTAAGGCTAGATGTCCTCTGATCCACCCGAGCCTAGATGGGGCACAAAAGCGATATTGAAATTTCAGTAACTGACTATCCCTCGTGTTTGTGGCATGCCATCCCTCCCAACCCAGACTTCCAGGACCCATGTCTATGCTCATTGTCACCTGGGACAAAGTTTTCTCCTAATCCCTGCTTTCCATGTGCACAAGTCTTTTTGTCATCCAGCTTCCTGATGACCTTGCTTATTGCAGAATGTTTATTTTGCTTCTTTCTCTTCATTTCTTTTGACCAGTCACACCCTTGGGATGTCTTTTGCACCCCTGTGCTTCATTTCCACATCACCTGAATTCTGGATGCCAGCACCTTTATTCTGCTCTGTCTACCCAGTGTTGTAGAATTTTTAGATAAATCTACTAATGCAGTATTTTTGTTGAACATCTTTGTGGTTTACAATCACCAAGGTAGTAAAATTTATACTTAATTATATAACATTTTTAACTACTAAAGAAATCGCTTTTGCTTATTTTAAAGTCTTAGCAATTTCTACTACAGTTTTTCTTAGACTTAATACTTACGATAAATGATAAACATAATAACAAAATACTTACAAAATAAGCCCTTTCTGAAAGTGTGGGCTTTTTCATTTCTAATTTGTTGAGACTTATTGAATATAATTCTGATAGCACATAAGATAAAAGAGGCTGAGAATTACTGCACGAGGGTATCACAATTACAAAAGAATATATCCTTGTTTAATTATTTTGTCAATAATTTTACCGAAGAGACAAAAATAAAAGCAGAATCTATGTCACCCCCTGTGAAAACACTAAATATTGACCACATACATTTGTATGATATACTTAAAGTAATTGTTAAGTAACCAAATATATCTACTACATTGTACCTATTCTTAAATAAACTGTATTTTTCAAAAGTATGTGAGACCATAACAATTTTATCATAAAATGACTCAATATTCTGAAATTCCAAAGTGAAAGTAAGCATACACAATCCAGCAGTGTCTCTGGAGCAGGTCATTTGTCTGATATTTTTGGTGATTCAAGACCAAGTAAGATTTTTCAAGAGAAGCGATGTCTTTTCACCTTTGTATTCTCAGTGCCCATCCTGATGGCCAGCACAGAAGGAGGTGTTTGGTAACTTTCACCCACAATCAAGCACGTACCTGCACTAGAACTTCAGTCTGAGACTTCTGAGTCCTTATTTAGATATCTTTCAACTTGGCTAACTTATTTTTCATGCTGGATTTTCTTTTAAAAACTTCCCACCATCATTACAGTCAGTATAATTTGATTAATACAAAGAAATGCGGAGTGGCATCTTTTGTCACTTATATGCATGTGTTTTGATAATCCAAACACACATTACTGAAGGGAATTTGTTCATTTCATTGTGTCAGAAATTAAAATTGTATCAAAATTTGTTTTTCTCTCATTTTATTGATATTCTTTAGATTTTTATGTATTTATTGGACACCCTGAAATACTGCCAAGAAGATTTTACTTGAAAAAATAAAATGACCTAGAATTGAGAAAAATAAACAAGAGTTGAGGTTGGGGGAATTTGAAAAGAAAATTGCCAGTCAGAAAACAGCTTGATTCAAGTGGAAAACAATTGGCTCATAAACTCCACTTCCAAAGAACAGAACAAGCCAGAAGGTCACAGTTTCAGTCTCTGTCCCTCCTGCTGAGAAGTTTCCTGATGGACAGAAGAGCCTTTAGCTGACTGCTGGTCAGCTAAAGTCTTGTCCCAAAGCTCTTTCCCCCTTCATACCATCTACCTACACAACTCGGAAATCTCTTCTAGCAGTTATGCATTACATAAATGCCATTCATACTGGACTTTCCCAGGTACCACGAAATCACAAACGAAAGCTGAGCTATGTTCCTTGCACATATGGACACTAAAATATGTGCAATGTCTGAAAACTCCAACTCTGCAGAATACAGCTGGACAAAGATGAGAGATCCACATGGGTTTGTCATCAGGGGAAGCACAGAATGAATTCTCTTGCCCCACACCCTAATGTTCACCCTCACCTACTCATGTCCATCCTCAAGGTCATAGCAAGCAGGTTCCTTCTGCAGGTCTCAGGCAACAGGAGTTGTGTGTCCACTCCCTTAATTGTGTCCACTCCCTTGTGTCCACTCCCTTAATATCAGGACTGGGGAGGGGGACATAGGAATCTAAGGAACCGAGAGATGAAAGCGAATGCCAGTTGGTAGCTATAGAATCAATCCACTACTTCCTGTTGAGGTACTAAGATGACAGAGCCCTTGTCTTGTCTAAGTCCAATTGCAGTCCCTAGCACAGAGAACACTCCCTTGAAGAGAAAGCGTGAATCACTGTCCAGTACACTAAGAACAGAGGCCTGGTCTACTGCTTACAGGCTGTGCAACTTCAGCAAGGTGTATCATCTCTCCGTCTCAGTTTCTTCTCTGTTAAATTGGAAGTACCAACTCTTACAGTTGTCCACCTACTATCCTACCCCTACTTCTTCTCCAATAGACTCTCATTTTGTCACAGACAACAGCACACCCAACTAAAAATACACTGTTTTCCAGATTCCCATGCAGCTGGATGTGGTAACCATTGGACATACTTCTGGACAGTAACACGTAAGCAGGATAACGGTTTTTTAAAAAAACTTCTAAGGGGACGCATTTGACTAGCACTCCCCTCTTGAGTCTTTCACTCTTTCCTGCCTGGGCCACAGACAGGAAGCTGAATGGACAGCCAACTTCTGGCCATACAGTGATGAGCGTGGGGACAAGGGCCTACGCGTTAAAGATGGCAGGAAGGAAAGGTGAGTCGGTCCTGGCGCGGCGCATGGTATGGGTGCTCTGCTGAAATCTCCCTGGATTTCTTTACGCTGGATTATTTGATGCCACCTCCTGTGTGTGCACACACCGTGTCACCACAACCTTCTGTGTTCTTTCAATACCCAGCACTTGCAGCTTTTCTTACAAGCCTTTATAGGGCTGATGCTGCCTTGTCCCCTTGCACAAAGGGATGAAAGTGTGCGTTTGCATTCTTCCCACCAGCCTAGTCTCACAAGGCTTTCGAAAGCCCAGCTCCCTTATCGGGAGCTTAAATTTCTAAAATCTGTCTTAAATTTCACTCTGAAACCCTCAGGAGTTCATGCCAAATTTACCCTCTGCTGGACTTTAGCCTGAGATCACATTCTTGACTCACCCTGGAGCTTGACTTATATCCGGTCCCTCCCTGCCCAGCCCTACTCCAACCCAACTCCCTTATCAGTCTTTATTGGAAACGCGCCCTTAGTAAACCAATCCTTAGCTCAGGGTCTGCTCCTGGGAAACTAATGGAAGACACCAGGTCACGTGTGACGGTGCAGAGGCTCCAGGCTAGTCTTGTGGTATGGAAGTGCCACACACTTACGGATGCAGCTGCAGGCTTCGTGTCGGAAGAGCAAGATAAACCCGTGTCTGCTCAAGCTAGCGTTGAGTTTTCTACTCAGTGTGGCTTACAGCAAATTTTACCCATAGAAGAGACGATGGTGACACTTGCTTCTTAGGACACTGATAAGAATTGCCTTGCACATAGCAAGAACTCAGAGTTAGCTTAGAAGAAAAGCAGACAAACCTGAATCATAGTGAGAACAATTTTTCCTAGATACAATTAGAACATTAAAAATACAGTCAGAACCCGGGCTCGGTGGCTCAGCCTGTAATCCCCCGCCTTTGGGAGGCTGAGGTGAGTGGATTGCCTGAGCCTGCGGGTTCGAGACCTGCCTGGGCAGCGAGACCTCATCTCTACAATAAATCAAAAAATTAGCCGGGCGTGGTAGCACACGCCTGTAATTCTGGCTACTCGGAAGGCTGAGGCGGAAGGATCGCCGGAGCCCAGCGGGTCGAGGCTGCAGTGGCCGGGAGCGGCCACTGCACTCCAGTCTGGGCGACGAAGTGAGACTCCGACTCAAAAAAAAAAAAAAAAAAAGAGCCGGGCTCGGTGGCTCAGCCTGTAATCCCGCGCCTTTGGGAGGCTGAGGTGAGTGGATTGCCTCAGCCCGCGGGTTCGAGACCCACCTGGGCAGCGAGACCTCATCTCTACAATAAATCAAAAAATCAGCCGGGCGTGGTAGCGCATGCCTGTAATTCCGGCTACTTGGAAGGCTGAGGTGGAAGGATCGCCGGAGCCCAGCAGGTCGAGGTTGCGGTGGCCGGAAGCGGCCACTGCACTCCAGTCTGGGTGACAGAGTGAGACTCCAACTCAAAAAAAAAAAAAGAATGTGGCTTTAGCCGGGCTTGGTGGCTCAGCCTGTAATCCCGTGCCTTTGGGAGGCTGAGGTGAGTGGATTGCCTGAGCCCATGGGTTCGAGACCCACCCGGGCAACTTGGCAAGCCCTCATCTCTACAATAAATCAAAAAATTAGCCAGACATGGTAGTGCACGCCTATAGTTCCAGCTACTTGGAAGGCTGAGGCGAAGGATCGCCGGAGCCCAGCAGGTCGAGGCTGCGGTGGCCGGGAGCGGCCACTGCACTCCAGTCTGGGCGACAGAGTGAGACTCCAACTCAAAAAAAAAACCAATCAATTGCCTCTACAATTTTAAGAGGACTCGCCCTAGCTGGGCTTGGTGGCTCAGCCTGTAATCCCGCGCCTTTGGGAGGCTGAGGTGAGTGGATTGCCTGAGCCCGCGGGTTCGAAACCCGCCTGGGCAGCGAGACCTCATCTCTACAATAAATCAAAAAATCAGCCAGGCGTGGTAGCGCATGCCTGTAATTCCGGCTACTTGGAAGGCTGAGGCGGAAGGATCGCCAGAGCCCAGCAGGTCGAGGCTGCGGTGGCCGGGAGCGGCCACTGCACTCCAGTCTGGGCGACAGAGTGAGACTCCAACTCAAAAAAAAAAAAAAAAAAAAGACACAGACAAGAGAAACAGACAACATGAATGGCCCTGTGCTCACTCACAAGCGGGCCCTGAACATTTAACATAATACTGTAAGCCGGGCTCGGTGGCTCAACCTGTAATCCCGCGCCTTTGGGAGGCTGAGGTGAGTGGACTGCCTGAGCCCGCGGGTTCGAGACCTGCCTGGGCAGCGAGACCTCATCTCTACAATAAATCAAAAAATCAGCTGGGCGTGGTAGCACATGCCTATAATTCCCGCTACTTGGAAGGCTGAGGCGGAAGGATCGCCGGAGCCCAGCAGGTCGAGGCTGTGGTGGCCAGGAGCGGCCACTGCACTCCAGTTTGGGCGACCGAGTGAGACTCCAACTCAAAAAAAAAACCAATACTGTAAGAAAGAGATTGGCAGCAGCCAGAAACTGCTAGGGGAGGGAGAAGAGGGCACATGACATCAATAAGGACCCGATCTCAAACCAGGCCTATTGCAAAGTGGGGCCTAACGGGAGGCCCCAACTTTACCTGTACGATGACCACTTGCAGACCCAATCCTGAATTGTACCCCACATGTTTAAAAGAAAAAAGAAAAAAAAAAAAAAATTAAACTTATGGCTTAAAGTCCCATTAAGGAAACCTCAGTCTTCATAGTGAATTCTTCCAAACATTTAAGGAAGACATAATATCAATTCAACACAAACTCACTCGGAAAAATTAAAGAGAAGGACTTTTTTTTTTCCTTGAGTTGGAGTCTCATCTGTCGCCCTGGCTGGGGTGCAGTGGCATGCTCACAGCCACCATAGCCTTGACCCGCTAGGCTCGGGTGATCCTTCCGCCTCAGACTTCCACGTAGCTGGAACTACAGGCACACACAACAACAGCCAGCTAATTTTTTTATTTATTGTAGAGACAACATCTTGCCGAGTTTCCCAGGCTGGTCTTGAACCGATGGACTCAGGCAACCTCTCACCTCAGCCTCCCAAAGTGCTGGGATTATAGGCGTGAGCCACAGCACCCAGCAAAGAGGAGGAAATTTGATTGAATTTTCCTGTGAGGCAAGAATCACTGATATCAAAAACAAAGATATTACAAGAAAAGAAAACCACAGACTAATTTTTTTAAACATAGAAACAAGAATTCTAATTTTAAAATTTAGCAAATCAAATCCAACAATACAGAAAAATGATGCATTATATATACAAATATATATCTATATTTAAGGAATTCTAAATCATCATGGCCAAGTAAGACTTATCCCAGGAATTGGCTTAACATTTAAAAATCAATGTAATTAGCCGGGCTCGGTGGCTCAGCCTGTAATCCTGTGCTTTGGGAGGCTGAGGTGAGTGAATTGCCTGAGTTCCGCGGGTTCGAGACCCACCTGGGCAACTTGGCGAGACCTCATCTCTACAATAAATCAAAAAATCAGCCAGGCATGGGAGCGCGCGCCTGTAGTTCCAGCTACTTGGAAGGCTGAGGCGGAAGGATCGCCAGAGCCCAGCGAGTCGAGGCTGCGGTGGCCGGGAGCGGCCACTGCACTCCAGTCTGGGCGACAGAGTGAGACTCCAACTCAAAAAAAAAAAAAAAAATCAATGTAACTTACCATGTTAACAAACTAAAATGGAAAAACTATGTGATCATCTCAGAAGCATTTGACAAAGTCCAACGCCCATTCCCAATAAAAACATTCAGGAAGCTAGGGCTACATGGAACTTCTGTAACTTGATGATAGACCTGACCAAAGCAAATCTATGGCCAATATCATTATTAACAGTAAAAGACTGAATAGAATCAATAACAATAAAAGAGGTGCACCGTCACCACTTGTTTTTAAAGTTTTCAAACAGAGTTTATTAGAGAAAGAAGGGAGAAAAGCCAGAGCTGGCCTGAGCAAGAGAAACTGCACTGTCACCACTTCTATGCAATCGTTTACTGAATGTTCTAGTCATCACAATAAAAGGAACAAAAGAAAAGGAGGGAAGGGAGGGAGAGAGGGAAAAAGGAAAAAATAAAGAAGGGAGAGGGAGAAAGAAAGGCAGGCGGGAAGGAAGGAAGGAAGGCAGACACCAGCCTGGAAAAGAAAAAAGTCAAATTGTTTTTATCTTAAAATAACAATGATCATCCACATAGAAAACCCAATGGAATCTTTAAAATAGAACTTATAAGTAAGCTCAACAAGCATGTAGGATGCTACATGTGACACACAAAAATTAATTGCATTTCTACAAAATAAAAGTAAAAATTGAAATTTTAAAAATATCATGCATACAATTAAAAGGGCTTTTGTTGTTGTTGCTGTTGTTTTTGAGTTAGAGTCTCACTCTGTTGCCCAGGTAGGCATGTGCTACCACATATGACGAATGTTTTTGGATTTACTGTAGAGATGCCGTCTCACCAAATTGCCCAGGCTGCTCTCAAGCCCCTAGTCTCAGGCAACCCTCTTGACTCCGCTTCCCAAAGTGCTGGGATTACAGGCGTGAGCCATCATGCCCGACACAATTTAAGACTTAAAAATAACCCTGACCAAGACACGCAAGATCTGTACACTGGAAACTACCAAGCATAGCTGTGGGAGATTAAAGGAGACCTAATAAGTGGACAGATGTCCCTTGTTTGTGGATCAGAAGACTCGTTACGATGCCCATTCTCCCCAAGTAGATGCATCGGTTTGGTGCCGTTCCTATCAAAGTCCCCGGATGATTCTAGCATTCACAGGGAAGCACAAGAACTAGAATCACCAAAACAATTTTGCAAATGAACAATATTGGAGGTCCCATGCTACCTGCTTTCAAACTATCGCAATGATACGCTTATGAAGACAGTTATGGTAGTTTCATAAAAGCAAACAAATCCATCCGTGGAAGAGCTTAGAGAGTTCAAAAGTAGATCCAGTCATATATTATAATATATATATAACTGATCATTTATAAGGTGCACAGGTAATCCAATGGAAAAAGAACAATCTTTTTAATAAATGATGCTGGAACAATTGGTCATCCATATGTAAAACCAAAACACTGAACTTCAAGCCATACCTTGCACCATATATAAAAATTAACTCAAGATGAATCACAGGCCTAAAAAGTAAAACCTAAAACCACGAGAAGAAAATAGTAGTAAGTTACTAGAACTACTAAATTAAAACTACTAAACCTAAAACTATTGGAAGAACATAGGAGAAAAATTTTGTGATATTTCTTATATATGACATTGAAAATGTGATCCAGGCTGGGCACAGTGGCTCACATCTATAATCCCAACACTTTGGGAAGCCAAGGCAGGAGGATTACCTGATGCCAGGTATTCAAGACCATCCTGGGCAACATAGCAAGACCAAGTCTCTACAAAAATAAAAAATAAAGATTAACCAGGCATGGTGGCCACACCTGTAGTCCCAGAGACTCAGGAAGCTGAGACAGGAGGATTGCTTGAGCCTCGGAGTTCAAAGATGTAGGGAGCTACGATCATGCCACTGCACTCCAGCCTGGGCAACAGCGCAAGACAGTATCTCTAAAAAAAAAAAAAAAAAAAAAATCCATAAAGAAAATAAATTGGAATTCATGAATTCATCAAAATAAAGAACTTCTGCTTTTAGAAAACACTGTTAAAAGAGTGAAGAGACAAGTCACAGACTAGGAGAAAATATTTGTAAAACATATATCTGATAAATGAGTATTTCAAAATATATAAAGAACTCTCAAAAGTCAATAATAATAAAACAACCCAACTTTTCTATGGACGAAATATTTAACCAGATGCTTTACCAAAGAGGATATAAAGCTGACAAATAAGAACATGAAAAGACACTGTCATAAGTCATTTAGAAAATGTAAGTTAAACCATCATGAGAAACTACTATACAACCACTAGGATGTCTCAAATCAAAAGACAATAACGGTGGCAGCAAGAATGTAGAGAAACCTCATACATTGCTGGTGAGAGTGTAGATTTGTACAGCTACTCTGGAAAACAGCTTAGCAGTTTCCTCAAATATTAAAAATAAATTCACCACATAATCCAACCATTTTACTCCTAAGGATCTACTCAAGAGAAGTTAAACATGTATCTACATAAAGACTTGTACACAAATGCCATACAGGCACGATTCGTAATATCCAACTACTGGAAACAACCCAAGCATCCATCATCTGACAAGTGGATAAGCAAAATGATGTAGATCCATGCAGCAGAATACCATGCGGCAATAAAAAAGAACAAAATACTGATATGAACTACAACACGCATGAACCTAAAAACACTGAACAAAATGAAACAAGCCAGGTGCAAAACATTATATATTGTATGACTCCACTTTCATGAGTGTCAGAAGTGGCAAATATGTTGGAACAGAAAATAGATCAGCAGTTGCCTGAAACTAGGAACAGGAGCAGGGAGTCTTTCTGAGGTGATGAGAATCTTAAAATTGGATTGTGTTTACATAACCCTATAAACTATAAGTTCTGCAAATTAACTAAAATTTATTTACTTGTACATTGGAGCGAATTTTAAAATACGTGAACTCTACCCCACGTGATGTGTGGTGTCCTCCTTCCCCAGGCTGTGAGCATATGGGACTCATAAATCGCTATCAGTCTTGTCTGACTGCCATGTTTGGCCACCTTGTGCTACTCACCCTTCCCTAACAGGGTGGAGAGGAAGGGTTCAGAGCGGCTGGAAGCCTGCTGCGGGCGGCGGGGAGAATGGCCAGCAGGACATCAAGGACCCTCAGACCCTTGGCACACTTCATTCTTCACCACACATTGCCAGCCCCCCACACACTCCGCTGCCCGAGACATCAGCTTCGCGGCTGTAGCGACCCTTAGTGGACTGCTGACTCTCCGGCCCCACATCTCTCCTGAGTTGCAAGCCAGCCGTGCTTCCAGGTGCCTGTGGGACACCGCCATTTCGATGCGTCTTATGTTCGGACTCAGCTCAACCCCAGCCAAATGCATCCTTTTCCCTTATTCCTTCATTGGAGACACTCCGTAGCTCGTCTCTGTACGACCAGCGCCAACACAGTGGCCTGGTGCTTTCAGTAATGTTTTATGAAGTGTGTAAAGCAGCCAGCCAAGCCTTAGTGACTCCGGTTTACTCTCTTCCGCTGCTTGCTCTGCTCCTCGTTCAGAGGTTCTCAAACACTAACGTGCATAAGAATCATCTGGAAAGCTGTTAAAAACACAATTCCTTGGGCCTCAGCAACAGAGATTCCGATTCAGTAGGTCAAGGTGGAACCCACAAGTTCGTATTTCTTACAAGTGAGAGCAGTGCTGCTGGTGGGAGCACCACACTTTGAGAACCACTGTTCTAGCTTACACAAGTGCACGGTCACTCGTCACCTACCTGGACTTTAGATTACACGATCATCCTCTCTTGTAGCAAGTCCTTTTGCGTCTCTGATGTCTGTTTCGCTCTGAATTCTGACACCTGTAGTGGCCTACCTACCAACTTTCTCATTTCTGCTGGCCGATCTACCTTGACATCATCAATCTTTGAACTTTCCTAGTCTTCCCTCCTGGCCTAGACTGAGGCCCTCAGCTGCCCACTGTTCAGCCCTGACATTGTGCCTAACATTTTCAAAGGCTAGACTCCAAAGAAATGTCGGTATTGTATAATGCCAAATTGTTCTAAGACAAAAACACTCAGGTTCTGCTTCAGGAACACGACATGGTCAAGCTTCCCTAACACCATGAATCTAAAGTGGAAGAGTATTATATGGATTCAACCGCCAACCATACATGAAAAGGACCGTTCCAGAAACCACATAACTAATCAATAAAAACAGCCAAGGATTGTGATGACTTTTGGGCAGGACTTCCATATGAATAGAGGCATATTGGGCAGCAAAAAAATATGAGCTTTGATGCCAGAAAGATCCTGGTCCTAATCTCAGTTTCTGCCTGCCGTGGGACTTTATACTTCTCTGAACCTCAGCCTCCTTGCTCATACAACGGGACTAGTATATCGCTTGGACAAGACTTGAGAAGAGGGGATAAGGAAATAGCCCTAAACATCAGACACAGTGCCTGCCTTATATTAGATCAGCCAGAGGTAATCCTATTCCTCCCCTCCACATGTATTCATAATGTAATGCACAGCAGACCTTTCTTTTTCTTCAAGAGATGCCACCTGTCAGAGTCACACTCAGGGGAAAAAAACACAAAAACGGCCAAGTCTAGTGCTGCTTAGGCTCAAAGGAGCTGGCCGTGCTCCCGCAGGCTGGAATGCTGCAGCTGAATGAGAACACCATGGCAAGCGTTCTATAAAGCCAAACCCGGGCAAGAGAGTTGAATAGGCTTCTGTTTCCTGTTGCCAATGTGGTCTTGTGTAATACTGGCTTTGGCTTCTTCTATGGAAAGAATGCTTGCACATTAAGCAAACACTTTGGAATTTTGAAACGCGCCCCAGCTCCAATAGCACCAGCTCGGTCTAAATGGTCTCACCCCAGTGAGAAGTCTTCAGAAACTATGGTAGAGCCTTTGAAGGAGAATGGTGTAAAATGATGGAGGAATTCGTTTTCACGTCAGTACTCCTTTCACAGGATTTTTTTCTGTTTTCCCCCGAACGGTCACCAAGGCCCCACTGCTGGAAACACAGGGGAGCCGAGGTCCAACCTTTTCGGCCTCAGGGACCGGTTTCGCGAACGAAGGGGGCAGGGTGGCTTCCAGATGATTCAAGCGCGCCACGTTCGCTGTGCGCCTTATTCCTCTTACTATTGCCTTGTCCCATGTGATGAAATTAAAAAAAAAAAGAGGCACGGGTGGAAGTGCCAAGGAAAACAAGGGGCCGCAGACCGGCCCGTCGGCAGCAGGGGGCCCGAGTCGGGACCCCCGCGGACGGGCCAGCCGCCTCCCCCAGCCTGGCCCTCCCTTTCAGACAGGAGGGCGCTGGGCCGGGATGGAAAAGTCATCCTGGGAGGAACACCAAGCCTGCCAGGAGGACAACATCCCCGTCGCCTCATTGGCTGGAAACCGAAGCCCGCGCTTCCCGTCCGGCCGCAGAGCGCGCCCAGCTCGCGGCGCCGGGGCGGAGGCCGAGCTGCAGGCCGGCGGCCCGTCCCGCTCGCGGCCCCCACCCGGCCCCGGGGAGCCGCAGGCGCGCTGCGCGGCGGGCCACCGGGACCGCCCGAGCGCCGTGGCGGAGGCGTGGGCCGAGGCGGGAGGACGGCCTGAGCCCAGGAGCTCGAGGCCAGCCTGGGCGGCTTGGCGAGACCTCTTCCCTACCAAACGTTTGCAGAGTTAGCCGGCTCTGTAGATGGACTGTCCAAGCCAACTTCCAGCTCAAAAAAAAGAAAAAAAAAAAAGAAAGAAAGAAAAGAAAGAAAATTAGCCAGGCGTGGTGGTGCGTGCCTGTAGTCCCAGCTACCTGGGACTGCCCAAGTCTAGGTGAAGGCTAGTTGAGGTGAGCCATGATGATGCCACTCTGCTCCAGCCTGGGCGACAGAGTGAGACCCTGACTCAAAAAACAAACACGCAAAAAAAGAAACTTTAAGTCTATTCTTTCAATATTTGGCAGAGTAACTAGACCAAAAACACTCACTACGGATACAGAAGACAGTGACAACACTACCACCCAGACTGACCTGAGGGACATTTGCAGAAAGAACACTTTGCCCAACAGCAGCAGGGTATGCATCGTTTTCAAGGCACATAGAACATTCACCAAGAAATTCAAAGAGGCCAGGCTCGTGCCTCAGCCTGTCAATCCAGCCTTGTCAATCAAGCAAGTGGATTGCTTGAGCCCATGGCGTCGAGACCAGCCCCGGCAACTTGGCAAGACCTCGTCTCCACAATAAATCAAAAAATTAGCTGGGCATGATAGCACGCACCTGTAGTTCCAGCTACTTGGAAGGCTGAGGCAGAAGGGTCACCAAAGCCCAGCAGATCAACACTGGGGTGGCTGTGAGCGTGCCACTGCACTCCAGCCTAGGCAACAGCGTGAGACTCCAACTCAGAAAATGAAAAATAAAAAGAAAAAGAAAGAAATACAAAAAAATTTAAATCATATTAAGTATGTTCTCTGCCACATTGGAACTAAATTAGAAAATTAATAAGAGAAAGATATTTTGGAAAATCCCCAAAGACCTGGAAATTAAACATAACACTTTCCAATAACATGGGCAACAAAGAAATCACAATGAAAATTAGAAAATATTTTATTTGAGCCAGACATGGTGGCTCATACACTTGCAATCCCAGCACTTTGGGAGGCTGAGGCAGGAGGATCACTTGAGGCCAGGAGTTTGAGACCCACCTAGGCAACATAGCAAGACCCCCACCTCTACAAAAAAGTAAATAAATAAAAATTTAAAGCCTTTTTCAAAAAATAAGATATTTTATTTGAATACAAGTAAAAACAAGATGTCACAATCAGTGGGGCACAGCTACAGTAATTCTTAAAGGGAAATTTACAAAGCTAAATATTTATTTTAGAAAAGTCTCTAATAGATGCTCTTTATCTGCACCCTAAAAACTAGCAAAAAAAAGGAAATTGAAACCAAAATAAGAAGAAAAGACATGCTAAATAGGAGAAGTTAGTGAAATAGAAAACAAAAATAAGTAGATAAACTAAAAACTGGTTCCTTGAAAAGCTCATTAAAACTGATATACTTGTCACCAGACTGATCAATAACAACAGCAAAAAGAAGATTCAAATGATCCGCATTGAGAATGAAAGAAGGGACATCACTATAGATCCCATAAATAATAAAAATTAGATAAGATAATATTTTGAACATCTTTTTGCCAACAAATTTGAAAAGTTTTTTTTTTTTTTGAGTTGGAGTCTCACTCGGTCGCCCAGACTGGAGTGCAGTGGCCGCTCCCGGCCACCGCAGCCTTGACCTGCCGGGCTCCGGCGATCCTTCCGCCTCAGCCTTCCGAGTAACCGGAATTACAGGCACGCGCTACCACACCCGGCTGATTTTTTGATTTATTGTAGAGATGAGGTCTCACCAAGTTGCCCAGGCGGGTCTCGAACCCGCGGGCTCAGGCCATCCACTCACCTCAGCCTCCCAAAGGTGTGGGATTACAGGCTGAGCCACCGAGCCCGGCTGAAAAGTTTTTTTAAAAATATTTTTATTTTACAGATTTGGGATACAATTCAGGATTAGGTGGATAAGTGGTAAGGTTTGGACCTCTCTTTTTTTTTTTTTTTTTGAGTTGACTCACTCCATCGCCCAGACTGTAGTGCAGTGGCCGCCCCTGGCCACTGCAGCCTCGACCTGCTGGGCTCCGGCAATCCTTCCGCCTCAGTCTTCCAAGTAGCTGGAACTACAGGCGCACACTACCATGCCCGGCTAATCTTTGATTTATTGTAGAGATGAGATCTCTCCAAGTTGCCCAGGCGGGTCTCGAACCCAGGACTCAGGCAATCCACTCACCTCAGCCTCCCAAAGCGCAGGATTACAGGTTGAGCCACCGACCCCTGCTGGGTCTCTCTTTGGTCCCCACTTCACTTGGTTTGAGATCAGGTAAAATGGACACATTTTAGAAATCATTACCAAAGCTCACTCAAGAAGAAATAGATAATCTGAATAGCCATGTTTATTAAAGAAAGTGAATACTACATATGCATACTTTGCTGCAAAGAAAGCCCCAGGCCCAGATGGCTTTGGGGGTGAATGCTATCAAACAATTAAGGAAGAAATGGCAACAATTTTACACAAACTTTTCTCCCCTAAAAAAGTAGAAAAGTGGGACACTTATCAAGTCATTTTTTGATGATGGCATTACCCCAATAGCAACAGACAAAGATGTTTCAGGAAAAGAAGACATACCAGCTAATATCTTTCCTGAAACTCTACTCAATAATAATGTTCAATGAAATATTGATAAATTGAAACCAGTAAGATATAAAAAGATAATACATCATGAAGTGTGATTTATTCCAGGTACACAAGGCTGGTTCCACATTTGAAAATCAGTCATTATAAATTACCATATCAAAAGATTAAAAAGAAAAATCATATCATAATCTCAATAGATACAGAAAAGTATTTGAAAAATTCAACATCCATTCAGAATTTAAAACTCTCAGCAAACTGGAAATAGAAAGGAATTTCCTTAACTGATAAACATTATCTACCCAAAACATATTTAACCTCTTCTCTAATCCTGAAAGGCTAGATGTTTTCCCTCAATAATATCAGCAAGGACATCTATTCTTGCCACATCTATTTTAATATTATTCTAGAGAAAACAGTGGAACTAGAAATCATAAAGAAAGAAAAGGCATATAGATTGAAAAGAGTACAACTATCTTTGTTTGCAGATTACATGATCCAATATATAGAAAATTCAAAAAAATCAACCAAAAAACTATTAGAACTTATAAGTAAGTTTAGCAAGTTCACAAGATACAGGGCCAGTATACAAAAATTTATATTTTTTTAATATACTAGCACAAAAAATCATAAATTGCAATGTAAAAAAAGTCATACACAATAGAATCAAAACATAAAATACTTAGGAATACATTTAACAAATATTTCGAAACCTATGTCCCAAAAACTATAAAAATTGCTATGAAAAGTTTAAGATCTAAATAAATGAAGAGCTATACCATGCGTATGCATAGAAAGAATCAATGTTGTTCTTACGTTAATTCTTGCCAAATGTATCTTTATAAATGCCACAAGTTTTTGTTGTTATTGTTTTTGAGTTGGAATCTCACTCTGTCACCCAGACTGGAGTGCAGTGGCCGCTCCCGGCCACCGCAGCCTCGACCTGCTGGGCTCCGGCGATCCTTCCGCCTCAGCCTTCCGAGTAGCCAGAACTACAGGCGTGCTCTACCACGCCCAGCTGATTTTTTGATTTATTGTAGAGATGAGGTCTCGCTGCCCAGGCGGGTCTCGAACCCGCGGGCTCAGGCAATCCACTCACCTCAGCCTCCCAAAGCGTGGGATTACAGGCTGAGCCACCAAGCCCGGCAAGTTTTTTTAAGATGGAAATTTAAAAGCTGATTCTAAAATTTATATGGAAATCCTAGAAGATTAAGAAAAAAGAGTTTAAAAGAGAATTGGAAGTATCACACTACTTGACTTCAAGAGTATTGGAAGTATCACACTACTTGACTATAAATCTACAGTAATCAAAACAATGTGTCTTATAGATAGATGTAAAAATCAGTGGAACAGAAGGGAGAGTGTAGAAACAGCTCCAACCATATATGGCAATGGCCTTTCAACACATTTGTAAACCAATGGAGAAAGGACACTTTTTTTTCCTAAACAAATGGTGCTTTCACAACTGGACATCTGTAAGAAAGAATGAAGGGGAGGGAAGAAGAGGAAAGAGAGGGGAAGGGAGGGAGGGGAAGGAAGAAAGATTTTTTAAAGGTAAACTTATCTCACGTTGCACACAAAAATTAATTTGAAAAAAACATAACCCTAAATGTGAGTACAAAACTATAAAAGTTCCCTAAGAAAACACAGGGGGGAAAAATTGTAGCACTGGGTTAAGCAAAGATTGCTTAGATTGAACACAGAAAGCAAATACCATATAAGAAAAATTGCTATTTTTTTGGTTATCAAAGTTAAATGCTGTCAGAGTCCAGCTCCAACACAAGGGTTAGGGCCTGAGGCGAGAGAATCAGACGCAGCGAAGGAAGAAGACATAAGTCAACTCCCTGGGTCGAGTTCGGGACTCTTCCAAAGTTTATTCAATTTTCACATGTTTACATAAGGCATTTTCAACCCTCAACCCCCTCACACATATGCCCACAAAAGCTCACATTATGTTTTCTTTTACAATCAAACGTTCTACAATGATTTATTTGATCCTCCCTATTCTTTTTTTGTTTCCATTATGTTAAAATCAACAGACAGGAACGAAACAATTTCTGCTAAAAATAATTAACCGTAACCTTTTAACCCTTACCCCCTTTTATATCATATTTCTAATAATTCTTACATGTAACTTAACAGCAATATATTGGCGTTTACACCAATAACTAATTTTATTGTTTCTTATAACTAATTTTATTATTTCTTAATTATTTCCTATAAACTTTCCTATTATGTATCTATCTTTATTCTTATTTTGCTTATATGAATCATAATTTAATAATGCTTAACAACCTTTATATGAATTATACTTGACTACTCATATCCTATATTTGTTTTCTATTTAATTATTTTTTATCTAATTATCTTTAATCATCATCCTATTTTTATCTACTTAACTATTCTCTCCTATATTATTATACTTATACTACTAGATCATTTTACTCTTACAAACTTATATGTACTATGTCTATACTTTCCTGAATTATGTTTAAAAGCAGCTGCCCTCAGGATTGACTTGTCTCAGGTCTCACAGTCTTCCTCCTCCATCTTACCCGTCTAAGGTGTTATTTTAGTATAGGGTCGGTTAACCATTAAAAATAAAGAATGGGAAAGTTCTTTTATTTTCTTTATACACAGTGGTTTTGCTTTTTATGGAGACGAAGGTAACTAAACATTCTCTAGCGTCTCTAATGGCTGTGCTTTTGCTGTGTTCCTTATTCATGTCTCAAGCTTCAGTTTCACCAATACATCATCCTCGCTTGTCAGTTAATGCTTCATCAGAAAGGGGCACTTTCTGTCTCATGCACGCACTCCCAGAGATCCAAGGGGCCCATCAATGGGATCCGTGGGGCTTTGCCTCCTGCACGGCCGCCTTAGCCGGGCCTTGCTCCCAGCCAGCGTTTTTCCCCTTTTCGGGTAACCCTTACTTTGCCTTCTGATAGGAGTTGCAGCTCCCGACAAAACGCCTCTACTCTTTAAAGACGCTAAGAAAGTGAAAAGATAAGCCTCAGACTGGGAGAAAATATGTAGAAAACATCTATCTATCTGATATAGAATTTGTATTCAGAATAATATATAAAAAATTCTCACCACAAAACAATAAGACAAATAATCCCCCCAAAAGTGGACAAAAGATTTGAACCCAAACCAGAGATGATCTAGGATGGCAAACGAGCACACAAAAAAAATGAATATGGGGGCGGGACAGGGAGGGGAAGGTTGGTGGGATTAACAGTAGCCAGTATCTGTCTGGGGAAAGGGGGGCACACCTCATCAACAAGGGTACCTGCACAATGAATATTTGTATACCTAACCCTTAACTGTACCCTACAATTTTAAAATAAAAAATATGTATTAAAATTTTTTAAAAAAGAAAAAATGAATGTCATTAGGCATAAGAGAAATGCAAATTAACACTGACATCCACTATACAAAAATGATAACGACCAAAATGCAAAAGACTGGCAGTACCAAGCGTTGGCAAGGAAAAAGAGCAACTAAACTCCACTAACATCGCCAGCGGGAATGCAAAATTGTTCAGCCCCTTTGGAAGACAATTGGGCACTTTCTTGTATAATTAAATAAACACTTACAAAATCCAGAAACTCCACTTCTAAGTATGTACCCAAGAGAAACGAAAACATATTTCCACATAAAGACTGACATGCAAAAACTGGAAACTAAAAAGCCTATCAGCTGGTGAGTGGATAAACAAAATGGAGTATGCCCATACAACAGAATCTCCTCTGCAATTAAACAGGCAACAACATGGATGACTCTCAACGTCATCGCCAGTGAAAGAAACCTGCACAAAGCCGAGTCATCCAGGGTGCCCTGCTGCCCTGTGCACTGAGCACACGCGCCGTCAACACCGCCACGGCCCGGTTCTGCCCTTGCTGCACAAACAGGAAACGGATCAATGAAAGTGGTCCTGGAAGAGCGGGAATCAGCAGTTTTGCACAGGAAGCTTCGAGGGGCGTGTTCACTGCAGTCTGGGACAAATTCGAACAAACAAGACTTGCTTGGTGCTTTGGAAACATGAAAGCCCTCGCGAGTTATAGTCACCTCTGTCAGCAGAAGCCACTGGGATGAATGCAGCCCTTGCTTGTCAAGAAATCTTGTTGCGGAGAAGATCGGTTGATCAAGATGACCTTTAGAACCTGAGTCCACACAAAATGTTTATGGCAGCTTTATTGATGACTGCCCCAAATTGGGAGCACACAAAACGCCCTTCACTAGATGAATGAACAATGTGTGAATTAATGAGTGAAGAGGCATATGAGAAATATGTAAAAATCTCTTGAGAGGTGAACGTGGAACCCCTAGAGAAACTAGTATGCAGAAGAGTTATTTTTAAAGAATACCTACTGTATATATGATTTTATTTATATAGCCTTCTGAAAAGCCAAACACGACGGAGACAAGTGTCACACAGTGATTGCCCATGGCAGAGATGAAAGATAAAAGGAAAACTTTTTTGCAGCGATGGACATGTTCTCTGCATTGACTGTGGAGGTGGTGATGCCTCTGGACTATCAAAACTCATCAAACTACACACTTTAAAAGGATGTTTTACCACACAAGTCAGATAGCAATTGGGCCTGATACCATGCAGTGTGGAATTCATCCACTAGCCTGTGAGTGAAGTCTTGGCATTTTTCGAGAGGCATGAACGTGCAATGACCTCTGGGGGGTCTTTTTTGTTTACGTTTTAATTCTTTTCATTAAAAGCAACTTGAAGTCTGGCACAAATTCCTCACTGGGGTTAGAATTTGGTCTTTCCAAGAATAACAGGAAGATAAGCTGCTTTCAGTAAGAGGTGGTGGCATATAATAGTTAACAAGAAAACATTATCAAAATGAGATGCCACTCTATATCCGTTTGTAAGTAAAGGAATATAATCAAAACAATAACAAAAATCATAGTATAGTAAATACATAAACCAGTAACATAGTCACTGAGGTCATTATTGAGTATCATGTACAGTGCATAATTGTATGTGCCAAAATCCAAAACACAACAACAAATGCTGGCAAGGATGTGGAGCAATGGGAATTCTCATTCATTGCTGATAGGAATGCAAAATGATGCAACCACTTTGGAAAACGGTTCAGCTTCTTTGGAAACTGTTCAGTTTCTCACAAAGCTGAACTTAGTCTTACCATAAGATCCAGCAGTCTTTCTCCTAAGTACTGACTCAAGTGCTAAGTTAAATACTAATCAAGTGCTTGAATTAAATACTCACATCCACACAATAACCTGCACACAAATGCTTATAGAAACTTTATTCATAACTGCCTCAAGTTGGAAGCAAGCAAAGTGTCTTCAACAGAGGAATGGACAATCCAGACAATAAGGTATCGTTCAGTAATAAAAAACTGTCAAGTCACAAAAAGAGATGGAGGAACCCTTGTGAATATGGTTAAGTGAAAGAAGCCAGTCTAATAGGCTGTGGACTCTACGATTCCATTTCAGCTAGACACCATACAATACAACATTTTCTTCAATGACAAACTACGTATACCACTGTGTCCCATAAGATTATAAGAGTGAGCCGGGCTCGGTGGCTCAGCCTGTAATCCCGCGCCTTTGGGAGGCTGAGGGAGTGGATTACCTGAGGCCGCGGGTTTGAGACCCGCCTGGGCAGCGAGACCTCATCTCTACAATAAATCAAAAAATCAGCCGGGCGTGGTAGCACATGCCTGTAGTTCCGGCTACTCGGAAGGCTGAGGCGGAAGGATCGCCGGAGCCCAGCAGGTCGAGGCTGCAGTGGCCGGGAGCGGCCACTGCACTCCAGTCTGGGCGACAGAGTGAGACTCCAACTCAAAAAAAAAAAAAAAAAGATAGAAAACACACATAAATCAACTCAAAAATCAAAAGAAAGACAATAAAAAAATAAACAGGTATTCTAGAAATGGTAAAACTATGCATATTTTTAGAGTATTGGTGCATAGCTTCCCAAGAGGAGTGCTTTAAAGGTGACCATAGTGATGTTCAGCAATGAGCTATGTAGCACTTTTTCTAGGATGAGTTCATAAACTTAATTGTCAGATTGCGTATGTAAAAATTGCATAATAAATGCCTATTTGAAAATCTAAGTGATCACTATCTTGCTTCCAGTTTGGAAACCACCATTACTAGGATGCCAAACTTAGGACAGCTAGTTATTAGAAAAAGGAGAACCCCAGGGCTTAATGCTGTACAGTCAGCTTAAGGAGAAGAGATTTGATTAGTGAATGGAATCTGCTTTCCGAACTCAGTCAAGCATAAGCTTTAGGTTGTTTTCCAGGGGCAGCCTGGACACGTGAGAGGCTGTCTTGTGGTGGTTCAGAGCTTACACTCCCTGGTTTAACCCCTTACTATCAGTATGTTCTTAGGCACATCATTCAACACCTCCGTTTTTTGTTTTTGCTTTTTGACCTGTGAAACGGGGATGTTCTGGTTATCTGCTGCTGAAACACAAGCTGCTCAAACTCAATGGGTTAAAACCATAGCAATCATTTCCTTCTCTCACCAATGTGTGATCTGGCTGGAACTGTGGAAGGATGCTTTTCTGTGATCCCATGTGAGTGTGGCTCAAGCCACACTACTGGTGGTGACTTGGGAGCTGGGAGCTGGCGTCATCTAAAGGCTCACCCACTAACACTGGCGGGTGGCAGTGGCTGCTGCCTGGGACCTGGGGTTGTAGGCTGGAGCATCGACATGTGGCCTCTCCAAGTGGCTGCTGAGATTCCTGACTGTCTGGCACCTGGGCTCTAAGTGCAAGTATGCCAAGAGAGACGGCAGGAGGATGATGTCTCACAGCAACCTCAGAGCCCAAGGAGAAAAAGGCTCCCCTCAAAGAAGTCTGAGACTGTGGCTTTGTCCAATGTAAAAGGTATCTACACTGATATACAAAAAAGTTCACAGAGTTTTTTGCTTGTTTTTTTTTAGTTGGAGTCTCACTGCATTGCTCAGTTTGGAGTGCAGTGGCACACTCGCGGCCACTCCAGCATTGACCTGCTGGGTTCCGGCGATCCTTCCGCCTCAGCCTTCCAAGTAGCTGGCACTATAGGCACACGCTACCACACCCAGCTAATTTTTGATTTATTGTAGACACGAGGTCTTGTCAAGTTGCCAGGGCTGGTGTCAAACCTGCGGGCTCAGGGCATCCACTTGTCTTGGCCACCTAAAGTGCTGGGATTACAGGCTGAGCCACCAAGCCTGGCCACAAAGTTCTTAAAGAATTATCCAGTTTGGAATAAAAACAGATATAATAAAAAATGAAAAAACCTTTTGGACCCCGAATTTTTATAGACCAAAAACAGTCTCAGGAAACTACTCATTGTGAACACAGGCGACATGTTTGGAAAAAGGAAGAATGACTCAAAGGGCAGAGCCAAGATGCTGAAGCATGAAAGCAAAAGGTCATGTTAACCAAGCCCTGCGCAATGGGATTGAGCCCTAAACAAGATGTGCAAGTATTCTGGCATTCTCAATCCCTCCCCCACTGCATCCAAGACTCATCCCATCGTGACATCAGTTCAAAGACCAGGGTTTCTTCATCCAAATCAGGCCAGGTGCAGACGAGCTTGTCCGCTGCAGTTCCTCCAGTACAGCTCCACTGAACCATTTTTCTTCATCTCTAAACCCATGAATTGAGGAGATGGTTATTTGCCCTGCCCCACACAATACTTGGCAGGAAGAGGATAACTGCTAGAGACACTTCCATTGAAAAAGGAGGATGCACACAGCAAACTTGTCCGTGGCAATTCTGAAATCCAGGTGGGTACAGGTTATCATATTCTTGATCATGGCTCAGTCCCATTGCTTGGGAGTTGGTTTACAAATCTTGTAAGTGAGAACTGATGGTATTCATGAGCAGATCCCAAACATTTACCACCATCCTGTGGCAGAGAGGGGGCTGGTAGCAGTTCAAAGGATTCCTTTTGGAAATCAATCAGCAAGCTCTGAAAACCCACCAGACCAGTTTTGTTTGAAAAAGCCCAATAGCCAAAGACTGACGGCTTTCATGAAAATGCAAAAGAGTGACTAATTCACAAACTTACCCAAATCCCCTCTTTATCAGTTTATAGCCCCTACTCCCCCTGCATTTCCTAGAAACCATTTGTTCTTTGAAAATCTGATTTTGTTGAGTCCAACCTTGTGAATTCCAAAGAAAATGTGTAATTGCTCAACACGACCCCTCTCCCTTCCCTAAACAAAGGTATAAGACCCCTCTCCTCCCTTTCTGGGGTGCTCGGCCTGGGAGCATTAGCCTGCCGAGTCCACCAGCATAAATAAAATTGCCACTTCCTATAATAAGCCTCGGTGTCACGGCCTCTCTGCCTTCCCACTACATTCTGGTGCATTGGCCAGGAAAGGAGAGTTTGGAGACGGTGTGCTCCACCACCTTTGTCATCGGGGTACGACCTCCAAGGCGACGGGAAGGTCAATCTCACCTGGCATGTAACAGACCTTTTGATCCATAGGAGGGAGGCCCCTCCCGGTGCACTGAGGCTCGGACCATGAAAGCACAACAGGACCCAAGAGGCAAGGAACTGGCATAAGGAGCCCTGCCCGATGGAAAGGGTAGGAACAAGGGCCTTTGCATAGACCTGCCAACGGATGGCAGAAGGGGAGCTTGATCACCTCCCGGAGTCCACTAGTCATTCCCAGTGTGAAGGAAGGGCCTGAAAGGCAGTGGAAGGCAACACTGTCTGAAGATGAACCTGTAGACTCCTAGGATTAGGGGGGGAGGGTTGAAGCACGCGTTGTGTGGTTGCATGTAAATGAGATGGACGGTGGCAGGCTTCCGCATAAAGTTAGTCTGAAATGTCTTTGCGAGGAGTATGGCTAGAAAAGAATGAAACCGATGTTTCCCGTACCCCTCATTCTCTTATTTCTGTGTGTCTGTCATTTTGAATCTGCTAAAAAGCTGGTTGGGTTATTATGCTATGTTTAATGGGATATGTTGTATTTTAAAAACTTGATTAGTGCATGTTTCTTTATATCATTTATGTTTCCCTCCCTTTATCTGTGTGGTGTTTCTCCCAACCCGTTGGCACTGTTAAAATTCCTGCCTTTTGTTGTTAAAAATGTGGGAGGGCTGCCTGCTGTGTATATGAAGTACTACTGGTTATCTTGAATTCTTTCCCAGGACCACACCCTCGCCTGTGTCCTTAGCCTGTGTTCTCCTTCATAAATTCTAAAGGAGTTTATTCTAATCCACCTGTAAAGAAACATAGACATGTCTCTTATATGCTACTTAGCCTTTTGCTAACTCAGTGCAAGTTAATGCTAGCCTTGGAGAAAGTAATTTTGTAATCTTTCTCTGGCAACTAAGGGACTGAATAAACTGTTCTTGTTTTTAAATGCTAAAAGCCCAACTCAAAAAAAAAAAGGTTCAGGCCTTGCCTAAGATTGTAATCAACTTCTTGTCCCTGTAAAACTGTTGGAAAGTCTCTTAGAGTCATGTAATGTATGCTAAGTCCCTACTTTAAATTGTAATGCTAGATAACATTACTGCTTGCTTTTTTGGCTATACCTGACTAGCACACCCCTTACAAGACTGGTAAAACTTTAAATGCTGAATACTTTGCAGGACTTAATAAGGCATGGGAACTGGCTGTTCCTGCCTGATTAAGTCACCTTGTAAGCTCGGTACTTCACCTAAGGGACAGGTCAAATACTAGGCACACTCTGTGGTACATAGAGTGAGACCTGATCACTCTCATTTAATTGTCCACATCTTACAGCTAAGACTACTGTTTAGTAATTCATAGGAATATTTTTGACAATTTTGCCTGTTCATAATTAGGAATAAGTAGGAACAGATCATTTTACTTCCACGTGGTCTGTTCACTCTAAAAAGGTTTTGTACCAGGCCATTTTGTAGGCATCATTGGAAAGTCATGGAGAAAAAAAAAAAAGGCTTCAAGAAGGACTGAGAACACAGCTTGGAAGAAGCTATGAGGGTCCCAGGAATACCTGGCATTGCTGTTTATGGCTTTATTTAGTTATTTGTTTGTTTTAGATTTCTCCTTTAAGGAATAAATTGCAAGTGTTCAAAACAAATTCTGGGCTTTCAAGAAAAGTAACCAAGGAAATGTGTAATAATCTGTACCCTCAGACACCCCAATGGGACAGATTTTAAATAATTAAAGCAAATTAAAATTACAAGGTTTAAAATTTTTTAAAAATAATAATAATAAGTGCATTATTAAAATCAAATTTGAACTCACTACAAGTTAGCAGATAATAAGATTTGAAAAGAAACAAAACTATCTGGCAATAAATTCACTTTGTAGACCTAAAAAAAATGGTCAAAAGTTCTGTATACAGAGGTATTTTAAAAATTTATTTCCCTACTTTGCAAACAAGATTATATCCTATAGAACATTAAATGTCCAACTCCAGAGGCCTGACTCAGGACTATGAAAACCAAACTCCCAATTTTAAAAAGCTTCTAGCCGGGCTCAGTGGCTCAGCCTGTAATCCTGTGCCTTTGGGAGGCTGAAGTGAGTGGATTGCCTGAGCCCGTGGGTTCGAGACCCACCTGGGCAGCGAGACCTCATTCTACAATAAATAAAAAAATCAGCTGGGCGTGGTAGCGCATGCCTGGAAGGATCGCCGGAGCCCAGCAGGTCGAGGCTGCGGTGGCTGGGAGCGGCCACTGCACTCCAGTCTGGGTGACAGAGTGAGACTCCAACTCAAAAAAAAAAAAAAAAAGGAGAAGGACTCCAGAATGAGCACCAGCCAGAGGAAAGGTAAACAAACCTATTGGCAGTTGCCACTAATGGCAAAGCTCCATCCACCCAAAAGAAGCCTGATAAGGTTAAACCTAGCTGGGCTCGGTGGCTCAACCTGTAATCCCACGCCTTTGGGAGGCTGAGGTGAGTGGATTGCCTGAGCCTGCGGGTTCGAGACCTTCCTGGGCAACTTGGCGAGACCTCATCTCTACAATAAATCAAAAAAAATTAGCCGGGCGTGATAGTGCGTGCCTGCAGTTCCAGCTAGTTGGAAGGCTGAGGCGGAAGAATCACTGGATCCCAGCAGGTTGAGGCTGCGGTGGCCAGGAGCGGCCACTGCACTCCAGTCTGGGCGACAGAGTGAGACTCCAACTCAAAAAAAAAAAAAAGATAAACCTGCTAAGGGGGATGGTATCAACTGCTATGAATGTGGTCAGTCTGGTCACTTAAAGCACAATTGTTCTTGATGGCCCAAGCCCCCAGGACCTTGTCCAACATCCAGACTAAAAAGCCACTGAAAGAGATAGTGTGGCCTCTCCCAAAGGGGGGAGAAACACCCAGCTCGGTGATGGTGATCGTTGATTGAAGGGGGAGGGGCACAGCCTAGCCCAGTGCTCTGTTTGGCATCACCCCAGAGGATCCTTGGGTCTGTATGAATGTGGCTGGAGTCCAAGTTAATTTTGTAATTAATACTGAGGCTAAGTTTTTAGCCCTTGTGCTCATACTGAACCTCTTTTTCCAGATACCTGCTCTCTAATGAGAGTTAAAGGTGTTCCAAAAGTTAAATGTTTCACCTAAGAGTTACTAAAAGGTGAATTCAAATTATGACTGTAAAAGATTATCTATAAAAAGATTAAAAGGAAAGCAAAAAGCAAAGGAAAAATATAAAAAAAAGATTGTTGGTGTACAAATAAGATTTTAGTAAGAAAACAAAAAAAGAGGAATATAAGAGAAAAGATTTTTTTATCTAAAAAAATCTTATATAGTAAATTTCTGTCCTATAATAAAATAGATCGTTATCTGAGAATTTTTTTAAAAGCAGCAGAGAACAAAAATAAAATAGTATAAGTGTGCCAAAAATGATATAAGAAAAGTTTATGAAAAAAATATATATACAAAAGAAATTCTGTAAACAATCTAGGCATAGTAAGTGTTGTCTGGATGCAAGTCTCCAAACATTCTCGGACTTCTCTTCAAATTTTATATAAAATTTACTTGAGTGCCTAGTTCAAATTATAGTCTAAAACAAACTGTCAGGCTACCATTATAGTCCATAAATAACATTAAAAACTCCAAAGGCTGGTACTTGTAATAAAGCTGCAGAAATTAGAGTTTATCATTTAAGTTATGCTAATAACTTCAGGCCTTGTAGCTTTCGTACAAAAGGTGATCAGCTGTTACCTAAAATTGTCAAAACGTATGCCTGACTTTATTCCTTTTATTGAGCCAGAATCCAGTAATTTCATGCCCACATAATGGTCATGCAAGGATTCCAGTCAGTGCCTGCAAACAATGCCACTGCTGAAACAGATCTGGATGCAAGTCAGACAGGGAGAGATTTTCCATCTCTGGTTAGGCGGGACTATGCCCAGTGTCAGCTCTGAAGAAATTACAGAAAATGAACCTTCACCCCTCGGCACTCCATATGATTATGGGATCAAAAAATATCTAAAGAATAAATAATTGAGGCAGGGTAGACATAGATAAATTTCCTATAGGTAGGTTTTAGAAGGTGTTCAAACATTTTTAAAATTAGATTCTACTGCAGACCAAGTAACAGCCTACCCCACCCCTTGGAAAATCCAATGAAAACTCCGTCAGATGTAGAACTAGGATTTGCATTTTAGCATAATAATCAGTAGAAATCCTTTAGAGACATGAGTAAACTGAACATAGGTATTTGGAATTACATCACTCAGGATCAAAGTTAGTCCCTGAGATGGAATTCGTTAAACCTTTGAAATTATTTAACGGTAGGCCTTTTTCCTACACCTCTGAAGGAAAGGGGACCACAAACATAAATGCTCCTAAGAAAATGTGTTGTCCATTTGGGACAAATTTTAATCACAGTTTATAAGCTTACTTCCTTAGAAACTTCCTGGACCATGAAAAACTCAAACATCCCAGGGGAGTAAGTGTTGCTAAAAATTGAAGAAAGGAAGGACCCAATCAACAACTCTAAGAAAAGAGAAAATGCCCTAAGAGTGGTCCTGTTCCTATACTAGTCTATAGAATTTAAATACCTAACTTCTCTATCATGATGAAACTCCTCTACGAAGCCTCAAAGGGGAGTGAACAGGAGCCCCGCTATGGGAAAAGGCCCAGAAACAGGCCTTTGAATGAACTAAACAGGCTTCTCACCTTTTAAAATTCTTTATGGGTGGCCACCCCCTCTCGTTAAGGGCATATAGGGAGAATTAAAGGAATTAGGAGCCAGGCTTGGTGGCTCAGCCTGTAATCCCACGCCTTTGGGAGGCTGAGGTGGGTGGATTGCCTGAGCCCGCGGGTTCGAGACCTGCCTGGGCAACTTGGCGAGACCTCATCTCTACAATAAATCAAAAAAAATTAGCTGGGTGTGGTAGCGCACGCCTGTAGTTCCAGCTACTTGGAAGGCTGAGGCGGAAGGATCGCCAGAGCCCAGCAGGTCGAGGCTGCAGTGGCCGGGAGTGGTCACTGCACTCCAGTCTGGGCGACAGACTGAGAATTCAACTCAAAAAAAAAAGGAATTAGGAAGTCTTACCCTGAAACAACAAATGCAAGCCTTAGGTTCAGTCCTAAATGCCATCCATTGTCAAGTCAGAGAACGATTGCCAATTAGTTTAACTACTGATGCCCATTCTTTTAAGCCAGGTGATATGGGATGGGTGAAAGAATGGAATGTACAACCTCTAAAGCCCCTCTGGAGGTGGCCATTTACTGTTCTTTTATCTACCCCAACCGCAGTAAAAGTAGCCAAAATAATACCTTGAATCCATTATAGCAGAATTAAGCCGGCCTTCCAGGACTGGGAGGGCACCACAGATTTGGCAACACCCCTTAAGCTGACCCTCCGGAAGGTCACTGAGCCTGACAAAGGACCCGGAACCAATTTCTCAAGCCCTGCTCTAGAAGCCTGAGGATACTTCAGCCCTGCTTTAGTCACAGACAGGAGGCTGACTGATCGATGCACAGCAGAAGATTAAGGGTTCGGCTTAAGAACTCAACGGACATCACTGATAAGCCATTGTTTTGCTTTGTCAACCTTTATATTTGCCAAACTGTTTGTCATTTTAATTGCTGTAGAACTGGCTTTATTTGCATAGAATTAACAGAGTTGTCCCCATTGAACATGTTCGAAAAGGGTCTCACTAGCATTTCCATTCTTTCTTATGATAGGAAGTGTTCTTGTGCTTTTATGTATTTCTGCCTAATTTGGCTGTTTATTGCTTCCCTCACACACCCAGCATGTACGTGTATAGAAACTGGCCAGAAGCCGGGCTCGGTGGCTCAGCCTGTCATCCCGCGCCTTTGGGAGGCTGAGGTGAGTGGATTGCCTGAGCCCGCGGGTTCGAGACCCGCCTGGGCGGCGAGACCTCACCTCTACAATCAATCAAAAAAAATCAGCCGGGCGTGGTAGTGCATGCCTGTAATTCTGGCTACTCGGAAGGCTGAGGCGGAAGGATTGCTGGAGCCCAGCAGGTCGAGGCTGCGGTGGCCGGGAGCAGCCACTGCACTCGGTATGGGCGACGGAGTGAGACTCCAACTCAAAAAAAAAAAGAAACTGGCCAGATGCAAGAGTGTTCCATCGTTATCATCCCAGCCAGAAGTTTGTTCTGGTGGCCCACAAGGCCTGTTTGGTATTGGGCATCAGCTTATGCAACTAAATCTTCTCAATGTACTAAAGGGCTATTTTGGATATATGAAAAGGTTGCACATGCCCAGCTCCCAGCATTATGGCAAGGCATAAAAGTCAGCAATTGGTTTGAAACCACGTTTTTGGGTCTGGGAGGATTTCAGTACATCATTGGATCTGCAGTCCTGTTGGGGGCCTCCTGTCTTGTCCTCCCTTGCATGGCCCCGATAATTATGAATGCCATTTCTGAGTCTGGGGAAACAGTTGCTGAACGAAAAACTAAGGATGGTGCTCTTGACCCATGAAGGATCTAGCATCAAAGGGGGGAATGTGGCAGAGAGGAGGCTGGTAGCAGTTCAAAGGATTCCTTTTGGAAATCAATCAGCAAGCTCTGAAAACCCTCCAGACCAGTTTTGTTTGAAAAAGCCCAATAGCCAAAGACTGACGGCTTTCATGAAAATACAAAAGAGTGACTAATTCACAAACTCATCTAAATTCCCTCTTTATCAGTTTATAGCCCCTACTCCCCCTGCATTTCCTAGAAACCATTTGTTCTTTGAAAATCTGATTTTGTTGAGTACAACCTTGTGAATTCCAAAGGAAATGTGTAATCACTCAACATGGCCTCCCTCCCTTACCTAAACAAAGGTATAAGACCCCTCCCAGCCAGGCTGGGTGGCTCAGCCTGTAATCCCAGTGCTTTGGGAGGCTGAGATGAGTGGATTGCCTGAGCCCACGGGTTCAAGACCCACCTGGGCAACTTTGCGAGACCTCATCTCTACAATAAATCAAAAATTAGCCAAGCATGGTAGCATGAACCTGTAGTTCCAGCTTACTTGGAAGGCTGAGACGGAAGGATTGCCGAAGCCCAGCAGGTCGAGGCTGCGGTGGCCAGGAGCGGCCACTGCACTCTAGTCTGGGTGACAGAGTGAGACTCCAACTCAAAAAAAAAAAAAAAAACCCTCTCCTCCCTTTCTGGGGTGCTCGGCCTGGGCGTGTTAGCCCACCAAGTCTGCCAGCGTAAATAAAATTGCCACTTCCTATAATAAGCCTCAGTGTCACAGCCTCCCTGTCTTCCCACCACAATCCTGTAAGAAAGGGATTGGCAGTAGTGGGATATTGTCAAGGTGGGGGTGGGGACACAACATCACTAAGGGTACTGTTGCAGGAAAACAGAGAGGCTGTGACAGCGAGGCTGTCTTGGGAAGTAGCAGTTCATTAGTGGTTTATTAGCACTGACGTGACTCAGCGGGCTCATGCCCCAAGGCTGAGCCACCCGGAGTAAGAGGAGAGGGATTTCATCTGCTAGTTCAGGTGAGGGAGAGGGTCGGGTTGTACGGCTACACATTTTTTTTTGGAATTTGCAAGGTGGCATTTAGCAAAATCAGATTTTCAAAGAACAAATTGTCTTCAGGGTATAGGTGACAAGCAGGGGTTGTAAACCGATAACTTCACAAAGAGAGGATGTGGGGGTAAGGTTGTGAAAGAATTACTATCCTGCATCTCCAGGAAAGTGAACTTTGGCTATTTGGTTTTCTCACACTCCATGTCTAGCAGGTTTTGGAACTTGCAGGCTGACTTTTAAAAGGAATAATTTTAACTGTTTTAGCCCCTTTCTGCCACATTCCCCCCTTTGATGCTCGACCCTTCATGGGTCAAGAGCATCATCTTAGCTGGGCTCAGTGGCTCAGCCTGTAATCCTGTGCCTTTGGGAGGTTGAGGTGAGTGGATTGCCTGAGCCCGCGGGTTCGAGACCCACCTGGGTAGTGAGACCTCATCTCTACAATAAATCGAAAAATCAGCCGGGCGTGGTAGTGCGTACCTATAATTCCGGCTACTTGGAAGGCTGAGGCGGAAGGATCACCGGAGCCCAGCAGGTAAGGCTGCGGTGGCTGGGAGTTGCCGCTGCACTCCAGTCTGGGCGACCGAGTGAGACTCCAACTCAAAAAAAAAAAAAGCATCATCTTTAATTTGGTGCGTTAACATTATGTGGGCTGCAGATTTTGCTTAGCAACTGTTTCCACAAATTTAGAGATGGAGTTTACAATAACTGTGGCTATGCAAGGGAGGATAAGGCAGGATCCCAACAATAGAATTATGGATCCGATAATGAACTTAAACTTTTCCAAACCTGAGAACATGTTTTCAAACCAAGTGGCAATTTTTATGCCAGGTCATTTTTATACTGGGACATGGGAAAGTTTGTTTTTGTTTTTTGTTTTTTTGTAATATATAAGAAAGAACAGAAATGCTAGCAAGAACTTTTTTCACCATGTCCAATTTGTAGGGGTCAATTCTGTCGATTTTATAGCAAATAAGGTTAGTTCTGTAGCAAATAAAAATGACAAACAGTATGGTAATTGGCAAATACAAAGACTGACAAAGCAAAACAATGACGTATTAGTAAGGTTCATTGAGTTCTTAAGCTTCTGCCGTGTGTAGACCAGCCAGCCCCAGAGTGGCTAGAGCAAGGCTTGGGCAATCGGTTGCAGGTTTTCTGTCAGCCTCAGTGACTTTCCGGGGGGTCAGCTTAAGGAGAGCGACAGATTTGTGGTGCACTCCCAGTCTTGGGAGGCAGGCTTAACTCTGTTGTAGCTGTTTTGGCTACTTTGCAGTTGGGGTAGATAAAAAGACCGTAAATGAGCTCTTTCAGAGGGGTTTTAGAGGCTGTACATTCCATTCTTTTGCCTATACCACATCATATCATTAAAAGGATGGGCATCGGTAGCTAAACTAATCGGTAGCCGTTCTCTGACTTGATCGCTGAGGGCATTTAAGGCTGAACCTAAGGCTTGCATTTGTTGTTTTAGAGTAAGATTTCCTAACTTCTTTCTTTTTTTTTTGTTTGTTTGTTTTTTTGAGTTGGAGTCTCACTCTGCCACCCAGACTGGAGTGCAGTGGCTGTTCCCGGCCACCGCAGCCTCGACCTGCTGGGCTCCGGCGATCCTTCCACCTCAGCCTTCCGAGTAGCTGGAATTACAGGCGCGCACTACCATGCCCAGCTGATTTTTGATTTATTGTGGAGATGAGGTTTTGCCAAGTTGCCCAGGCGGGTCTTGAACCCGCGGGCTCAGGCAATCCACTCACCTCAGCCTCCCAAAGGCGTGGAATTACAGGCTAAGCCACTGAGCCCGGCTCCGAACTCTTGAATGTACAGATTTAAATGCTTCCACTCAGTCCCCTGGAGGGGTGAGATCTGTCAGGGAAGCCCAGAGGCCCCTGAGATTAGAAGTTGCCCACAGGCCGGGCTCGGTGGCTCAGCCTGTAATTCCAGCACTTTGGGAGGCTGAGGTGAGTGGATTGCCTCAGCCCGCAGGTTCGAGACCCACCTGGGCAACTTGGTGAGACCTCATCTCTACAATAAATCAAAAAAAAAAAAAATCAGCTGGGCGTGGTAGCGCATGCCCGTAATTCCGGCTACTGGGAAGGCTGAGGCAGAAGGATCGCCGGAGCCCAGCAGGTCGAGGCTGCGGGGGCCCGGGAGCGGCCACTGCACTCCAGTCTGGGTGACAGAGTGAGACTCCAACTCAAAAAAAAAAAAAAAGAAGTTGCCCACAAATTTAACAATTGGGTAATTGGATGTACTAGCATAGGAATAGGCCCACTTTAAATATACATTTAGTACTTAAATAGCAGCTTTAAGTCCTGTACCAGCTCTACTGTCCACTAAGGCTGTTGCTCTGGTCTGGGAACAGGGTCTCTCTGTTCAGGCATATGTTTTTCAGTTCAGGAATGGCGTATCCAAGGCTTGATGTTTGCAGGTTTTTGATGCAGTAGACGAGTGGTGACTAGGATGCCATAGGGTCCCTTCTTCCTTTCTTGCAGCTGTTGCTTGGGTTCTTCCTCCATCTTTTAACAGCACTTGCTCCCCTGGGTGGGACAGATGTCTGGGTTCTTCATGGTGCCGCGAAGTTTCAAAAGGAAGCAAGCTTATGAACTGTGATTAAAATTTGTTCCAAATGAACAATATATTCCCTTATGAGCACCTATGTTGGTGGCCTTATTTCCTTCAGAGGTGTGGGCCCACCATGAACAATTTCAAAGTTACTTAAATTTATCCCATTTCAGGGACTGACTCATATTCTGAGCAATGCAATACCAAATACTTATGTTCAGTTTGCTTGTGTCGCCATAGAATTCCAAGTGATTATTATGCTAAACTGCAAATTGAAAGATTGAACTGTCCTAGTCCTACATCTCAAGAAATTTTATTGGATTTACCGAAGGGTAGGCTGCCACTTGGCTTGCAGTAGAATGTAAGTTTTTAAATGTCTGAACACCTTCTGAGTCCTCTCTATGGGAAATTTATCTGTCTAGACTGTGCTAGCTACCCTGCCTCAGTTATTCATCCTTTAGAGATTTTCAATCCCATAATCATACAGGATGCTGAGGGGTGAAGGTCTGTTTTCTGCAACTTCTTCGGAACTGACAGGGGTGTAGTCCTGCCTAGCCAGTGAACGAAAAATCTCTCCCTGTCTGACTTGAGGCGTCCAGATCTCTTTCAACAATGGCATCGTTTGCAGGCACTGACTAGAATTCTTGCAAGACCATTGTGTGGGCACAAAATTTCTGGATTCTGGCTTAATAAAAGGAATAAATGAGGGAAATCTCTCCTTTTTCAAGAAGTAGAATTAAGTGAAATCAAGCATACATTTTGACAATTTCAGGTGGTGGCTGATCACCCTTTTTGTACAAAAGTTACAAGGCTTGAGGTTACCAGCGTAACATAAATGATAAAATTTCTGTGGCTTTATTATAAGTACCAGCGTTTGGAGTTTCTGATGTATTTCTGGATTATGGTGGCAACCTGACAGATTGTTCTAGATTACAATTTGAACCAGACACTCGAATCAATTTTATATAGAATTTGAAGAGGAATCTGAAAAACGTTTGAAGATTTGCATCCAGAAAAGACTTTATTATACCAGATTGTTTATAGAATTTCTTTTATACATTTTTTCATAAACCTTCCACATACCATTTTTGACATGTTTATACCATTTTTTGACACATTTGAACCTTCTATTTTTGTTCTATTCTTTTTTATTTTTAGATAACTATTCACTCCATCATAGGACAGAAATTTACCATATAAGATTCTTTCTTAGATAAAATTATTTTTTCCTTTTTCTTTTTTTTCTTTTTGAGTTGGAGTCTCAATCTGTCGCCCAGACTGGAGTGTAGTGGCCACTCCCAGCCACCGCAGCCTCGACCTGCTCGGCTCTGGCGATCCTTCCACCTCAGCCTTCCAAGTAGCTGGAACTACAAGCGTGCGCTACCACACCCAGCTAATTTTTTGTTTTATTGTAGAGATGAGGTCTCACCAAGTTGCCCAGGTGAGTCTCGAACCCGCGGGCTCAGGCAATCCACTCACCTCAGCCTCCCAAGGTGCGGGATTACAGGCTGAGCCACCAGGCCCATCCTTTTTTTCTTACCAAAACCACATTTGTACATCAACAATCTTTTTATATCTTTCCTTTGCTTTTTTCTTTCCTTCTTTTTGCCTTTTTATAGATAAACTTTTACAGCCATAATTTGAATTTACCTTTTAGTAGCTTCTGATTAGAGGTTAGGTGAATCATTTAAGTCTTGGAACACCTTTAACTCCTACCAGAGAGCAGGTATCAGGAGAAAGAGGTTCAGTATGAGCACAAGGCTAAAAATTTAGCCTCAGTATTAATCCAGAAATTAATTTGGACCCCAACCACATTCATACAAACTCAAGGATTCTTCGGGGTGATGGCAAAGAGAGCACTGGGCTGGGCTGTGGCCCCGGGGTCCGTTCAGTCAATGACCACCATCACCAAGCTTGGTGTTCTCCCCACCCTTTGGGAGAGGCCACACTGGCTCTTCCAGTGGTCTTTTAGTCCCATGTTGGACAAGGTCCTGGGGGCTTAGGCCATCGAGAACAATCGGGCTTCAAGTGCCCAGATTGACCACATTCATAGCAACTGATAGCAACTGATCATCCCCCTTCGCAGGTCTTTTCTTACCAGGTCTTTTTGGGTGGCTGGAGCTTTGCCCCTAGTGGCAACTGCCAATAGGTTTGTTTACTTTTCATCTCACTGGTGCTCATTCTGGAGTCCTTCTCTTTTTTCCTTAGTGTCTCAGTTGCTAAGAACTTCAGAAGTTTTCTGTAATTGGGAGTTTGGTATTCATAGTCCTGAGTCAAGCCTCTGGAGTTAGGTATTTAATATCCCACAGGATATAATCTTGTTTGCAGAGTAGTGAAATAAATTTTAAAAATAACTTTGCAAATGGAATTTTTGACCATTTCCCTTCATGTCTACAAAGTGAATTTAATTTCCAGATGGTATTAAAGAAAAATCTTGTTTCCTTTCAAACCTCATTATCTGCTAACTTGTAGTGAGTCCAAATTTGATTTTAATAATGCACTAAGTTTTTTTAAAATTTTTAAACTGTGTAGTTTTAATTTGCTCTAATTATTTGAAATCTGTCCCATTGGGGTGACTGAGGGTACAGATTATCACACATTTTCTTGTTTGTGTTTCTTGAAAACCCAGAATTTGTCTTTAAACACTTTTGCACTATGTTCTGCACAGGAAAATTTTGAAACAAAATAATACCCAGAATTTTGCCTTATTATGTCCTGCAAAGTATTCATCATTTAAAACTGCACTCCATCTTATTTTATTTATTTATTTATTTTGAGTTGGAGTCTCACTCAGTCACCCAGACTGGAATGCAGTGGCTGCTCTCAGCCACTGCAGCCTTGACCTGCTGGGCTCCGGTGATCCTTCCACCTCAGCCTTCCAAGTAGCTGGAACTACAGGCATGCGCTACCATGCCTGGCTAATTTTTGATTTATTGTAGAGATGAGGTCTCACCAAGTTGCCCAGGTGGGTCTCGAACCCATGGGCTCAGGCAATCCACTCACCTCAGCCTCCCAAAGGTGCGGGGTGACAGGGAGCCCGGCTTAGCACTCCATTTTAAAGTAGGGACTTAGCATGCATTACATGCCTCTAAGGGAATTCCCAACAGCTTTACAGGGACCAGCAGTTGATTACGATCTTAGGCGAGTCCTGAACCTTTAGAAACAGACTCATTTTTTTTTTTTTTTTTTTTGAGTTGGAGTCTCACTCTGTCGCCCAGACTGGAGTGCAGTGGCCACTCCCAGCCACCGCAGCCTCGACCTGCTGGGCTCTGGCGATCCTTCTGCCTCAGCCTTCCAAGTAGCTGGAACTATAGGCATGCACTACCACACCCAGCTAATTTTTTGATTTATTGTAGATATGAGGTCTCGCCAAGTTGCCCAGGCGGGTCTCAAACCTGCAGGCTCAGGCAATCCACTCACCTCAGCCTCCCAAAGCGTGGGATTGCAGGCTGAGCAACCAAGCCAGGCTCAGACTCACTTTCAAATAACCTAGCTTCTAGCATTTAAAAAGAGGAGCAGTCTATTTAGTCCCTTAGCTGCCAGAGAAAGATTACAAAATTATTTCTTCCAAGGTTAGCATCAACTTGCGCTGAGTTAACAAAAGGCTAAGTAGCATATAAGAGAGATTTCTATGTTTCTTTGCAGGTGGATTAGAATGAACTCCTTCAGAATCCATGAAGGAGAATGCAGACTAAGGAAGGGAGAGGGTGTGGTCCAGGAAATAATTCAAGATAACTGGTAGCATTTCATATAGACAGCAGGCAACTTTCACACATCCTTGACAACAAAAGACAGGAATTTTAACAGTGTGAACAGGTTAGGAGAAACACTACACAAATAAAGGGAGACAGCAACACTTAGGAAAACATAAAATGACATAAAGAAACACTCACTAATCAAGTTTTTAAAATATGACATGTACCATTAAACAAAGCATAAAAAACCAGTCAGCATCTTTTTTAGCAAGTTTAAAGATGGCAGACACACACAAATAAGGGAACAAGGAGTATGGGAAATATCTGTTTCATCCTCCTCTAGCCGTACTCCTCACAGAGATATTTCAGACACTTCTTAGCAATTGGTAGGTTGGTACACACTCCCAACCCGGACCAACCCTATGTGGAACCCTTCTGCTGTCTGTCTCATTCACATGCAATCACACAGCACACTCTCCAACCTTCCCGCCTAATCCTAGGAATCAACAGGTTCGTCTCAAGACAGTGTTTCCTTCCACTGCCTTTCAGCCCTTTCCTTCAGACTGGAGACTACTAGCAGACTCCAGGAGGTGATCAAGCTCCTCTTCTGCCATTTACTGGCAGGTCTATGCAAAGGCCCTTGTTCCTAACCTTTCTGTCAGGTGGTGTCCTCATGCCAGTTCCTTGCCTCTTTTTAGATTCCTGTGCTTTCGGGATCCTAGCCTCAGTGCGCCGGGAGGGGTTGACCTCCTATGGATCAGAAGGTCCATTGCACACAAGGCACAATTGCCTCTCCCATCGCCCTGGAGGTCGTACGCCGATGACAAAGGAGGTGGAACACACCGTCGCTGAACTCTCCCTTTCCCGGCCAATGCACCAAGAAGTGTTGTGGGAAAACAGAGAGGCCATGACACCCAGGCTATCTTAGGAAGTAGCGGTTTATTAGTGCCGGCGTGACCCAGCAGGCTAATGCTCCAAGGCTGAGCAACCAAGTGAAAGAGGAGAGGGGTTTTATCTGTTAGTTTAGGTAAGGGAGGGGGTCGGGTTGTATGGCTACACATTTTTTTTTTTGAATTTGCAAGGTGGTATTTACCAAAACCAGATTTTTCAAGAACAAATTGTCTCCAGGGTATACATGACAAGCAAGGGTTGTAAGCCGATAACTTCACAAAGGGAGGATGTGGGGCAAGGTGTGAATGGATGACTACCTTGCATTTCCAGGAAAGCGACCTCTGGCTTTTTGATTTTCTCAAGCCCCAAGTCTAGCAGGTCTGGGCTTGCCAGTTGATTTTTGAAAGGAAGAGTTTTAACTGTTTTTAGACCCTGTCTGCCACAGTACCTGATACCAAACCAGATAAAGTAGGGACTACAGGGAGGCCAACGCTTTGCCTGTAATGGCCACTTGTATACCTAATCCTAAATTGTACCTCACATCTTTAGAATAAAATATTCTTTTGTGTCTGTTTTTTGTTTTGTTTTGTTTTTTCTTTATTAAAGATGAGGGGTACAACTCAGGGTTAGGCATACAAATGCTCATTATGCAGGTCCCCTTGTTGATGAGAGGTGCCCCTCCCTCCCTGGCAGTTCCCCACGACTGCCAATCCCACCCACCCCATCCAGCAGTTTACCGCTTGTTCAAAGTTCACTTATGAATGAGAACACATGGTACTCTGTTCTTTGTTTCTGTGATAGATCACTGAGTATGATCGACTCTAAATTCATCCAAGCTGCTGCAAAGTCCATATGTTTGCCCTTCTGTATGACAGAATAATATTCCATTGTGTATATGTACTACATCTTTAAAATCCAGTCCAGTTTCAATGGGCAGCATGGTTGGTACCATGTTTTTGCTATTGTGAATAGTACTTCAATAAATATGCATGTGAATGTTTAAAATAAAAGATTTTTTTTTAAATTAAGGAATGCTCCCATTGAAGAAAGAACCATGAAATAAATAAATAAACAAATATGCTGGGCTCAGTGGCTCAGCCTGTAATGCTGCGCCTTGGGAGGCCGAGGTGAGTGGCCTGAGCCCGTGGGTTCGAGACCCGCCTGGGCAACTTGGTGAGACCTCATCTCTACAATAAATGAAAAATTAGCCGGGCGTGGTAGCACACACCTGTAGTTCCAGCTACTTGGAAGGCTGAGGCGGAAGAATCACCGGAGCCAGCAGGCGAGGCTGCAGTGGCCGGGAGCAGCCACTGCACTCCAGTCTGGGCGGCAGAGTGAGACTCCAACTCAAAAATAAAAATAAAAAAAATAAAAAAATATTGTTTGTAACAAATAAGTTTATAAACTAATACTATAATGGTGAACAAAAAATGTTTATCAATGTTAATCCACTGTATTAGACAACGTTATAGTCTCAAACCTCTTTGATATAAGACTTTCTGCTTGGGACTCTCTGAGAACCTCTTAAGAATCTCTTAAGATTCTTAGAAGCTCTACTAAAAGTGTCTTTGAGGCATGCTCTTAAGATCCTTAGAAGATCTGTTGTCTATCTGAAAGGGTCTATGAAGAATCACTTAGAAGAGGTTTGGGGCATGGCTTTATACTCAGCTTCATATTGCCAATCCAATCTCTGTCTAAAACATTTTTCAGCTAGGCGCAGTGGCTCACTCACACCTATAATCCCAGCACTTTGGGAGGCCGAGGTAAGAGGATTACTTGATTCCACGGGTTCAAGACCAGCCTGGGCAACATGGTGAGACCTCGTGTCTACAATAAATAAAAAAATTAGCTGGGCATGATGATGCATGCCTATAGTCCCAGCTATTCAGAAGACTGAAACAGCCAGACTCAGTGGCTCAGCCTGTAATCCCGCGCTTTGGGAGACCAAGGTGAGTGGATTGCCCAAGCCCGCAGGTTCGAGACCCACCTGGGCAACTTGGCGAGACGTCATCTCTACAATAAATAATAATAATAAAAAAATTAGCCGGGCACGGTAGCGCGTGCCTGTTATTCCGGCTACTCGGAAGGCTGAGGCGGAAGGATCGCCGGAACCCAGCAGGTCGAGGCTGCGGTGGCCGGGAGCGGCCACTGCACTCCAGTCTGGGCAACAGAGTGAAACTCCAACTCAAAAAAAAAAAAAAAAAAAGAAGGCTGAAGCAGGATTGCCTGAGCCCAGTAGGTCAAGGATACAGTGGCCATAGCATGTCACTGCACCCCAGCCTGGGTGACAGAATGAGATTCCAACTAAAAAAAAAAGCAAATATTTATCTTTAAGGTTCTTATTTTAAGTAATATTTATTAGATTTAATATTTAAATATAATTAATATTAAAATATCAGCTGTAAACATTTAAAAATTTTTTTATTTATGTTTTATTTATTTTTTTTTTGAGTTGGAGTCTCACTCTGTCGTCCAAGCCTCTACCTGCTGGGCTCCGGCGATCCTTCCACCTCAGCCTTCCAAGTAGCCGGAATTACAGGCATGCGCAACCATGCCCGGCTGATTTTTTGATTTATTGTAGAGATGAAGTCTCGCTGCCCAGGCGGGTCTTGAACCCGCGGGCTCAGGCAATCCACTCACCTCAGCCTCCCAAAGGCACGGGATTACAGGCTGAACCACTGAGCCCAGCAGATATAAACATTTAATATCTAATATTTCTTCACTAGCGGCTTAAAGAAGCTCACCCATAAACAAAGCAATATAACTCAGTACATCAGTGCTCTTAAAAGAATAATTTTGCCCATGTAAATATTATCAGACATATATATATCCTTTTTGTTTCACATGGGTCTTTTGTCTGTAGAATCAATCCTGGCAAATAAATACGTCCGCATGAAAATCTTCCTTGGAGTCTGTTTTGTTTCAGTTTATGTTTGGAACTATGTATTAAGATGAATCTTGGCACTTGTCACTAAAGTAGCAAGAGTGGACAAAGTGAGTCAACACTTGTTAAAACTTAATATGAACAAAGAAAAGAGATTAATGCTTCATGTTGAACATGCTGGTTCAGAGTCCACATTTTTTTTTTTTGAGTTGGATTCTCACTCCATCGCCCAAGCTGGAGTGCAGGGGCACACTCACAGCCACTGCAGTCTCGACCTGCTGGGCTCTGGCAATCCTTCTGCCTCAGCCTTCCAAGTAACTGGAACTACAGGCAGATGCTACCACGCCGGCTAATTTTTTTATTTATTGTAGAGATGAGGTCTCGCCAAGTTGCCCGGGCTGGTCTCGAACCTGCAGGTTCAGGCAGTCCTCTCACCTCGGCCTCCCAAAGTGCTGGGATTATAGGCGTGAGCCACCATGCCCGACCAAGAGTTCCCATTTTAACTTCACATTTTAACTTACATTTCAAAGCTCCCTAGCATCGGTCGGGTGGTGCTCTGAACAGGTGGTGAAGTTGTGCTGCGTCATCAGCACTATGTTGCCTGATCCCCACTAAGAACAAAGGCATCTGTGTGGAGGATGGGGCTTGGCAAGGAGCGCAGGCTCCTCCAGTGGTCTTAGCCACTGAATTTAACTGACTCAGCATAAACTGCTGGCACACTGGGAAGGAACCCTTATTGCCAAGCATGAGGATGGACGTCATGGTGGCTGTGTCTGGCAGAGGGTCCCTGTCTTCTTAGTTTTAGCAAGTTGCTTTATGGCAAGGTCAGACTGGTCAAGTCTCAGCACTCTCCAAAGCGGACCAGCCAAACAAATAAAAGGGATGCAGCATCATGGCTAAAGAGGGCTCCTAGTTGAGAGGTTTTTTTTTTTCTTTTTTCTTTTCTTTTTGTGAGAGGGCAGGGAGGGGTCTCTCTCTCTCTCTCTCGCTGTCTTTTTTTTTTTTTTTTTTTGAGTTGGAGTCTCACTCTGTCACCCAGACTGGAGTGCAGTGGCCGCTCCCGGCCACCACAGCCTCGACCTGCTGGGCTCTGGCGATCCTTCCTGCCGCCTCAGCCTTCCGAGTAGCCGGAATTACAGGCATGCGCTATCACACCCGGATGATTTTTTGTAGAGTTGAGGTCTCGCTGCCCAGGCGGGTCTCGAACCCACGGGCTCAGGCAATCCACTCACCTCAGCCTCCCAAAGGCGCAGGACGACAGGCTGAGCCACCGAGCCCGGCTCATCTTGTTCTTAAATCCTGACACAATGATGAGAAAGTAGAAGCTATGTTTTGAAGAAATGCATACTTTAGATAAAGATTAACCTTGCTGACTTTGTCTTTTCAGAAACAGACTTCCTGGTGCTGGGCATGGGAGGTGTCTCATGGCTTTTGTAAAAGAAGTTTACAAGGCCTAAGACTACACGCACTAGGCAAAAGTTATACAAATCACAAAACCTGTGATGACAAAAGTTGTGCAAATCGCAGGACCTGCTCCACTCAGAAGGGGGAGTGGATGGGGATTTAATCTCCAGTAGATTGAACGCCAGCCATCTGCGGGGAAGTCAAAGATCCCCCGGAGCTGCCCGCAGGGAATGCCTAGGAGATAAGGGGAAGTGCACCCTCCATTAGCTCTAAGGACTGCTGTTCAGGAATGCACAGGAGCACTAGAATCCTTGTCACGCCCTTCTCTGGGGGCTGTGATAATGTGGACGGACATTAGAGGGTCTCTGTGTCACAGAGTCTCCAAGACATTCGCAGATGGTCAATAAGGAAGCCACAGCAGTCACACCTACCTGACTGCAACACCCCCAAGGGAAAGGATTAAAGCCGGGCTCGAAGGGCTAAGGGGCCACTCTCTTCTAGAGTGCAGGCCCACTTCCTGTCTGTGGAAAGTGAACCTTTCGTAAATAAATCTTTTCTTCTTTCACCTCTTTGTGTGTTGCAATTCTTTCCATTACTTGGATCTCGGGGTTACTGGTGCACACATCCAGCACACTGGCTCCAGCGGTGCTGCGCCTCCCCCTCCATCTATCCACCCTCACTCTATCCGTAGTTTAATTATGGTTCAATATTTGTGTTGTACAGTTCTACAGGTTTTGACTATGGGGGCCATAGCCATGAACCCCTAAAAGTTTTCAGAAAAATCACTGACATTGTTACAGCAACTGCAGCAACTCACCGGGAACAGGAATGAACGCACTCAGAACAGGCACCAGAAAGTGAGAGTAGAATGGAAGGTATTTATTCTGGAAGTCTCAGACAGAGTAGTCTCCCAAAACCTGAGCCCCGACCCTGTTTCAAGCTGCTTTTGTAGAGCTTTCTGGTTACGACACACGTGGGTTTGCCATTGGTGGGTTTACAATCTTAAATTTAGGGCCAGAAACAGTTACTTCTACAACAAGCATTGAAGCAGACTTTTTAATGGACATTTCCGTATGAGGTGTAGGAAAGCGTGTTTACAGAAGTAGTGATTGCAGTTAAGGAAAATGGCACATAGCTGCTTACTTACAGCGTACTTACAGAAGCAGAGATGGCATGCAGTTGCTTGCTTAAGATAAGACCCTCGAGGTCAGCTTTCCTGCTTAATTCCTGTTTTTTCTATCTCAACATGAAGCATATTGACTAAAGGGAGAAAAGGCAACACGCTCACTTAGCGTGTGTATGCAGGAGTCTTCAGAAGGAAGCTCTGGCCTCCCAATGAGTTAAAGAAACTTATTTACCATCTTGAGGTTACAAAAGGAATGTGGACTCAGAGAACGGCCAAAACCAGGTTAAGTAGGTAAATCCGGTTTAGTGGCAAGACAGGTTATGGGAGGAAGGAAGGAAGAGGCTTGTTGAAGCCGCCTCTCAGAGCATAGGTGGTACATGTTTCTTTTTTTTTTTTTTTTTTGAGTTGGAGTCTCACTCAGTCGCCCAGACTGGAGTGCAGTGGCCACTTCCAGCCACCGCAGCCTTGCCTGCTGGGTTCCGGCGATCCTTCCACCTCAGCCTTCCGAGTGGCCAGAATTACAGGCATGCGCTACCACGCCCGGCTGATTTTTTGATGTATTGTAGAGATGAGGTCTTGCTGCCCAGGCGGGTCTCGAACCCGCGGGCTCAGGCCATCCACTCACCTCAGCCTCCAAAGGCGCGGGATTACAGGCTGAGCCACCGAGCCCGGCTGGTACATGTTTCTTTTCAGACTTTTAAAGGTGTCAGACTCTCGATCGCTCTCACGTCTGGGAAAGGCACAGAACGGGGCGGTGTGGCTGCCTTAAGGGAGAGTTCTCGCAGATGCAAAATTTCCCCACAAAAGACAGCTTCACAAGGCCTGTTTCTCTATCGATGCTTATTTGGTCTGTGACGCTTCTCACAGTCAGCTGCCGATTTTGACACACAATTTGACGAATTTTTGCCACGTTTTCTTCAGTTCTGCTTGTTACTGGCTGCCTTTTCTCTTCCCTCAGAAAAACATTTAATCCATTTGTACACTTCATGGCTTTATCCCCGTCAATTTGGACTAACATGTCCCTGATTTCACTTCCACTCTTACTAGTTTTTTTTTTTTTTTTTTTTTGAGTTGGAGTCTCACTCTGTCACCCAGACTGGAGTGCAGTGGCCGCTTCCGGCCACCGCAGCCTCGACCTGCTGGGCTCCGGCGATCCTTCCGCCTCAGCCTTCCGAGTAGCCGGAATTACAGGCATGCGCTACCACGCCCGGCTGATTTTTTGGTTTATTGTAGAGATGAGGTCTTGCTGCCCAGGCGCGTCTCGAACCCGCGGGCTCAGGCAATCCACTCACCTCAGCCTCCCAAAGGCGTGGGATTACAGGCTGAGCCACCGAGCCTAGCTTACTCTTACTAGTTTTAACAAGAAATTTAATGTTTGTTCATTGCTCTGATTCAAGCCCCGACATTCTTGCGATGGCACACAAAAGTACTCGGTGAACGTCACTCAGCAGGACACCAACCGCCACACGTCGACATGAACCCAGCTGTGTGAAACCTTCCCGAGTTGCTTATACAGCGCTGCCAACACAAGTTCATGGTGGCAGGTTCATGAACTTAATTGTCAAACCCAAAATTATATGAAATTTTGTGTAAAATGCACACAAAAAGAGACTGAACAAATCATTCTAAAAAATAGGCATATCTAGCTAGCTATATGCTTGCATATATTGCAACACAATTTGACTATGTAAAACTGTGCCCTTGAAATTTTTTTTTTTTTTTAATGTCTGTGCTATCACTGATGCCTAACAAGTTTCACGTATACTTTTGGGAGCTATAGTCCCAGAAGCACCTGTGAAGGAAGGAAGTGAGGGAAAGAGAGGGAGGGTGAAAGGGAAGAGAAACTCCCAATCACTTCACTTCTCACTTTGATCTCTCTGTAGGTACAGAAACTATAACAATGTGCCAGTTTCCAGGATCCATCCAAAAGGGTGCTGATGCAGTGGACTCAGAGAGGACCACTCTCTGTGTGTTAGCTGACAACTCTAAGCCCATTGTCCCAGAAGCAGACCTTGAATGCTTTTGTTTCTCCCAGTGGGATCCCTTTATGATCATACCTGTAACCTCAGTCCTCATCCAAGCCTATGCAAGTAAACCTATAACCTCTCACATTTGAATTACTCCTAATATCCCCACACTCAAATTTCTGTCTATCTGCATGCATTTCGTTAACATCAACTTGTGAGAGGCCTCCTTCTAGTCCCTGAAAAGTTAGAGGGGGTGGGAGGACGATATAGAAAAGTCACTCTCCCGGATGGGGTCTAATAATAAGACTGTGGATAGGGAACACCCAAGCAAAACCACAAACGGCATCAAAGGACAAGCCCCACACTGAGAAGAAAGGGTCACCATAACAAGTGGTATTAGACTGGGACCTAGAGACTGATCGAGTTAGAGAAAACAGCATCCTGGGGGATTAAAACAAAAGTCTGAGTGAATGGGAAAAAAGGCGGGAGAAAGGATCTCAGGTGGGAAGAAGCGCAAAAGGTGAAAGAGAGACCGGAAAGCAGGGGGCATGTTGTGGGGGAGTTTGGCCTGCATGTGTATTTTGAACACTGACTGTGGGCGGGGCACCAGACAGAGTGGTTAGCTGACCAGTCTGCAGAACACCACCGACCCGGATATGCTTATCTTCCTAGCATCCATCTCTCTCTGTTCCCAGCACCCAGAATCATTCTTTTAAACCACCGATCGCATCATGTCACACCCATGATTCAATCATACTAACCACATGCTTGTGTACGTGTGAATCTGCAGTGGAACTCTCTGACACTGAGGACTGCAGAAACACGTAGGAGCCGGAGGACAGGCCGATGCTCACGACAGGGCTGATGCCCACGTGGGGGGAGAAGGGCAGCCAGAGGCTGAAGTAGGGTCTGAGTGATGAAACAACAGCCCGCTGACTTAAGTTTAACCCAGGAGAAGTTTATTAGTCAAGGCTCTGCCAGCTGGCGACCGCGTGCAGGAAGAGAGCTCCAAGGAAGACAGCCCCAAGCCCCTGCTCAGAGCTTTCTTAAGTCGTCCTCGCTTACATCTTGGTTAGCTAAAGTTAGAGTTGGACGTTTTCCAGAGCTCTTATCGCAATATTCTGCTGATTAGACAGGTGTAGCGGGTAAGGATACAATTTATCTTGCAATGTTTACAGAGGAGAAACCTTCAAAGGAAAACCTCCCAGGAAGGGAGTAATGCCTGTTTCCAGGCTGAAGCCATCTCTTTCACCACCCCCTTAAGTCCCAGGGGCAGAGGCTGCTTCTATTCCCTTTCACATTCCCCCCTTTCAGTTGTGCCGAGAGTCAAATCATTGACTCTTCAGACAAAAGTGTATAGTGGGATTTGAGAATCATTATTATTTGCAAACAACAGTTAGAGCTATTAAATTTACCACATACTTCTCCTTCTTCCACCAGCGGGTAGTTCAAAGCTAGGCGATTTTGATAAATAGCTGCGTGCATTTGGGCTTGCTGCTGAGCAACAAGCTCAAAAGCCATGGCTGTTTGATTAGTTATAATTTCTAAGACAGTTTGTAACCTGATAATGTGATTTAGCCCATATATAGAGGCGTGCGGCATTTCCGACTCCCATTTTGCGCCCATGTGACTGAGCCATAAGCATTTATAATTCTCTGGGTGGCTGTTTGTTATCTTTTCAGACCTGGGTCCCTCCTGTTGGGAGCCGGCCACGGAAGCCCACTGAGCATTAGGGATCAGGAAGGGCCGTTGACTCCGAGACCACTAGGATGCGTTCGGGAGCTATTGACCCCATTTCCCCCCCCTTTCTACTCAGCACTAACCAGATTAAGCTCCTGTGAACTCAAAACACAAAAACTCTGAGACCAGGATGAACACAAGCTAACTTTAGAAGCTCATTGCTCCCATTCTTCCACAAACTGCAGTTTTGGCTTTCACACAACTTATAATTCAAACTCCGGTCACATCTAAGAGCCTTAGTATTGGTCACAGGCTTCTGGGTCATGATCTTAGGATTTATTGAAGTTAAATAAATGGATTAAGGTTTCATGGATTAGGTTATGGGATTATACCTGAAAGAACATCTGGTGGGTGGGGAACGCCCCTCACACACCCGACTGTGTCTAAAAGACCCGTTGGAATTCCCAATAAACTGCTTCTGCACATAGACTGGAGTCCAGTCTCTTTCTTTCTCTCTCTCTCTCTCTCTCTCTCTCTCTCTCTCTTTCTTCTTCCCCCCAATTGCCAACGCCGTCTCCACCTTTGGGGTACCCTGAACCCGGCCGGAGCTGGTCTCCGGCACCCTCCTATATTAGGAACTTGATCGACGAATTGAGCACCTCGGGTTTTGAGGCTTTCATTAAGGGGGATGCCTAGTTCATCCCCCCTTGGATTAGGCAAAAGGAAAAATCCTGGCTGGATTATTCCTATGGAATATGTGCCTTTTTATAATGCTGAGAGCTGGGCATATGCAACCTTTTCATATGTTCAAAATAGCCCTTTAGTACATTGAGAAGATTTAGTTGCTTAAGCACATGCCCAATACCAAACAGGCCTTGTTGGCCACCAGAACAAACTTCTGGCTGGGATGAGTAATGATGGAAAACTTTTACGTCTGGCCAGATAGTTTCTATACACGTACATGCTGGGTGTGTGAGGGAAGCAATAAACAGCCAAATTAGGCAGAAATACATAAAAGCACAAGAACATTTCCTATTATAAGAAAGAATGGAAATGCTAGTGAGATCCTTTTCTAACATGCTCAATGGGAACAACTCTGTTAATCCTACAGCAAATAAAGTTAGTTTTACAGCAATTAAAATGACAAGCAGTTTAGCAAATATAAAGGTGACAAAGCAAAACAACGGCTTATCAGTAATGTCCACTGAGTTCTTAAGCCGAATCCTTAATCTTCTGCCGTGCATCGATCAGTCAGCCTCCGGTGTGTGACTGAAGCAGGGCTTGAAGTATCCTCAGGCTTCTAGAGCAGGGCTTGAGAAATTTTGACTCTCTGGACGGTCAGCTTGAGGGGCGTTGCCGAATCTGCAGTGCACTCCCAATCCTATTTTGCCATAATGGATCCGAGGAACTACTTCAGCTACTTTGACTGCGGTCAGGGTAAACAAAAGAACAGTAAATGGCCCCCTCCAGAGGGGCTTTAGAGGTTGTACATTTCACTTTTTTTTTTACCCATACCATATTACCTGGCTTAAAAGAATGGGCATCAGTAGTTTAACTGATTGGCAATCGTTCTCTGACTTGACAATGGATGGCATTTAGGACTGAACCCGAGGCTTGCATTTGCTGTTTTTGGGCAAGACTTCCTAATTCCTTTAAGTTTTCCTGTATGCCCTTAACAAGAGGGGGTGGCTGCCCATGAGGAATTTCAAAAGGCGAGAAGCCAGTTCACTTTATTCAAAGGCCTGTTTCTGGGCCTTTCCCCATAGCAGGGGCTTTTGTTCACCCCCTTTGACACTTCATAGAGGGGTTTCATCATGATAGAGAAGTTAGGTATTTAAATTCTATAGACTAGTATAGGAACAGGACCACCCTTAGGCTCCTTTTTTTTCTTTTCTTACAGTTGTTGGTTGGGTTCTTCCTTTCTTCAATTTTTAGCAGCACTTACTCTACTTGGATGTTTGAGTTTCTTCTAGTCCAAGAAGTGTCTAGGGAAATAAGCTCGTAAACTGTGAGCACAATTTGTCCCAAATAGACAACACATTTTCTTATGAGCATTTAGGTTTGTGGCTCCCCTTTCCTTCAGAGGTGTAGGAAAAAGGCCTACTGTTAAACAATTTCAAAGGTTTAACAAATTCCATTTCAGGGACTTGGATCCTGAATGGTGCGATACCAAATACCTATGTTTAGTTTACTCATATCTCCAAAGGATTTCTAGTGATTATTATGTGCTAACCCGCAAATTGAAAGATTGTACTGTCCTAGTTTTACATCTGATGGAGTTTTCCCTGGATTTGCCAAGGGGTGGAAGAGGCTGCCACTCAGTCTGCAGTAGAAACATTTGAACACCTTTTAAAACCTACCTATAGGAAATTTATTTATGTCTAGCCTGTGCTAGCTACCCTGACTTAATTATTTATTCTTTAGAGATTTTTTGATCCCATAATCATTTGGGGTGCTGAGGAGTAAATGTCTGTCTTCTGTCATTTCTTCAGAGCTGACAATGGGTGTAGTCCTGCCTAGCTAGAGATCGAAAACTTTTCCCTGTCTGACTTGAGGCATCCAGATCTGTTTCAGCAGTGGCATTGTTTGCAGGCGCTGGCTGGAATTTTGCATGACAATTATGTGGGCATGAAATTACTGGATTCTAGCTCAATAAAAGGAATAAAGTCAGGCCCACATTTTGACAATTGTAGGCAGTGGCTGATTACCTTTTTGTACAAAAGCTACAAGGCCCGAAGTTATTAACATAACTTAAATGATAAACCTTAATTTCTGTGGTTCTATCACAAGTACCAGCTTTTGTATTTCTGGACTGTAATGGTAGCCTGACAGATTGTTTTAGACTATAATTTGAACTAGGCACTTAAGTAAATTTTATATAAAATTTGAAGGGAAATTCAAAAATGTTTGGAGACTTGCATCCAGAAAGACTTTATTATGCCTAGATTGTTTATAGAATTTCTTTTGAATGTATATTTTTCATAAACTTTCCTTATACCACTTTTGGCGTGCTTATACCATTTTATTTTTGTTTTTCTTTTTACCCTCTTTTAAAAATTTCTCATAATTATTTACTTTATTATAGGACAGAAATGTACCATATAAGATTTCCTCTTAGATAAAAATATCATTTTTCTTATATTTCTTTGCTTTTTGCTTTCCTTTTTATTTATTTATAGATAATCTTTTACAATTGTAATTTGAATTCACCTTTTAGTAACTGTTAGGTGAAACATTTAGTTTTTGGAACACCTTTAACTCCCAGTAGAGAGCAGATTTTAGGAGAAAGACGTTCAGTATGAGCACAAGGGCTAGAAACTTAGCCTCAGTATTAATTAGGAAATAAATTTGGACCCCAGCCACATTTATATAGACCCAAGGATTCTCTGGGTGGATGGCATACGAGTGCTGTGCTGGGCTGTGCCCCTCTCCCTTCAGTCAACAGCCACCATCACCGAGCTAGGTGTCTCATTCCCCCCTTCGAGAGAGGCTGCACCATTTCTTTCAGTGGCTTTTTAGTCCGGATATTGGACAAGGTCCTGGGGGCTTGGGCCATTAAGAACAATTATGCTTAGGTGCCCAGATTGACCACATTCATAGCAGCTGGTACCATCCCCTTAGCAGGTTTATCCTTATCAGGCCTCTTTGGGTGGCTGGAGCTTTGCCTTTAGTGGCAACTGCCAATTTGTTTACCTTTCCTCTGGCTGGTGCTCATTTTGGAGTTCTTCTCCTTTTTTTTTCCTTAATGTTTCAGTTTCTAAGAACTTCAGAGGCTTTCTATAATTGGGAGTTTGGTATTCCTAGTCCTGAGTTAAGCTCTGGAGTTTTGGCATTTAAGTGAGCTGGGCATGGTAGCACGTGCCTGTAGTTCCAGCTACTCAGAAGGATCGCCAGAGCCCAGCAGGTCGAGGCTGTGGTGGCCGGGAGCGGCCACTGCACTCCAGTCTGGGCGACAGAGTGAGACTCCAACTCAAAAAAAAAAAAAAATTCTATAGGATATAATCTCATTTGCAAAGTAGCGAAATAAATTTTTAAAATGCCTCTGCATACAGAACTTTTGACCATTTTATTTTTCCTTAGATCTACAAAGTGAATTTAATTGCCAGGTAGTTTTGTTCTTTTCCAAATTTTATTATCTGCTAACTTGTAGTGAGTTCAAATCTGATTTTTTAATAATGCACTTATTATTACACCATGTAATTTTAATTTGCTCCAATCTTTCAAAATCTGTCCCATCGGGTGTCTGAGGGCACAGACCACTACACACTCCCCTGGTCACGTTTCTTGAAAACCCAGAATTTGCTCTGAACACTTAGAATTTATTTCTCAATGGATAATTCTAAAACAAACAAATAACTAAATAAAGTCGTAAACAGCAATGCCAGGAATTCCTGGAACCCTGATGGCTTCTCCCAGACTGAGTGTTCTCAGCTTTTCTTGAAGCCCCCCCCCTTTTTTTTGCTCCACGACTTCCCAATGATGTCTACAAAAACAGCCTGGTACAAAACCTTTTTAGAGTGAACAGGCCACGTAGATGTAAAGTGATCTGCTCCTACTTATTCCTAATTATGAACAGGCAAAATTGTCAAAAATCCTCATGAATTACTAAACAGCAGCCTTAGTCATAAGATGTGGACAATTAAATGAGAGTGATTAAGCCTCACTCTATGTGCCACAGAGTGTGCCTAGTACTTGACCCGTCCCTTAGGTGAAGTACCGAGCTTACAAGGTGACTTAATCAGGTGGGAATGGCCAGTTCCCATGCCTTATTAAGTCCTGCAAAGTATTTATCATTTAAAGCTTTACCAGTCTTGTAAGGAGTGTGCTAGGCAGGCATAGCCTAAAACCAAGCATTAGTGTTATGTAGCATTACAATATAAAGTAGGGACTCAGCATACATTACACGACTCTAAGAGACTTCCCAACAGTCTTACAGGGACAAGCAGTTGATTACAATTTTAGGCAAGGCCTAAACCTTTAGAAACAGAGTTACTTTCAACTAACCTGGCTTAGCATTTGAATACAAGAACAGTTTATTTAGTTCTTTAGTTGCCAGAGAAAGATTATAAAATTATTATTATTATTATTATTATTCAAGGCTAGCATTAACTTGCACTGAGCTAGCAAAAGGCTAAGTAGTATATAAGAGATATTTCTATGTTTCTTTACAGGTGGATTAGAATGAACTCCTTCAGAATTAGTGAAGAAGAACACAGGCTAAGAAAGGGAGGGAAACATACAATGACATAAAGAAACATATGCCAATTAAGTTTTTTAAAAGATGACATGTCCCATTGAATGAAGTATAACAACTTAACCATCTCCCTTTTTTTTTTTTTGAATTGGAGTCTCACTCTGTCGCCCAGACTGGAGTGCAGCGGCCGCTCCCGGCCACCGCAGCCTGGACCTGCTGGGCTCCAGCAATCCTTCCGCCTCAGCCTTCCAAGTAGCCGGAATCACAGGCGCGCGCTACCACGCCCGGCTAATTTTTTTATTTTATTGTAGAGATGAGGTCTCACCTGCCCAGGCGGGTCTCAAACCCGCGGGCTCAGGCAATCCAACTTACCTCAGCCTCCCAAAGGCGCGGGATTACAGGCTGAGCCACCGAGCCCGGCTCTTTTTTTAAATTTAAAATATATATATATTAGGGGCCGACTGGGAGACATAGGCTATGACTAACGCCTTCCGGTTTTCTGGTGCCTTTGGGTCTATGGGGGTGTATGCCGATAGGCCTTCATGAGATGCTCCAGAAAGGTGGTGGGAGATTTCGGCAACCCTTGAGTGACTTCACTCATCTTAGATAAACTTGTGGGGCGCCTTGCAGCAGCCCGTAAACCCCCAGCGGAGTCCGGTGATAAATGGTGAGACACTCCCTACCGTGATTAGTATTAGGGTCCCAGTTTGGTCTGTCAAGAGGAAAGACGCACTTCAACCCTGCATGTTCTGCTGGCTGGCCGCCAGGTCCCAGGATTAACTTCCTTGCTTCCTGGTGGATTCTCTCCCTCTCTCCTGCGGTGAAGAGAGCTTGGAGAAGCTGTTGGCAATTATCCCTTGTGGGCATAAAGGTGGGGCTCCCGTCCCACCCGTGATATTAATTACAATAACAGACACGACAGCAACTAACATTGAACACACAGACAAGACAGCAAAGACTGAACAGAGAGAACCGGCCTCCCAGGGCGAAACAGGAGATCCTGGTGACGTCTCACTAGGACCTCGGACCGGAACTAGCGCTGCATCCAGCTTTCCCGAGGGCCCCTACAGGAGTGCCCTCAAAGCAGAAATCAGGAGCCTGACTTACCGCTCTGAGGGCTTCCAGGTCATTGTGAGTCTGCCAGATACAGGCCCGATGGAACCCAGAGAGTTCGCGGGGACACAGCCCCACTAGGCCCGTTGGTTAAAATGCATGCAATTTAAGCACTCGGTTCTCCTGGACAAGCCCCCATATGAAGTAGGGTCCGAGTGATGAAATAACAGCCCACCGACTTAAGTTTAACACAGGAGAAGTTTATTAGTCAAGGCTGTGCCCGCTGGCGACCGCTTGCAGGAAGAGAGCTCCAAGCAAGACGCCCTGAGCTTCCGCTCAGAGCTTTCTTAAGTCGTCCTCGCTTACATCTTGGTTAGCGAGAGTTGGACGTTTTCCAGAGCTCTTATCGCAATATTCTGCTGATTAGACAGGTGTAGTGGGTAAGGATACAATTTATCTTGCAATGTTTGCAGAGGAGAAACCTTCAAAGGAAAACCTCCCAGGAAGGGAGTAACGCCTGTTTCCAGGCTGAAGCCATCTCTTTCACCACCCCCTTAAATCCCAGGGCAGAGGCTGCTTCTTTTCCCTTTCACAAGGCCAGAGGCAGGAAAGCAGGGTTGTACATCACGTTGTTGGGGAAAAGGCTACAGACAAGAAAATGTTTCAAAGAGAGTGGCTAGAAAAATCAGCTGCAGAGTGTGAGATGACTGGGGCAGTGATTCAGGATGGAGCGGGTGGACGATGGGCTGGTGGATACACAGCACTAGCTTCTTGGCATTGCAGCAGAAGGAACACCTTGACAAGGCCATGTGGACAGACCTGGATGTCATCTGCTCAGAGTCTGTGCTGCTTTGCTGGGGAAGCAGACAGAGACAGACGATCACAGGACGGTGCAGGGATAAGCGCATGGCAGCACCCAGAGGAAAGCCTGTGATGTGGCAGAGAGGGGCTAAAAACAGTTAACATCATTCCTTTGAAAAATCAGCTGGCAAACTCCAGACCTGCTAGACTTGGGACTTGAGAAAACCAAATAGCCAAAGGTCGCCTTCCTGGAAATGCGAGGTAGCCATCCATTCACAACCTTGCCCCCTCATCCTCTCTTTGTGATAACGAAGGGGTTGGCTCTGTTTTGGGTAACACTTTGCTGTCTGGTCTTGGCAACGGTCTTGTCTGAGACCTTAGTGTAACTTGCTCAGTTTAGGATAGAAACTACACCACCCTTGCTGTGTTCATTCTAAGGGCTTTCTTGCTTATTCCATCAAAGAAGAGACAGAGCACATCAAGGTTGAGAAACAGCTCGAGAAGCTGGATCTGGAGGCACAGAGGACTTGGGAAAGGAGCAAGGAAGACCATAGGGAGGAGGATACATGTTCTTTTGCAATTAGAGATCACTATTTCCAAAAGAGAGAATGCAAGCTGAAGACTCTGTCCTAATCCCATCTCTTCAATGCCCATGTTGTATTAAACTTAGCCAGATAACTCCTAGTTTTGTATTTTCATTTATGTGGGATAGCTAAAAGTACTGTCATTGAAAATAATGAAGCCGGGTCGGTGGCTCAGCCTGTAACCCGCGCCTTTGGGAGGCTGAGGCGAGTGGATTGCCTGAGCCCGCGGGCTCGAGACCCGCCTGGGCAGCGAGACCTCCTCTCTACAATAAATCAAAAAATCAGCCGGGCGTGGGAGCGCCTGCCTGTAATTCGGCTCCTCGGAAGGCTGAGGCGGAAGGATCGCCGGAGCCCGGTGGGTCGAGGCTGCCTGGCCCGGGAGCGGCCATTGCGCTCCAGTCTAGGCGACAGAGTGAGACTCCAACTCAAAAAAAAAAAAAAAAAAGAAAAAAATGATAAAATACCATTTGTTTTATGTGATGATTTACAAGGATGCCAAAGAAAATAGTATTTGGATTCTGAACTTGGACCGAAAAACATGTTTTTCCATTGTGTTTTGAAGTCTGTAAATATTTTAAGTGGATTCAATCACTAAAAGGCAATGCGATTGAAGTTCGTAGAACAAAAGACAAAGAAAATGCAATCATTCCTTTAAAGAAAATCCTGTGTCCTTCTCCCTCCTACTCACTTAGGGTGAAGCCTAATTTTTAAACAGGGTCCCTTTGGTTATTTTTCAATAGGCCCATTCCTATGAGGAGACGATTATCTTTTCTGGAGAGAAATGCCTCAGTTTCCCCGACTCGAAGGAAAAAGTCCAACACTGCTTTCATTCCCTTTCTGCTATTCTCATTGGGCTTTGTTGTCTTAGCTGGATAATATGAAAAATGGGAGGAAAAAAGCGGCACCAGGACTGGCTGGTGAAAATAATTCATTATGATGTCTCTAATCACAGAGCCTAGGATTAGAAGTTTTGACAACAGGTTTTTAGTTAAGTAATGAGCAGACTCCAAAATTTTATGAAAAAGCCCCTATTATGCCAATTCAGATGATCACTTTTGGTTAGAAAAGTTTTCTGGGAAAGGGGAGTAATTAAGATAATCATTGTTAAATATCCCCCAGAAATGGAATGTCTAGTTAAAGGAAGGTCACTGACTCTTGACTCACAGTCCCTGGCTGGTGAATAACTACTTTCCCAGAACAAGTCTTCATCACATTAAGCTTATCAGAAAATCAATTTTATCTGCCATGTGAAATTTTATCTGCAATGTGAAATTATTTGTGGAAAGTGACCATGAATTGTATATCATGTCAATACATAACAGGCAAATAGGTTCAGTCCCAGATTTGAAACAAGGTTTAGCTTTACAGAAAAATAGAGCAGTGGTCCCCAACCCTCTTGGCGTCAGCCACCGGTTTTGTGGAAAACTATTTTCCCGTGTGTGGAGGGGGCAGCAGTCCAACCTCCCTGCCAATGCTCCTCCGTATTTGCAGCTGCCCCCCAGCCCCCCACCCCAGAGCGTCAGCTCCCCCTAGACCATCAGGCATTTGATTCTCACCAAGAAGCACAGCCTAAATCCCTCGCAGGTGCAGTTCCCAATAGGGTTCGGCTCCTGGGAGCATCTAATGCCGCTGCGGATCTGACAGCAGATGGAGCTCAGGCAGTCACATGAGCAATGGAGCAGCTGTAGACACAGATGCTGGGTTCCTAGCAGGCCAGGGACCAGAAGAAGTCTGCGGCCCGGGGTTGGGGACCCCTGGTATGGAGAGTTCTTCATGCCCCAGATCCAGTTTCTTCAACTAGTTACATCTTACATTAATATGGCATTTTTGTAATTAATGAGCCGATATTAACAAGTTATTATTAACTGAAGTTCATCATTTATCATATGTCCTTAGTTTTTACCTAATATCTTTATTCCGTTCCAAGATCCCACCCAGAATACCACATCATGTCTAGCTGTCCTGTCTCCTCCTCTTGGCTGTGAGAGTTTCTCAGACTTTCCTTGTTTTTGACGACCTCAATAGTTTTGAGAAATACTGGGTATATATATTATAGGATGCCTCTCTACTAAAATTCATTTTTCTTATGATTAAACTGGGGCTATGGGTTTTTGCAAAAAGTTCACATGATAAAGTGCCATTTTCTTCATGCCATACCCTATCAAGTGTGCATGCTATCAACATAATTTATGGCCTTGATTACCTGGCTAAAGTAGTATTTTTCAGATTTCTTCTCGGTAAAGTTACTTTTTATTTTTCCCTTTTTGTGCTGTGCTCTTTGGATGGAGGTCATTATGTGCAGTCCACACTTAGGGAGTGGGTATTTATGCTCCCCCTCCTGTAGGGTAGAGTGGCTAGTAATGTTTTTGTAATTCTTCTGCACGGGAGATTTGTCTCTTTTCCATTTATTAACTTACATATTAATTTATTTATGTAAATATAGTTTCATATATATTTATTTTATACTTTGGATTATAATCCAATACTGTTTTATTCGTTGCTTACTTTGTTATAGATTTGGCATTTTCTTTTGGCTCCTGTGTTTATTGACATGCCCCCATCAAGAGAGTGGAGAGACAACATTCAGAACAGGAAAAAAACATTTGCTAATTGTGTACCTGACAGAGGCCTAACATCCAGGATCTACAAGGAACTCAAATGAGCCAAAAGGAAAAAAACCAAATAGCTCTATTTAAAAATGGGCAGAGGACATGAATAGACACTTCTCAAAAGAAGATATATGAGCAGTCAACAGATACATGAAAAAATGCTCAGTCTTGCTGGGCATGGTGACTCAAGCCTATGATCCCAGCACTTTGGGAGGCCAGGGTAAGAGGATTGCCTAAGCTCAGGAGTTTGAGACTAGCCTGGGCAACTTGGTGAGATCTCATCTCTACAACAAATAAAAAAATAAGCTGGGTGTGCTAGCGTGTGCCTATAGTTCCAGCTACTTGGAAGGCTGAGGCAGAAGGATCACCTGAGCCCAGCAGGTTGAGGCTGTGGTAGCTGTGAGCGTGCCCCTGCACTCCAGCCTGGGTGACAGAGTGAGATTCTGACTCAAAAAAAAAAAAAGCTCAGCCCCACTAATCATCAGAGAAATGCAAATCAAAACCACGTTGAGATACCACCTTACCCCATAAGGATGGCCATCATTAATAAATCAAAAAATAATAGATGCTGCCATGGCGGACACTTTTACACTGTTGGTGGGAGAGCAAAGGAGTCCAAACTCCATGGAAAACAGTGCGGTGATACCTAAGGGAACTAGAAAGTGACTTTCCACATGACCTGGAGGAACACAAATCATTCCACAAAAAGACACCTGCACACGCATGTTTATTGCTGGACTATTCACAACAGCAAAAACCTGGAACCAATCCTACTGCCCATTGAAAGTAGACTGGGGAAAGAAAACATGGTACACATAATTGAAGGAATACTATACAGTCATAAAGAAGGACAAAATCATGAACTTCTCAGCAAATTAGATGGAATTGGAGACAATCATGCTTAGAGATCTATCACAGAAACAAAGAAACAAAACCTTCTGTCCTCGCTCATAAGTGGGACCTGCACATTACTCACAATAACACAAGGAAGGGATTGGCAGCCATGAAACCCTGCCTGGGGAGGGTTGGGGGCACATAACAACACGAAGCATGCCTGATCCTAGACCAGGAGAAGTGAGGACCACTTGGAGGCCCAAACTTCACCTGCACAGAGATTACTTACGTACTTAATCCTGACTTGTATCCCACGTCTTCAAAATAAAGTATAAGAAATTGAAAAATTACCCAGTCTCAGGCTTTCTGTTACAGCAGCACAAAACAGACTAAGATATGGGGCAAGTTTGACTTCAGCTTTACTAAATTCTGCCAGACTTTACTTTTATAAAGTAATGATTCCAGTTTACATCTTTCACCTGCAAAAAGTTGATGAGAGTTCCTGTCGTTCCATACCTTCACCACACTTTGTCTTATCAGACTTCAGCTTTTGCCAGTCTGATGTGTGTGTATCAGTACCTTGTTATTCTAATTTGCATTTCCTTGATTAATAATAAAGTTAATCCTCTTTTAATATACTATTTGGATTTTCTTTCATAAAATGCCTGTTCAGATCTTTGCTTATTTTCCTAGCAAGTTGCCTCTTTCTTATTGATTTGTAGCAGCTTTTACAGCCACACACACGTTCCCTGTCAAATGGTTATATGTGTTGCAAATATCCTCTCCCTCTCCATGTTTTGTCTTTTCACTCTCGTGGTATCTTTTGAGGCGCCACCTTACAGAAGCTGCTAATCGTATGTAATACCATATATCAATCTCTTTTGTTGCTATTTCTACTTTTTGTGTTTTCTTTGAAAAATATTTCCCTACCCTAAGGTCATGAGTATAGTCTCCTGCATATTCTTCTAAAGGCTCGTTTTGCTTTTTATTTTACGTCTATAAACTGCTTAGATTTGATTTTTTCAATGTGGACTGACGAAAGAATTCGGTTCTGTTTTTTCTTGTGTGTCTAACTGTTCTTGCACTAAAGTCTCCCAGTTTCTGTCCTAATAGTTATCAAATAAGCAAGTGACTTATCAAGCCATTGACTTCACATTGGAATTTTTTGTTTATTTTTATTTTTTGAGATGGTCTCACTCTGTCACCAGGCTGGAAGACAGCAGCACAATCATAGCTCACTGCAGCCCAAACTCCTGGGCTCAAGCGATCTTCCCACCTCAGCCTCTGAGTAACTGGGGCTACGGGCACATGCCACCATGCCCAGCTAGTTTTAACAATTTTTTTGTAGAGAAGGGATCTTGCTGTGTTGCCCAGGCTGATCTTGAACCCTTGGCCTCAAACAATCCTTCCCCCACCTCCTGGGCCTCCCAAAGTGCTAGGATTGCAAGTGTGAGGACTCACACTGAAATTGATGCTTATAGAATTAAACTGCTTTCATAAATTTCTAGTAAAATAACTACGTATTTTGAGAAAAGTATTTCAGATTAAAAACAGTAATTATGGACTGCTGAAGACAATGTTGGCCATACTGGCAGCCATCTCATGACGTTTCCTCTAAGCACAATAAAGAACAAAAAGGGAAAAATAAATCTGCACAAAACTATACCACTGCCTAAAACAAAGACAGATGAATGCCCAAAACTTCAAAATAATGGTAAGAAAAAGGGAAAAGCATCAAATCCCATAAAGCGTTTTTGTTCCCCAGTGTAATGCCTACATCCATACCTGAATTTCTACCCCAGACTAACTTGGCTACTCTTTAAGAAACAGAAGGACCTGCAGATGGAAGTTCCCCTCTTGACAAACCACTTAAGTAGGTGAAATTCAAGAGGGCAGTCCATTCCACCTCTGAAGAACCTCTAACCTCTTTATACCATGTATTCCACACTAAATGACACACCCCTCAGCAGCTGTGAAAGGAACCATCTGGACAAGAGAGAGAAAGAGAGACAGAAAAATGGTCTGAATTCTAAGAAATCTCAGCCTGTTCCCAGAAAAGACATGAGCATTCTTCCCCTTGCTTTTAATATCCAGTCCTTTCACTAGAGGAATCCCCCTCGCCTCCCACCCAGTGAGTTGACTATGTTCCTGCTTTTCCATTTTGCAGCCACAAATTAAAGCCTGCCCTGTGTGACCCTCACTTTCAGTTTTGGTGATTGGTTTCGCAACATTAGACAAGAAAAAAAACCCATTTGGGGGAAAAAGCCAACTTCATCAGTAAGGTTTTCCCAGCCATCCTGCTGCAATGCTTTGTGGGGAGTCAACACAGAACACCTACGAGGAAGACAGATGGGAGAAACGAGCGAGTGGGGCCTGAGGTCAGTGGAAAGCGAGCGTCCAAAAGACCAGATCCACACTAAGCCGGGAACACCGAAAGAGATCCTGGGACCCCACAGGGCAGAGAATTGAAAGTATGCGGCTTAAAGGGACAGTCTTCGAAACACACTGCTTTTGGAAGGGAAAGAAGAGGAAAAGGGAGAGCTGCCCTTTGCAACTTAGTGGTGAAAGAGAAGATCAGGGTCCACAAAACAAAGAACTGCACCCTTTCCCAGCTTCCGAACAAACGAGAGGAAGGCCTACTCCCAGCCATACTGACCGAACAGGGCGTCCCTAGGTTAAGAACCCTGTAAAACACCCTACGGTACCTAAGCGAACAGGATGAAAATTAACAAATCCGTAACATTTAATGCTAGAAGCCACAATTCATAATGAAGGTGTAGCATGTATGAATGTTTATGCCTCATATAATACAGAAATCACCTTTGTTTTGAAGCAAACGCTACGTAAAATGCAAGGAGACCTAGAAACATGCTAATAATAGGAGATGTGAACAATTCTCAGCACAAGTGGACAAACATGGTAAGGAGACAGCAGATTTTTTTTTTTTTAAGTATCAATAGGTGACAGAGTGAGATGCCAACTCAAAAAAAAAATTAGATCTCTTAGACTTATGTTGACCCCTACACCTGAAAGTAGAGAATACAATTTTTCTAGAACCTATGTGACACTCATAGATTCTTGCTGAAACTGGGCTCTTGAGAACATGACCAAGGATGGGGAACCGTCGAAAAACAACTGACAGCAGATGGAGTCGTGTCAAGGAGAGAATCTTTGCACGTTAGACACTTCTGAGAGCAAAAGTAAAAGATCAAAAATCAACGAATTAAATGTTC
>JAPVLO010000016.1:822500-1072500 GCA_027257055.1 Cephalopachus bancanus | reverse complement strand
CCTATCTGCCAGCAATATTGTAGAGTTGTTTCATTAAAAATGAATACTGTACACTGAATATGGGATAACTTTCTGCAGCCTTCATCGTTTCACACAGTACATAGAATTCTGAGTCTAGGTCAAGAATCTGTCCTGCTGTCACACCGCTGAAGATGTCCCTGTGCAATCTCTTTCGTTGAGTCCTTACGAAGCTACAAGTCCCAAATCCAAGATTCTGCTCCCTGAGGACACGTTATGTGAGACATAGCACTGTTTTCGTTTTCTGCCTATCCTGAATGCTCTGTGAAACTTAACCTTAAATAGCATCACGTAACAACCACAAAAACTTTTGCTAAAGGCCGTATATACTAATAAAAAGACAGTGGTGCTTCCGACATTCTGAAATGCTCTGAAAACCAACTTTTCCAATACTAAATACAACAAAATAACCTTCATAAAATATAACTTTTCTCCATTTACACTTTTTTAAAGGATTAGTATCCCATGCTTCTCAAGCACAGGAATCTGTGAAATAACTCCTAACATGGACAGATTTTTTTTTTTTAATACATAACTTAAGAGACTGGAGAGTTTTAACTCAAGTCCAGTTTCTAAACAAGGAATATTCTTGTTTACTTTAAAAATGGAAACAACATATAGTTCCATTATAATTGTTAAAAAGTTAGCTTTACAAACATGGGAATTTTAATTTAAAAAAAAATTCTTAACAAAACTATACAGTGTACAAATTACTGTCTACAGGTAGGCGGTTCGTTAAGGTCTTCTTAACGAACGCTCTTCTTGCTAATTGCAGCTTCACAGATTCATTCACATATTTTTTCATGGAGCTGCCCACCCGAACATTACCCGATAACTATATTGCTATAATTAAGATTTTGCCATGTCTTTATGTACAGTCTCCTTCACTGCCTTGCATCTTTTTCCTTAGACAAGCCTCCAACGCTCACGTCACTCCAGGGGAAACACGCTTCAGAGGCACTGCCCGGGGTGGGGGGCCGCCCAGCAGCACAAGCAAAGGCTGACCAGTGCCACAGAGCCTGTGGCTAGAGATGTCACCACCGACTCATGCCCTTGGGTGACCTGCCTTCTGCAGTTCTGGGTCAGGGAGGGGCGTGCAAGACCTGCAAAAGGGGGGCCCTTCGTCAGAATATACTTCCTGGTAAAAGAAGAGGAGGCCGAAACATGGATTTGAGATTTTATATATATAGTAGTACTTTTACTAGTTTTCTCTCAAAAAGGAAAGAGGGAAAAAAAATGATGTCACATAAAAAAGCAACACTTGAACTAGGCCTTTGTATTCAAGAGGCAGGCAGGAATACCCACAGTGAGTGACTTGTTTCGTTAGAACTGCTCATTCACTGGCAAAAAGAAAAAAAGGAAAAAGAAAAGAGAGCGAGTCTGTCCTTTAAAAAATACTGTGTGTCCTGTGAGGTTGATGTGTTCACCTAATAGGTTAAAGATACACGAAGAGCTTGGCTGAGATTATCTGTTTTCTACCAGGGCAAGTATCGCAGAAATGACTGGACTTACTTTTGAACTTGCACTGCTAGGATCCCGCTGTGCTATTCAGCATTTAGGCTATCACACTGAATGGGCTAATCAAATACAATCCTCCAGCCCATAAGCATTGTTCTAAAGTATTCATTATTAAATGATATGCTGTGAGAACAATTGACAGTTTATTTTATTAGGCCGTGGCCTAGGGGAAAGGGGTCAGGGGGCTCCTTAAGACAGCCTACCGTGTGTCACTAATTCGGAAAGATTTTCCTTCTAGGAGCGAAGTCACTCAATGGGACGAGGGGGCGGGGGTGAGGGGGTGGTGAGGGGAGGGCAAAATAAAACCAGCCTCCATTCAGCCTTTAGCCCTCAGGGGAAACTAAATCAAATGCATATTTGAGGTACTATTCCTAAAAAAAAAAAACCCCATCAGCATCTAATGGGCTTAATTCATCCACAGGAAGATTTATTTCTTACAATTCTGTATTTCCCTTCTGCTCTGGTTCTCAGTTTTAAAAGGGCAGGTAGAACAAAAGCAAGATCTTTTTTGTTGTTGTTCCTTAAAAACTGAACTTTGATTTTAATCTATCAGTCCAAATACATTCAATAACAGTAACCCTCTGTTCAATCTTCTTTATATGAAAAACAAAAACAAAAACAAAACAACAATCCACGTGCACTGCCATCCATCTGAAGTAGTAAGTCACAGGTAAATCATAGCCTATCATTAATGAAATGAAGAAACAGGGATGAAAGGTGGCGGGTGGGGGGAAAATACAGGAGCGCTCTCCCTGCAACGGGTCTAATGTGTTTTGTAGGAGAAAGTATATTCACGTGTTAAACCCCCAATGTGTGAAACACCCAACATTCCCAGTGTGGACATTTCAACACCTATCTTTGCCAAATATGAGACAGGCTCACTCTCCACTGTGGATCTGGAACTTTCAAGAAAAACGATCGCCAAGCTAAGTCTGCCTTTTTAAGACAAGTCTCCCTCTAGGAGAATCTGTGGTGGCTGCTTGTTGTCCTTCCTATCTTGTTGTTCGAAAACCAGAAATGAGTTCAGCTTGCCCCCAGGTGGGAAGTCAGAGAGGGGGATCCTGTGTAAGTTGAAGTTTGTCACAGTAGGGCAGAACAGTCGCTTTGCAGCCCAGGCCCATCTCAGGGTGGACTGCTTCACAGCTACACTGTCAAGTGTTAAAAATCCTCCCACCCGCCCCAGAATATATATATATGTATATTAAAAAAAATCCCCTGTCCATCTCTCAGTACACAAAAGGACCTCATCACACTGCAAAAATAGCAGTACCCACTTTGGTCAATTAAAACAAACAAACAAACAAAAAAAAGCATACATTATTTTTTTTTTAAATCTGTGTACTTACCTATAATAACCAATACAGCTAAAAGCACTACCTACATAGGCAAAACTTGGTATTGCATAATTCGTATAAATTTGAAACCCCTCCCCCCCAAATATTAATTGGAAGATGAAAAACATGAAAGGTTAATAGAAAAAAACACCAAAATACTGAAAATATTGCTGGTCGATTACAATTTTTAAGCGGCAACTATACACAGCCATGATATGCTTTATAAATGTGACATAAAGGTAATAACTGTCTAAAAAATCCATGATGTCACACATTTTTCTTCGTCTGGAGTACAAAATATTTTGTCATAAAAATGGTAAAGATTTAAAATGATAATAAATGCAGCAAAACAAGTGTAGTGATGTCACTTTTTGTTTTTTTTTTTGTTTTTTTTTTTTGTCTTTTGTTTTTTAGATTTCAAGGCAAGGCACGTAATGTGGACATTATATCTTCGTGCAAATTAGGATTACTGGAAAGAGTATTTTTAATTAAAATTTTAAGAGACACAGAGGCAAATGTGTCTGCCCATGCACACTATGGATCTGTCGATACAAGAAATTTGTTGAACAAGGCTAATGTCTGAAAGCACCATGCAAGTTTTCAGCACCCTGATTACACTTGTTTTCTCAAGAGTGCGTTTTTTATATCCTACACCCTGGCGTTCCCAGTTTGTAAACTGTAAGCTTTACCCTTGTGACATGGATTTGCCTGCCTCTTTGTCTCTATAATGCAGATTTTATAGAACTTTTTGTACAACCCTATGGGTTCTTGATGCAACCAGTAATTTTAAATAAATAAATTCTACCTCCAAGGAGGCTGCAGCTAAACCAACATAAGTGCTGTGTTTTCATTAATTTTATTTTTCTCAAGCACATGATTTGTCTTGATTTAATGCCTTTTTAATGCCCTCAAAAACTGAGGGGAAAATAAATTCGTTCAAAATTATTTTAAATTCTTTTTTAATCCCCTCAATTTAGAGTCCAAGGGCTGAAGGACTTATAATCAAGATTCCCCTTTAGATATAAATTTATAAATTGCACTTGCCTCTGTTAAGTGTTTCTTTTGTGGGGAAAATATTATATTAATTTTTACTGTTGCATGCAGAGATAACACTTCACCTACATAGAGGCATTTCTTCCATAGAGCCTTTGTGTTCAAACTGTTTTTTTCCTTTTTTCTTTTTTTACTTTTTTTTTTCTTTTTCTTTTTTAAGATTTCAAACTGGGTTACACACTGGAAAAGGCTGGGTTAAGGGCCAAAATTTAATAAATCTGTACTGATCACGAAAGGCTACAGAGATCTGATATATATTTTTTTTAACTTTTGGAAATCAGAGTGCTTCTAAAACGGCTGGCTCATCGCTCTGACACCCAGCACCTCTGACGCGGCCTCCTAGCCTTCGTTGGTGAGATAACCAGGAATAGTGATTCCATGCGTAAACAACAAGAATACTAAACCAATAAAACTAGCTTATCATGCAAATATTAAGGCATCTAGAAAGTCAGTTAAAATATATTGTCATAGAGACAGAACATCTATTTCCCAGCGGACTTCATGTAACAAAGGTTACGTTGCAGGGGCTGCGATCTACCATCAGTGAAATATCATCGACCCTTTTAATGTCATTACAGTTTCAACCTTAAGGGAATTAGTGATTGTTAAGTGCTGCAATTGCTGGTCTATTATCTTCTTTCTTCAGTTTCTTTCCTTTCTCCCTTTGTTTTGTTTTGTTTTGTTTTTGTCCAGTCTTCCTCTTTTCCTTTTTTAAAAAAAAAAAAAATTTCTTAAACTACTGTTGCATTTCTTTTTCCCTCAGTTGCTTGTTTCTGCTTGAAGGAAAGGTTCTCCAATTATGTTCAAACCGTAATTTTGGACATTTGCCGGTAAGATGGGTGTCCTATTTGACACTTGGAAAGGAACCAAGCTAGCCCAGGTACCAGGACTGTTGAGAGGAGAGGGGCAACAGGGAAGGAAGAGAAAAAGAAAAAACACAATGTTAACATCTACAGCAACATGAGAGACATAAATTCCAGATGCATCACAATATTACTTTAACTTTTTTCAAATGTACAGTCTAATATTCTACAAATGGGCCACATTATACATATTATGCCTATATACACTAGATGGCCTATTTCTTTTATGACTAACTGTGAGGTGGAAAAATCTAAAGTAAGATACATACACAGTTGTGAAGTCTTAACTGATTGAGGACATTCTTCCTAAAATATTTGATAGACTTCGATAGGAATGCAGTATGATTTTTTTTCATCCAAAAAAAAAAAAGAGGGAGAGAGAAGTAGCCGTCTACACTGGTACCACTCTAGTTTGCCAGTTATAGTCTAATCTTGGTTTACCTTTAATTCTCAAGCCAGTCGGTGGTAAGAAGGGTTTCAGTTTTTTACCTGCCTATTGGGTTAAGTGAAATTGAAAAGTGAAAGGAAAAATGTTTCTTTCCCCCCTCCTGGCAGGAAAAAATACATTTTTTAGGTAGGCCCGCGCAAAATATGCAATTTAGATGTCTCATTATCAAACATATCTTTACTGAAAATCAGAACTTTTTAGTAAAAACCAAACAAGTGAAAATCAGAACCAAAAATGGAACACAGTAGTTTTTTTGTTCTTTACAGAATACCCATTGTGAGAGGAAACATTTATAGGATGCCACAAGGGTCTCTGGTTGTGCTTATTAGTGCTATAGCTCTCCAGTGGTTTCTTATCCTCCTCTATAACTTACTTGAGAGAGAACCAGAGTTTTCCTTCCAATTCTTGTTTTCTTACATTGGCTTTCAACAGAAGCCTGAACATTCCCTGACCCTCCCCACCACACTTGAGCTGTTCTGAATGTGGAGTCATAGGGGTTGCCGGGTAGGAGAGTGTGTTGGAGGGAGAAAAGAAATGAGATTTCTGCTTCTCTCCCATCAGCTTGACTTTCACCCATGTTGGATTTGGGGCTACTTTAAAAAAAAAAAAAGGTCTGCAAAATAGTTCTCTACTTGTGACTGGTATAATCTCTCAAGTACAATATGGAGGAAAAGAACACCAGATCTATGTATCTCGAAACAACTCCACACCATACATTTTGGGGCACATCTACCCTGATGTATTGCTTGTTTCAACACTCAATTCAGAACAGAATGAATGTCAGCTAAGTAACAGCTGCATAAATAATCGTGAACCAAGGAAACATCAAACGGACAATTCCACACTCAGTTTAGTCGTGGCCTAGTAAGGGATCTACTTTCAGTGTTTTCAATTTCATTTAGTATCCTTTGCTTCACTTGTGAAATCATGAGGTGAGATAGCCACCATCATTGTGGCTACCAGGCTAGATATGCTCATTTGTTCATATTTGACTTTCCAAGGTACAAAAACTTTCATGCAATATTAACCTGAAGGAGCAATTTTGCATTAAAAAAACTTGATACATACTATTTTTTATTCTGGTGATACCATTATACAAACGTTGCTTATCTAGGTACATAAAGTCTGAGTTAATATTTCAAAAAAAAAGTAACACAATAACCTTTTATGCTCAAGGAATTCTATAACTGGACTACAAAACTCCATGACAGCAAAGTCTGTCTTTATAATAAAGCACCTGGCATATGGTACATGTTCAATTCATTTTTGGATAAACAAACAAATCAATTAATTGTTTCAAATCACACCCAACTATATACTTCTAAAACATGTAACCCAAAATTACATATACTCATGAATATACTGTGATTTGGTCTCCTACAAAAATAAAATAGGCACCTCTGAATTTATAATTAGAGATACTTAGTATTAACGCAAACTGATTATGCAGGAATAATCATATTCAAACTAAAAAGGTAGTCCTCATCTGACGAAAAATTTGAATTGTCAAGAATAAGAACACTTGTTATTTTAATCTTTCCTCAGAGAATTAGCTGTTTTCACATATTTTTCTCTTCCCACACACATCTTCAATAATTACTTCTCTGCTTTGCGCCACTGACTGGCAACAACCTTATATAATGCATCATGAAACTTATCTTCCCCTCAACTGTATTTCTACTGCACTTTGCACACAGTCCTATTACAGTATTTTATTACTTCATATCATAATTATCTGTATCTGTGATTATCTTACTGACTGAAAGGTGAACTCCATAGAGAAAATGACCTAATCTTATCTGTCCTTATAGAGTCTGTCCATAGCTGATGCTATTTTTTAACAAATGAGTTCCAAAAATTGATATCTATTATTTTTAACCTGAAGTAAGAAGCATGTATCAAAAGCAAAAAGACTAGCTAAAATAAATAATCCTTGGCAGTAAAAGACAATGTCAACAAGCAACTTGCTTTGCAAAATCAACAAGTCCCAAATTAAATGAGCTGAAGGAAGTCATTTAGAGACTGCATGCTTTAGGGATATGAAGTATATTTTAATGATCGAAAATAGGTGTGGTTCTTTAAATGGAAAAACCTGCCAATGAATCATAGAAAAGAGAAGAATTTGGGGTTTAATTTGCAATAACTTTCCTACCCATTTCTTTAGAAGAGACATATATCATTATTCTTTGGAAAATGTGCAATAAAAATAAATTGATGCTAGTCACTAACAGGACTCTTGCTGCAGAATGCCTAACAAATTTAATTTAAAGGTTTATTTAAACCTTTCAATCCTCACATCCTACATTATGACCGTATCAAAATTGCAGAGTGCAGTGTATTTGTCAATACTGTTTATGAACCTTTGGGGGGAAATAAATCTCAAACATTAACACTATGCAGACCCCGTATATGCGTTTTACAAGTCTCTTATTGCCAATTTGTAGGTTAAGTTCAGAAATATAAGGCCAGACATTTTTTAGAGCCTTTTTCTGGTAGCCCCCATTGAAAAAAAAAAACCTGATAAAACAAATTCAAAGACTATGATAACAATGTAAAGAAAAATGTTTAATGAAACAAAATAATCCAGGTCATTTAATTTCAGAAACAGAATGCCTAAAATTGTATAGTATTTCATGTAAAAAAGTATCAGTGATTTTCACACATCTATTTCTCTATCTATAAATTAATGACAGTAATCACATGTATGGATAAAATAGACACATATGCATAAATAATTTGATTGTATGTAAAATGCTTGATAGTGTTAATTCATAGGGGAATGAGAATTATTATACTAATAATCTTATGTTCAATACAGTAATCTGCATTCTATTAAGAGACATGAGAATATAACTAAAAGGATTGCAACATATTTAAGGTCAAGTTCAGCCACTTCTGCAATATATCTTTAAGCATGTGTTTACTTTGTTGTAATCAAGTTTTCTGTTGCCAAATCACTTCTCTTTGGGCAAAGAGACGAGCATGACTGATGGTTGAAAGCACATCTTTAGAAAACATAAAATGGTGAGGGAGATGGGATTAACAGTCGCAAATATCTGTCTGGGGATGTGGAAACACCTCTTATCAACAGGGTGCCTGAACGCAACGTAATTGTATACCTAACCCCTAACTGTACCCCACAAAACCATAATAAAAAATATTAAAAAAAAAAGAAAATATAAAATGGCCATAAGTGTTTAAAAAGACAAAAAAGAATTACTTTGTGAAAAATCAGGCACAAAAAAAGCACAATAGATTCCTATAGTACCTTAATATGAAGCACAACTCACCCTAATGATTACTACTGTCTGTACACAAAGAGATACTTTATTATTAACACATACACAAGAGCTCAGTGAAAATTCTAAAAATAAAATGTCGGCTATCAAGAGTACGAGTTTCACACTATTTTGACCAAATGTATGATATGGCTCCCCCACAAGGCGAGAAACAAATTATTTTGACTTAAAGATGCATTCATGGCAAGTGATATCAGGTCCTGTTTTATTTTATTCTGATTAAGACTGCCTCTGAGGCACTGTGTTCCTTCTGGGTACCACTCCTTCTTAAGAAAAACAAACCTAGGGCATCTCTTTGTTGAAAAAACTCACCAAATCATGTCATTTGAGAAACAGCTAAAAAGAGACAAAGAAGACATGGCAGTTGAGTTGGAAAGATATGTAGATGTTTTCTACATGATTCAAGTAGATGGAATTGGCACAAAGGAAAAACTCCCGGATGAAAACCATGCTGAGGACTTACTAAGAGCAAGGTAGCTCCTTTGGTGTTTTACATATGCTGTCACTTAATTTTCTTTCCTTTTTTTTTGAGTTGGAGTCTCACTCTGTCGCCCAGACTGGAGTGCAGTGGCCTCTCCCGGCCACCGCAGCCTCGACCTGCTGGGCTCCGGCGATCCTTCCGCCTCAGCCTTCCAAGCAGCCAGAATTACAGGCACGCGCTACCACGCCCGGCTGATTTATTTTTTTATTTATTGTAGAGATGAGGTCTCGCTGCCCAGGTGGGTCTCGAACCCACGGGCTCAGGCAATCCACTCACCTCAGCCTCCCAAAGGCGTGGGATTACAGGCTGAGCCACTGAGCCCGGCCACTTAATTTTCTTAATGAACTCTTGAAATGGCCATCATTACCCCAGTTCATATATGAAGAAACTGAGGCAAGGTAAGCTACTTGCCCGAAGTCTTCCACTTAGCCCCAAGATGCGAATCAGTCCTACCTGATTCCCATGGCCATTCCACTGTGTCACACTGCCTCCACTGGAAGTCAGACTTGGCCCAACATATGAAAGAAATTTCGAATGGAGTTTTCTGAAGGCAAAATTTATTTGCTTCAGGAGACAATAAACTTTCTGTGCCCCTCACAAGCTGGATCATAATTAGTTAATGTTGCAGAAGAGATTTGTGCACAGACTATGTGGTTGGTCTGAGTAGCAAGCAATCTGAAATTCTGCACCTCTATCCCCTCTGAAGACAAATACAGCTGAGGTTCTACTGGGGTGACACTTACAATGAGGATTAAGGAGGAAGAAGATACTCATCTCTTCCATTTAAAAATGATACACTATTGATACATTTCTTATTCTGGATACACTGGATAAAATAGTTGGTCTTTGCATCTACAGGGAGTAAACTGATTCTATTTTTTTCTTTTTTTTTTTCTGAGTTGGAGTCTCACTCTGTCACCCAGTCACCCAGACTGGAGTTCAGTGGCCGCTCCCGGCCACCGCAGCCTCGACCTGCTGGGCTCCGGCGATCCTTCCACCTCAGCCTTCCGAGTAGCTGGAACTACAGGCACGCGCTACCACGCCCGGCTCATTGTTTGATTTATGGTAGAGATGAGGTCTCGCCAAGTTGCCCGGGCGGGTCTCGAACCCACGGGCTCAGGCAATCCACTCACCTCGGCCTCCCAAAGGCGCGGGATTACAGGCTGACCCACCGAGCCCAGCTGACTCTATTTTTTTCAATGAAAGAGAGAGAAAATTGCTCTGAGCAGCCAAACCCGTATTTGATGGTTATGTTTTTAAAAGTATGCATTCTGTTGGCTGAGTGTTGTGGCTCAGGCCTGTAATCCCAGCAGCACTTTGGAGGCTGAGGCGTGAGGATTGCTTGAGCCCAAGAGTTTGAGGCCAACCGAGGCAACATAGCAAGACCTTGTCTCTACAAAAACAATTTTAAAAAATTAGCCTAGTGTGGTGCTGGGTGCCTGTAGTCCCAACTACTCGGATGACTGAGGCGGAATGATTGCCTAAGTGCAGGAGGTGGTGATTGTGCCACTGCACTCCAGCCTGGGAGACAGAATGAGACTCTTACTAAAAAAAAAAAAAAAAAAAAAAAAAAAAAAAAAAGATATAAGTATGCATTCTTTGACTGTGCCTTCTAGGCCAGAAAGAATTGGGCCCTTAGCTATTAGCTCAGTAACCACCTAAGAACCACAGTGGGCCAAATAAACACGTATGAAGCCATTAAGTTGAGTCAGAAACCAAAGTCAAAGACTTCACTTCAGCCATTGGCCTCAGTTGATAAAAACAATAAGAGTTATTTTAAGAATGGCAAAATTCATGTATTACTAGTCTGTGTTTATTTGGATTGGGCAACCCTTTTGTTAAACAGTTTATTAAATGTAAAAGTATCCAATCTCACAAAACTTTCCAGGAGAATAATAATATCGCCCATTCAGAATTTACCTACTGGTGTAATCATGAGATTACCATATTTACTTTATAAGAAGTAAGTACTCTTTCAAGAAGTATAAAAATTATTACAGGAATGAAGCACAAAAAATTGTATATATTCATACCTAGCTCAACTGTACCAGCAGCCACATTATTTATAGACAGTAACAAAAATAAGCAATGGCCCAGAAAGCATGGAAAATGAATCAAATAGATAATCTGAAAGAATTAAATAGATATTTTAATTCCTTTGCACTAGTTTCAGATAATCCTAAGAAGGAAATTTTTTTACTTTCTTGGCTAAACACTCTAATTTTTTAGGCATGATATTAATATGCTAGTATTACTATTTCTCACAACATGTGCAACAAACAATTCTTCCTATGAATATGGATTGTCTATTCAGTTAGAAACCATGCTGTCCTGGATTGGAGATGGGTGCATTTGGACTGGCTGCTTAAATTTCAGTATTACACAAAGGTTGCAGAATATGTCTTGTGAAAAAAATCTTCACTCAGATCAGTGGAAAAAAATAAATGAATAGCATTTAAATTGAATCTATTAATATATTAGGTCAAAGAAAATGGAACTTGAGAAATATACTAGTTGTTAGTACTTATATAGTATGTATTATTTGCCAGGCATTGTTCTATGTGCCTGAGCTACCTTAAAACTTTTTTTTTTTTTTTTTAGTTGAAGTCTTACTTTGTCTCCCAGACTAGAGTGCAGTGGCACGCTCCCGGCCACTGCAACCTTGACCTGCTGGGCTCCAGTGATCCTTCCGCCTCAGTCTTCCAAGTAACTGGAACCACGGGCATGTGCCACCACGCCTGGCTAATTTTTTGATTTATTGTAGAGATGAGGCCTCACCAAATTGCCCAGGCGGGTCTCAAACCCTCTAGCTCAGGCAATCCATTCGCCTTGGCCTCCCAAAGTACTGGATCACAGGCTGAGGCACCGAGCCCGGCCTACCTTAAAATTTTTAATCCTTGTAACAAATTTATGAGTAAGGAACATTATTATCTTGGTCTTACAGACGAGGAGAGTAAAGCTAGGAAGTTAAGTGTCTTCCCCAACTCATATCTGCTATTAAGTTGTAGAAGTTAGGATCTGACCTTGAGTTGAGTGGTTCTAGGATCTACATTTTTACTCATTATGCCTCACTTCATCTCCCTCTTTCGTGAAACACCCTTTACTTTTCTCATGGGACTGAAATTTATATTACCACCAAGCTAATAAGAGATTCTCTGAATTAAGGTTCCTATCAGTTAGACACACTGAAACGGCCATGGAAGTAGAACTCTTGAGTTTAAATTCGGCCCAAATAACCATATTTCTTAACCCAGTTCCAGATGTTTTTCAGCAGAATGCAGTATTTGCCTTCGTTAGACGTATGTACAGATGTGGCTATGTGTCAATAATGTGCTTGTTGGGGTCCACCTCAGATGAGGCTAGACTGGAAGTGAAATATATAGAGTGCTTTACACAGGTCTTGGATTTCTTCGATTTCTTTTTTCCCATTTTTAGGGATCATTACTGCCATCTGAATGATCCTATTTGTATGTAAGATGATTTCTGATGATTATTACTATTTGTAATAATCTGTATCAGAAAGCTCCCTGGCTAGCTCTTACCTGAACTACAAAGCACTCTTGTGGCTCTCTGGGAAACACCAAATACCATAAACTGCAGGTGGCTCGTGGAATTATTCTAACTGCAAGCAACAGCACTTCATAGTAATGAAAGAGAGACGTATTTGTTTCTTAACTAAGTAGGTAAATAACCTTCTTTATGGCTACTCCTTGGGGATCAACGGTTTTGGAAATAGCATATCAAAACGACAGACCATCAAATTCATTAATTTAAATTCAATTGTTTCAGATGTGTTTTGTTATTGGGGCGCGCTGGATTGAATGTTAACTTTACCATGCATGAGTGTTAGCGTTTTCTAAGTAACATAATAGCACCTGTCAGTGAAATACTGTATTTAATGAAGAGCTCAGGGCAAGAAAAACCATTATGTATGGGAACACTGCCACTAAATATTAAGTGTGCTCATGACAATGACTGTACTTTTTATCGGGAAAAAAAAATCACATCAGTCTGGAAGACCCTTTAACATGGCAATCTATATACTTAAACGTCATCAAAACTTATTTCCTTAAAATGCTTAGTTTCAATATACAATAAAAAAAATCTTCTCCTCAATAGGCCGAATTAAGTAGATTTTTAGAAATTATCCTTGATCTTTTTTACAGTTTAGAACTGAAATCAAAGTTGAAGAATTATGAAGACGACTGATTATAAATAAATTACAGTACACACATGCATATGTAGATAACAACTCACGTAGCTGTGGGAAGTTTTAGCCCATTAGACAAATGTAAAATTATCAGACTCAAAGTAGCGATTCTATCTCCTCCCCCAAACCACTCCACAGCGGAGAAGCCCACGTGTTGATCTCAGGCCTCCTCTGTCTGTGTTTCTCTCTGCCCCTGGGCTTCTTTTCAACGCTATTGTGACAAGTGCTATACTGTTCTTCTTATTTGCATATGTGATTCTTCAACAGCAGACAAAATTCTCCACAAAAATGGTGCTTCAAAATAGTGCCTTTCACTAGAAAAAATCACCCAAGGCATACTAAACGAAATCGAAATGTAAGTTTTAGACAAAAGCAAAAAAGAGTCTTTGGCAAATGATTTTCATTTAAAAGCAAAAATCAGCATTACTTGCACAATTTCACTTCTAAAGGATGAAACTGATTTGGGTCAGAATTCCGAAGCATAAAATTACAAATGATGAAGGAATCGAACACATTTGAATCCTACGCTTGCTACGTTGTTCACATGGGCAAAAGATCTTCCCTGTGTAAAACAAAGTGAACAATGGAGAGACTCACTTACTTTCTCCAAATTTCTGAATATAGAGATTCGTGTTCTTCAATTTCGTGAACTTAAATAGGCCTCTGCCTTTTCTTTTGCTCTTATAATTTATACTGCTTATTACATTACATTCATAGGCTCTGTTCTTTAATTAAGTACGGCTAACAATTCAGGTTGTACCTGCTAACAGCACTAGCAAGCAGAAGAATCAAAAAGGTAAGCTAGGAAGCCCGGCCTTGACTGCTGAAGGGGCTGACTTCTCGTGGACGCAATACATATGTAAATACAGCACTTTACACGTACCGTATTCAAATAAAGTCGGTGTTGAATACGCTTCCTTTCCTTGCAAAGGGTTAATCGCAAGGTTTACATTTGGGAATTTTCTGAATCTCGCTCCTCCCTCTCCAGTAGCGCTGCCAAAAATCATCTGACAGGAAACGTAAGATTAAGTTTGTCCTACCTAAGCGAACAAAGAGTGCTCTGAACAGGCCACCGGTTTACTGCAGAGTGGGAACTTTGCTAATCCTGCTGGAATCTGCAGTGCTGCTCAGAAAATATCGCGGAAAAAAGTTGTTTTCTCTCCTCTAACATCTTGTCTCGGGATCATCTCATTTTGGTCACACTGCAGTTCTTGCTGCTTCTCCCGTAAAGGTTAACTTAAAGCTCCAAACATAATCATGTGGAAAATGGACATTATTGATTCCTATGGTCCATTGTTCCCCCATCCTAAGTCCCTGAAGTTCAAGTTCAATCTGGAATTACATCATGTCTGGTTTCTCCTGGTTACCAGACGGCTTGAGACGTGACCACAGCTACAGAAAAAACAAACAGCCGTCTTCACGCTTCGGCTCTCCTATCGATTCAAACGTAAACTTTTTTTCTTTCTCTCAAGTATGCTTCAAGTATGGAGCATGGTTAATTTAGAGATTAAGTTCCAAATTAGATTATCTAATGGCATCTTAATGGATTGCTGACCCATTTCCTGTGGGATGGCAGCATGCAAGTCTGGCTGGAATACAATTAATTTCTTAGGAAGTCTTCTGAAGAGTTTGCCTAGATAAAACACACACACACACACACACACACACACACACACACACACACACACACACAAACACAAAAAAACGTCGTGTTGTACAAATCTTTCTCTACAAATGGAGAAAGTTAGACAAAACTACAACTCCCGGCATATTTTTCAACAGCCAGATCACAGAGTTGTGTGTCGCTGAAAACCATATCAAGATCATTTTTAAGACCGGTCATGTTTTTGTTTTTGATTTCAGAACAGGTGTAAATAATTTTGATGAGAATGGGGTAATTCCTTCCAACAGAATATTCAGATACAAAGACAACACTAGTTAGCAGCCCATAACCAAATAATGGTCATGTGCGGATTTTGGCTTTTGCAATTTTTTACCTTGAACCAAAGATTCTTCCATTCATCTGCCTTATCAGCATTTCTATCGTAGTCCCAGAGTGGTGCTAGGGGCCCAGAATGGTGTATAAAAAGTTGAACATTTGAACACACTTTAGAGCTGACAGCTGAAAAGGAAATTCAGCACTCGGAGAATAAAGCTCCCCCCAGGAACTCCAGGAACAACCCAGCTGTTGTACTGTAGTTATGTGTCAAGATAACAAACTGAGAGCAGGAAATGCTAACCTAGTGAATTTGCAGGGATGGTCTAAGTGTACTGTTGAAATAGAAGTTAACTCTTAATATCACCTAAGGACAGGATACAGACTGTCCTTATTGTGCCTATGCCACATATATGTGGGGATATATGTACATCACACACACACAGTTGCATGCACACATGCAGACACACATAGCATATGTAATACAAACATGGTTTACAACTCAATATGGAAAATCATTTGTGTTGAAATATGCATTCATAAGTCTTTGGAAGGTATACATTTTACAAAGAAGATTTTGTGGACAACGCAAGGAGAATGGTCGAGGGCAGTTATACTCAAACTACGTTACGTGAGTGAAATGAATGCTGTTACTCCCTCCTTTTTGCCCTCCCTCTCCTGACCAACCAGATCCAAATAACCTTTACTGGCTGCTAAATTTCTCTTGGGAAATCAAGCAACTCTCTAGAATTGCAGTAATAAACGACAATTTCTTACAAAAACATGTGTAAAGTAACTACAGAATGAAGTATTCAACTCATAGAAAGGAACTGCTAACACATGTAACATGGAAAATAGCTGATAAAAGTCTCTTTGGTGCCATTCAATTATGGCATCAGCAGAAACACAAAAATCCTTCCAATTATTTTAGCAGAATCTTCATTTATTCATTATTTCAGAGGCTGAGCAAATGGTTTGTGTAAACATACCCTTCAGTAACGCGCGCATGTTTATTTTAGCCATCTGAAGACTTCTTCTATGTTTACATAAGCCATCAGACACATACAACCACTCACTTGTGGCTTTGCATTTTCTTGAAAGGGGTGGGGGGAAGAGAGAATGAAACAATAATTCAGTTTCCCTTGTGCATAAAGCACTCCCTCTAATATTTTAAAATAACTTATGTTTACATTATTCGTGGATTGTCCTTCAGATTTCTTTTTTCATTCAATTATCTTGCTCTTTCATATTTGATGATACAAGCTGTGCTCTGGCCATAGTTTCAAGACAGCAAGCCAGTCAGGGAGAAAGTGCTGGATGAGTTTATACTCACGTAATTCACACATGCAACAAGGTAATGTGTCCACATAGGAGGACAACGCGCAAACACAACAGTATCTAGCTTAAGCAATTCATCACCTGTTACCCTCCAAGATCCGAGGCTATCCTGGCTAGGGTAGGAGTGAGACCTTTACCAACATTTTCCTCTAGGCTAACTGCAGTACCTGACCTTTCGCTCAGGCAGGAAAATGCACTTTTTCAAGTCCCGAGTTAACTTCTCACGTGTACAGACATGAGCGTGTACACACACACACTCATACACACAAATAGCTCACACATTTCTGAGGTCAGAACAACAACGCACGTTCAGGGGTGCAAGCTAACAGATCTGTGGAAACTTTCTGAAGGAGCTTTGGTTCCTAAAGGAGTGTTTCTGCATGGTGGTGGGAATGGGGGTGGGGGAAGGATGAGGAAATCGTCAAGCCTTTTGGTTATACCTTCTTCACGCACTGCTTTCTCGGTCCCCCAAAGCAGCTGCACTTGACAGGGAAACACCTCAGTAGGGCAATTGATATAAAGCAGAAAAGGAGTGACTGTGAGCAAGTGGTTGTACTAAGAAAGGAAAGGAAAAAACCAACAATCAAAACAAAACAGAAAAAAGCAAAACCAAAACACCCGCTTTGCTTTGTCCTCTTCCATGACAAAGTCTCCAGGGATGGCCTTTGGTTAAAAACAAAAACAGAAGGCAACTACCACCACAAAAATAAGCTGTCATAGTTTCTCTATTCCATCATGACAAAGGCAAATTATTTCTTTAGTTGACAGGATGTACGTTTCGCGGAGATTTTCGAATTAAACAGACGATTCTAAAGTGTCCTGAAGATTTTTAGCTATTATTTGCCTTAAAAGTCCTAGGGTTACAGGTATTTATGAGTGCTTTTTTCAAGACTCTTTCTAGAAAAAAACTATTGTCTTTAAAACAACCACAGGGCACAAACTATAAATTATGAATAGAGTTGTCATGCCACAAGCATGGCCTATTTGTATTATCAGTTATGGACTCTGTTTATGTCTGATTTGAAAATTATAACACAGCAAAGCAAATTGTTGTGTCATGTGAGTTCATTTATTCTGAACTGAATGATATTTAGTTTTTAAGAACTGTGAGCATCTGTATCAGTCACAGACCACCACAGAGATTTAATAAATACCTGTTGAATGTACAAATGTGATGCCTGCCGTTGTCAATTATGTGCCTTCTGAATCATGATAAAAAGGGAAGAAACAAACCAAGATATCTTATTTTAAGAGCTTTTGAATCATCAAGATTGGTCTACATATCATTGTCTACTTATCAAAGGAAAAAAGTTACTAATTTTGAGAAAAAGAAAAAAAAATCAACTAAGTAAATTTTTATTTTTTTCTGATTTACTGTGACCTGGAACTGATTACCACACCAGTTTTTCACCAGGAAGGGGATGTGTATACCGTGAACAAAGTCCCCCTAAGAACTGAGTATAATTATCATATTCATACACTCCAATACATGCATTCTGAGCTTTAGTGTCTGCATTCAGCTTTTCTTTTTCTATATTTCACTTTTCAATTCAAAAATTACGAGGAACTAGGTAAAGTTACATTTAAACTCTTCAATAATTTACATCTTTATTTGCCTTTAATATACTTTAGAGATGCGACCCTATTTATGTAAATGCTAATCAATATTCCACATATTTAGACGTTCACACAGCTGTAGGCACATTTACAAACATGGTACTCTTCATGTGATTTGCAATTCTTGCAACTATGATGAGTTTATATACAGACATGGGCCATTTTGAAATGAAATATAACAAAGTTTGTTTTTTTTTTTTGAGTTGGAGTCTCACTCTGTCGCCCAGACTGGAGTGCAGTGGCTGCTCCCGGCCACCGCAGCCTCGCCCTGCTGGGCTCTGGCGATCCTTCCGCCTCAGCCTTCCGAGTAGCTGGAATTACAGGCACGTGCTACCACGCCCGGCTGAATTTTTGATTTACTGTAGAGATGAGGTCTCGCTGCCCAGGTGGGTCTCGAACCCGTGGGCTCAGGCAATCCACTCACCTCAGCCTCCCAAAGGCGCGGGATTACAGGCTGAGCCACTGAGCCCGGCCAAAGTTATTTAATAAAATGGAAACATTGTGTTATTAAATCCAATTAAATTAACTTTAAAAATTCAGAATATTTTAATAAGATGCTTTCACTGAATTTAATTAAGACTATTAATCATTAAGACTATTTAAATAAGATGCTCTCATTGAGTTTATCTTCTTTTTTATAAGAATATATTATGTTTTTTTCCAAAGGGAGAATTTAAGACAAACCTCAAAAAAAAAAATCACAATATATGAAAACGTAATCATTTTTAAAGGGGATGTTATATCAATCTTCAAGAAGAAGTAATGTCCCCTTGTATTCAATTTAGTGAATTAATAAAAAGTCATCTAGTCTTAAAATATGGAACTGAATAACTTAACTTTTATCTGAGTAAAAGTGAACATTTAATTAATTTGATTCTTTCAAATTTTATTCTTCAGTAGTTTCTATGAAACAATATGGAGATGGGCAGTCCGTTTACAACTAGTACCTGAGAATGTACCATTACGCTGACACTTTCTGTAGAAGGAGATTTACAAAAAGAGTAGAGTTGGAAAATTATGTGTGCTCTACTTTTGGTGAACTCCTTATCGGATTACCTCACTCCCTTCTGCCAATTTTCATCTCTTATTATGTATGAGTATACCATGAATTTTAATGATTTAATTTGTCAATTCGCCACAGTTTTTTCTTTATTAAAATAATACATAAGACGCTAACTTAGAAAATGACTTACTTGCTAAAACCAATACATGAGATATCAAAACTAATTTTGAAAATGAAGTTTTAGAATCATTTTCTCAGCCAACCAAATAGTCAATCCTCTGTGAGTCACATCAGTAAACAAACAGAAATTAAAACTTTAAACCAAATTCCTTCTTTAGCTACTAATTCCAACAATCTTCCCACTCAAGAATTTATGGGTGTTGCCAATAATAGTTAAATTGACTAATCTGACATTTTTCTTCTAGGTTTTTTTCTCCCTCCGCAGGGGAATAAGTGAATAATAAAATGGATTAGCATTAACAGTAGAGGAAAGAGTTGAAATAAGAAGACACTTTAATGTGAACAATCAATACTTTATCCTCAGGTAGCTGAAAAAATCTTCCCAAAGCTGTGGATTTCACTTTTCAGGTCCTAAAATCTAAATGTTAAATTCTACCCCCTCGCCCACCAAAAATATCACACATTACATAAAACACTTGGTAGCATTAAGAAATTGATCAGTTAGCATATAGTATACGCCCAAATGAATTGGACGTTGCATTTAAATAAGAAATAAAGGAATAATGGTATAGCCAAAACAACTAAAATTTTAACATATATTTTCTGTCAATCTAGTTAAAAACAAACACTATAGCTCATGTAATTTTTAGGTGTTAAGTGTAGGGTTGGAAATAATTAAAATGTTACCTTTGCCAAGTAATTCCCAATGTATCCTCACTGGTACTGGGGTATAAATGCCTGCCGTTTTGATTCATGGTCCAGTCACAAATCCTCAGCTGTCAATTGAAACCTAGCAGTCAGATATGGATTGAGCAGTACTACAGTTTTTAGTATTTAAATGAACACATGCAAACTACTACTGTACATGGCATTAACCTTACTTTCCCAAGAGGCAACTTAAAGAAAAGAAATTAAAAAAAAAAAAAAAAAAAGCAAAAGAAAATCTTATTCTGTAAAGCAAAATTCCTGGACTCTTTTTTAGAAAAAGCTATAGCAATATGCTTCTCTATTAATTAAGCATACAAGAGAAACAAGTGCTTAGAACATAACAATTAGCCATTATTAGAGTACAAATTGCGCTGAAATAAAAGCAAACGTTAATGTTCAAGAGAGATATATTTTAGAAAGAAAATAAAAATGCTTTTTTTTTCCTATGCAACATACCAAGTCTGCACCGAGTAAAATAATCAATAACTTTAAGCATGCAGTTTGCAAAACATAGAAGACATGCAGTTTAGAGGAGAAAGGCCCCACCTTACAAAATTCACCCTAACTTGTGTTTAGAAGCATCAAGGTATTCAGTTCTAGATTTTTGCTAATTTTGTTTTACTTCAAGTGGCATTGTTTACAAAGAGTTGATATGCATTTCTACTTTTACTTTAAACTCAGAGTAATGGCATTTAAAATACTTTACTACATCTGAAGAAAGTGAGGAATGCACTGAATACAAGCTGAAACAAATTCTTCCCAGATCTCCGAATCATCAGCTCTGTCCTTCAGAGATTGTTCAAGTAACCCTATCCAGCTCTGTTTGGTTAACAGCTGCCCTACAGTGCTAGCAGATTTATTGAAAAGATATATTGCTTATTTTTATTCTTAAGAAAGTAAACTTAACTGGCTGGGGGAGAAAAACACACTAGAAAATCATGGTTTTTAGCCTTTAGATAGCCATACTGTAAATTAACAGCATCTTGCATGGAACATATGACTTCTTCACAGTAGCCCACTAAACCTTGTTGGCTTGCTTTGTGGTGAGAATGTCTAGATGACGACCGGAGACAAAATACTTTAAATTTTATGATAAACTATTTAAAACTTTTCTGATGACATTATGGCTAAACAAATTTGGCTATTAAGAATCTTTTTTTTTTTTTTGAGTCAGAGTCTGTTGCCCAGGCTGCAGTGTGGTGGCACACTCATGGCCACTGCAGCCTCGATCTGCTGGGCTCAAGCAATCCTTTGGCTTCAGTCTTCCAAGTAGCTGGAACTACAGGCATGCGCCACCACACCCGGCTAACTTTATGACTTATTGTAGAGACAAGAGCTTGCCATGTTGCTCAGGCAGGCCTCGAACCCCTGAGCTCAGTCAGTCCTCTCACCTCCACTTCCCAAAGTGCTGGGATTACAGGTGTGAGCCACTGTGCCCGGCTGGCTATTAAGAATCTTTATTTTCCTTAGACTCTCAAGTTTCTGCTTGTTACTCAAAGTAACAGTGATTCAGGAGTTTTAGAAAGATAGTTTTTGCTCTTTTTTTTAGATTAGGTTCCAAAAATACCACCTTAAACTTCTAAAACAGGTGCTTTAATTATAAAGGTATTTCAGGTAAAATTCATTTTATAATTTAAAGAACTGAAAAAATTCCCTTCATATGGATGGACAAACAGATAGATATGCAGATTCTGCTCAGAATATCAGCCATACAGAAGTCATAAATCAATTATAAATTAAGTTAGAAAGAAAAATGTTCTTAAGCTGGGTGCAGGGGCTCGTGCCAGTCTGGGCAACTTGGCTAGACCTTGTCTCTACAAATAAATAAAAAATTAACCAGGCATGGTGGCGCATGTCTGTAATTCCAGTTACCTGGAAGGCTGAGGCAGAAAGATCTCCCGAGTCCAGCAGGTTGAGGCTGCAGTGGCCATGAGTGTGCCACTGAACTCCAGCCTGGCAACAGAGTGAGATCCCTACTTAGAAAAAAGAGAAAAAAAAGAAAGAAAGAAAAATGTTCTTAAAGTGAACTATGATACACACACAAAGGAAAAAGTATATATACTTGATTAGTTTTAAGTCAGATGACACACGTTTATTATTTCAAAGAAGTAAATTTGTTCAGTCCAGTGAGAAGCAATATAGCAAGAATTTTTAAAAGTTCTCAAAATGGGTCATCTCATCAGAAACGTAATGAGATGAGGCAAGTTGTTTTCTGTTTTGTTTTGTGTTACAGTAACAGTAAGCTAGTTGTCTATTTCAAAATATAAGTTTTAAAAGCAATCTAAAAACAGTTCAAGAAACTTGGCCTCATATAAAGATTACCTTATTGATTAATCACTTACTGATTCTGCTCCAGTCAGTGAAAATGCTCGTTTTGAATCAATTAAACATTCTCAAAAAGGGAGAGGTATATTTAGTCATAGCACGTATTAATTCTGTTAATTGTTAACTCCAGGTTAGCTTCTGTGGAACTCGCAGTATTCAGAAAGAATAAACTTTCACAAAGCCAAGTAAATCTAAATATCATTCATTGTTTGGCATATTGTCCCCCAGATAACTGCAGGAACTATGTCTCCTAGGAAGGATGCTCTGTATATTGGTTAGTTTTTGTTGTTAACGTTGATAATTTTTTTTTTTTTTGGCCTATTTGTGTTACCACTTCTAAAATTGTCAAGTGGGCTGTCTCTGGTCACAGGCTGAACATTTAACATATTTTCGGACTTTTCTTTCTTAAAAGTAGTCTTAAATGGGTTAAACCTGACTACAGTGATTCATTTTCGTCTATTTAAGATATATGTGATAGAAATATTTTCTCCCTAACAGAAAAAATATGCTTAAATAGATACAAAATAATCAATCAATATATTGAGCAACAGTGTAATGCCAAAGACATTGGCAGAATATTAATTGTGATATAATTTCCTTTCAGTTACTAAAAATGTAATTTAAATGTATTTACCTATTTAGATTGTGGACTACTGTTACCAATGTTTCCTAAAGTTTCTGAGGAGACATGTCATAACTTACTTAAGACAGCTTACTTGAGCAAGAGTCTTTCTCTTCATGTTGACTTTTCAATGAATAAACATTCTTTGGCATAAAGCATCTTTGAATTAATAAACCTCCTGATAAAGTGAAATTTTAAAAGTGATGGTATGATTGGGGAAACAATTAAATAATTAAAATAGAAATCACCTATTCACCAAAGACTTCCAAGATAGCAATTCCTAAGAAAATGGATTTCTAAGAATGATATTTGAACAAGATATCCCTGACCAAACAAATTTTGAACAGACTCTAGAAATGAAGAGGTTAACGTTATTCATATTTAAGCTTCTTTTGGGGTTATGTTAAATATTCTTGGTATTATTATAATTCAGTGTTTCTAGGCCGGGCTTGGTGGCTCAGCCTGTAATCCCAGCACTTTGGGAGGCCGAGGTGAGTGGATTGCCTGAGCCCGCGGGTTTGAGACCCGCCCAGCAACTTGGTGAGACCTCATCTCCACAATAAATCAAAAACTAGCCGGGCGTGGTAGCGCGCGCCTGTAGTTCCAGCTACTTGGAAGGCTGAGGCGGAAGGATCGCCGGAGTCCAGCAGATTGAGCCTGCAGTGGCCGGGAGCAGCTACTGCACTCCAGTTTCGGCGACAGAGTAAGAATCCAACTCAAAAAAAAAAAAAAAAAATTCAGTGTTTCTAATAAAAAATAATTTTATGTTAGGTTTTAAATAAGTCAAAAATAATAGGTGATAATCTTTCTTTTGAGGTTTGGGTGTATATCTCTGTTTCTGTCCTCTGAGAAAATCAGTGTTAGATAATTCAGCTGTCAATTCTTTTTTTTTAATTAAATTTTCAAACTTTAATTTTATGGGGCACATAAACACATGCCTTTCATTAACATAAACTTTTCCTAAGTGCAAAGCTTTAATAACACTCTAATAATTTTTTCAAGTAATTTCACTTAAGAAATAGAGAATTTCGTTTTCCCCCGGTGCCGGTCACATTTAAATAAAAAAATTAAAATACCAAGTGCAGGCTAGTTTAGAAATTTAGTCTGTTAAAGTTGTGTGCTTATATGTGGAGCAATTCTTATCTTTGTAATAATATAGATTCTAAAACAGAACTGATCATATTTCAGAATATTTACAGAAATGCACACTCATAAATCATTTTAATTCTTTAGTTTATATGCACCTTTCAATACAAAAAATTATACCATCTAGAAAATGGCCAGAATTTCAAAAGCAAACAAAAGGTGAAATAAGAAAGTAAGATTTTGATCCAAAAAAAGCATAAGGGAAAGGTTGAAATACTTTATACAACCAAGAATAAAATGAGGATGAAATTTTCACTGCATATGTTCTTAGGGTGGAGTTCTCTCTGGAAGGAGAAAAGGAGAACCTTGTGCCTGGCCCGATTCAAATGAGATTGTTTCAGAAAAAAAATAAGGATGTGGCCATCTGGTTTCCCTCAAATATCTGTGTAAGGGGAAACACCTGAGAGTTGGGTCATTCGCCTTTCCTACACTACACTCAAATAAATATGTAAGTAGCTGATAGGTGTAAATTATCAATATTGCTCATGATTTCAGAATAAGAGATTGTTTATTCAAATGAGAGTCCTCCATTGTTACTAATGGGGCTTTTGTTAAATGCACAACAATTAGCTTTGGGAACAAAAGAAAAAAGGTAAGCAAAATGTTCTACTTTGCTAGGCTCAGCAAACAGGCTGATGCACTAGCAGTCATCACTGTTGGCCGCAGTCTCAGTTGAGAGAATAAACCATTGAACTGTAAACAGAATAATCAACATAGGCCCATTTACCTTTTCACTTTTTTTTAAGTTTACACTGGCCCTCAGGGGAATATATTGAAAAGTATGTCTTATGTCCCGTTGGGCTTCTTCATTTCTCTAGACACCTCGAGGAAACAGGTGTTTGAGGTTGACGGTGCATTTTTGGAGGGGGGTTGCTTAAAAAGATTAACATTTCAATACTCACTCTTTCCTCTTAACTCTTAGATTAGCAGAATTTTACTTATTACTATAATTAATTACCTGCGTGGAGCTAATAAAATGGCCACTGCATGAATAATACATATCTTCTAAAGGAATGGTATGATCCAGTAAAATGGTCAGAATAAAATTGTGCTATATGTAGCACATATAACACATGCACATACACACACAAAACACCAACAATCATCCTGGTACCTTAAAGTTACCGCTAATGCCAATTTCTAAAACTCATGCTGCTTGATTTTTAATGTAATTAGCAGAGTAGAATTAAGTTAAATGGACATACATAGTCCATGAGCTGAATAAATATTACTGACCACCAATCATAAGTTAGGTATTAGAAAACGAAAGTTTTTTTTCTCCATTGGAGGCTACCCTAAGATGCAACATTTAAGATTTCAAGGGACTTCAGAGCTAATGTTTTTCCACCTCTTCATTTTCCGTTCCAAGATAAAGCACCAGGAGAGCAAGGTTTAGGGACTTGTCCTTCAGAAAAGCTCAGCTCATATCAACACTAAAGTCTCCTGACTCCTAATCCTTGGTTCTCACCTACTACACCAGTTTGCCTGGCATTCTTTCTTTTACTCCCCTATCCTTCATGTGCAGACCCCAAAATATTTCAGGCTAAAATGTCTGTACATGTAACCTTCAGAATCTCTTCGACTTCCCCAATTCAACTTTGATCTTTTTAAAGTTAACATTTTCAGCTTTAAAAGAAGATAATTTTTCATTGCGCTTTTGTTGATTATGACTTAAGGTTACATTAAACATAATTTTACTTTTACATTATTTAGAGTAGCTTATTTGAATATTAACCTTTGATAACTAGTAAAGGTAAGTAGACAAATGAGTGAATGATAAAATACAAACAAGGGAAAGATTTAAAAAAAAAATTTTTTTAAGAACTAGTCGACTTAAACATTTGTATAGCTGTTACTTCTCCTAAAACTTCCTTTAAATGTGTTTCCTTTCCAGTTAGCATATGTGAAAAGTGACCTCTTATCCATTTACATACCTACCCAGAAGTCATGTGACAGTGTTTTACGTCAAAGTGTCAGTTATGATAACAGACACAATAAGAACAGCCCATAGTGCTGATAGCCTGCTTCCTGACTTCATTGGAAAGTTTGTTGATATCCACTTGTGTCCTTTGAATTGCTTGCCTCTAATAAACGACTACCTTTCCAGTGGTTGCAATGTACCAGCTATGGCTTTGTCATTTGCCAAGACAAATATTATAGGGGAATTTCAACTAATATTCGGTTTTTAAAAAGTCCTGTAAAGATGATCGAAGAAGCTATTGTGTGTCACAAAAAATTCAGTCCTTTCAAATTCTTGTGTTTCAAATTCTAGCTTTAAATTATATTAAGAAAAGTGTTGAAAGTATTTTAATATAAAGTAGCCCGGTAATTGAAACTGAAATATAGCATTACACAGTCATGCAAGAGGTGTGACATGCTAAAGCCCAAAGCACCAATAAAATCCATGCAATTGTGAGAAGTAATACAGGGACCTGAATTGATCAGGCCACTCATAAATTAGCTCTCATCATAGACAGTACATACGTTGGGAGATTATAATTTTGAGATTATGACAATAAGCCTGATTTCTTATAAATTAGAGATTACTTAAATTTATTGACTCACTTGGGAAGGTAAGAGTGACCCCCCCCAAGAGTCCATGTAAAATCTCTGTATGAAAAGTTATTATACACTTCAAAGGCGAGTTTAAATTGCAATCTCTTCTTTCTTTCTTTCTTTTTTTTTTTTTTTGAGCTGGAGTCTCACTCTGTCGCCCAGACTGGAGTGCAGTGGCCGCTCCCGGCCACCGCAGCCTCGACCTGCTGGGCTCCAGCGATCCTTCCGCCTCAGCCTTCCGAGTAGCTGGAACTACAGGCGCGCGCTACCACGCCTGGCTCATTTGGATTTATTGTAGCGATGAGATCTCGCCAAGATGCCCAGGCGGGTCTCGAACCCGCGGGCTCAGGCAATCCACTCACCTCAGCCTCCCAAAGGCGCGGGATTACGGGCTGAGCCACCGAGCCCGGCTGCAATCTCTTATTTCTAAAACAAGAAGCTTCTTAGTGGCAAACTTTTATTTCCAACTTGCAATGAGGTTTTTAAAAAATATGTGGTATGGGTGTATAATAGTCAGGATTCAATCTTTTATTATGATCTTAGAATCAAATAAAATGGTGATAATCAAATGAGCTAGATTCTCTTGTATTACCAAACTTGCTATGGGAGCATCGCAAGACTGAAATTAGCAATTCATTATGAGGTTGACTCGATGAGAAACTAGCGTTAATTCAACAAAAAGTTCCCTCATATTATTCACTTGTACTAAATTGCTATGCTGGATTATAAGATCATTTCTGTATTTTTCTAAGCCACATCCAACATTCTACTGGACAGCTCCCATTTTCTCATGAAGTGTGGTTCCTGTGTTACCTGTCACGAATGTGCACAAAGTGTTCGTGTGGTATGAAGGGTCAAAGGAAACACTGCGTTTTACTAAACTTCTAGGAAATTAAGTCAGAATGGAGGTCTTCCACAATTCTGAACATGTTCCAAACTCTAAAAAGAAGTTTCTCAGCAAAGACTAGCGCTCAGTTTGCCAAAGCAGAACCCATGAGTTCTTCAAGCCACCAAACCATCTTCCAACAAAGAAGTTAAAGAAGAATGAAGCTCCGATTAAAATTCCCATTTTAAGATTTCCCCATGCCAATAGAAAATGCATTAGCTAGGCCAACAATCCCAAAGACAGACTAGTTTCAGACCTTGAACAATATTCAAGATTGTGATGAGCGATAAATGAAAATTATCTGTAGTCAAGTGCTGACCAGCTGGCATGAGCTGAGTATTATGGCTGATTAGAGAGGATTATTTCTAATGGCAAATTATCAACTGGTTTATATAAATCTTTTTGAAATATTCTTCATGATTATGTGATTGTATTTTTTAGATTCAAATGAGATATCTGAAATTCCAACCAGAAAAAACTAGGTTCCAAGGCAGATAGCAACTAGTATCAATCAGTAATAACCATTATAAAAAGGAGCACACAAATGTATAATTACTAATAACAACTGCTTGTGTTCCAAGTCAATATGAGTATAAAGGCAGACACGTTTAGTATTCAGATTTGCCAATATGAATGTATTACTCTTACAGGTAGAGTACAGGGCTAATTTTAATATTTTCCATCTTAACTTGAGAACACCAGTATGCTTGTGTGTTGCAAATGATTATGTCAAAAGCTCTAAAGTGGTGTCATTTTGTAGAAAGATTATTTATTTATTATTTATAAAATAGTCAAAATGATGCAGCAATTTAAAATTTATTGCTGACTCTAATTTATGTGGGCTCTACTAACATTCTTTTCTAGAGAAAAATAATAGCACTCCACAATGCACATCAATACTTTTCATAACCTAAAAGGATAAATCTTTATAAAGCAGCCACCATGAACTGAAGAACGTACCTGGTGATAATATTTATTCTTAAGAGGTCATATATATTAAAGGCCATGGGAATGTTTAAAATAACCCTCTCAGACTAAATCCACTGCCTTTCTAATTTTGAATTTCTCCTAGCTAATATAAAATGATTGATTACCTTTATTTTATGTACCCCTTGATTTTTCCTTTCATCCATCATTGAGTACTTTAAACCAAATGCATTTAGAACCTGCCGCTAGGAGAGTGGTCTCTTTTAAATCTTTGTAAAGCAATGAGAGGACACAGTAAATCAATCTCATTTCGGTTATGGGAAAGAATAACCTTTACTCTACTGAAGTCATTTACACTATTTCTGTCCCTCCGTTCCTGGATAATACACATACAACTTCATCTCCATGATCCTTTTATAATTTGAAAGGATAAAAATAATAAGCTCTTAATTGGGGCATTAGTTCACGAATATCCACATATGGCAATGCTACCCATTCACCTATGTTTTCTGCATGCCTCAAAACTGTATTCATGGTGAAAGAAGGCATAGTGAGTTTCTTCAAACTGAAAAACAGCACTAACTCATCACACAGAGGACAAATTATTTGTCTGCGTGGTCTTCGCAATTTCCAACTGTGAAGCCTGTGTAGTGTTTTCTTCCAATAATCAATATACATCATGTATTCCATAAATATTAATCAACTTTGCCTGACCAAAACATATTCATATTGTAAGTGGTCTTGACTCACCAACGTCCATGTAAGTTGTAAGTGGCCATCTTTGATTTTTAAAAGTTTATAGTTCTAGAACTCGTTTTTTTAAAACTTAAAATGTGCCTAGAATTCTATCTACATTAAAACTCATAAGTTTATGATTCTTGCTAAGTTTTGATTTGTCTTTGGATATGTGAAAGGAGAAGTAACTTTTATATTGATGGACTTTTGTGACCATAATTACATGAGGCTCCAATGTTAGTTATAAGTGGTAAGAAAATTAAAGCTGCCATGGGTCAGGGTAGTGAGGAGGAAGACTGCCTCTAAATACATGGAATTGGTTATAATATTCTAACCCGTGTTTGAGGGCTAAAGGTTTAAATAATGGAGGCATGCTTTTGAATTAAAAATTTACTGAAAATTAGAGATGTGTCATAAAGAATAATGCAAATCCCATGACAAAAATATCTCTGAAAGTAAGTGTAACAATTTTAAAAAGAACAAGCTTCTAAACCTATAAACCTCACATATGTTTTTTAAAACACAATGAACACATACATTTGTCAAATTGAACCATATTATTGTAATTATAACACATTTCATATTACAGCAATTTTAGAGGTGAAAAAAGCAACATTCCAGAGAAGTATGCTGAAAAGCCAATGGCTGGCGAAACCACTAATTATTATTTGGTATTTTCATAACTGTGTACAGATGTTTTCAGTTCTCACTCTTTTGTTTTGTTTTGCTTTTTTAAGACCTGGCAAAACATCAAGTATCCTGAAAAGCTATCATCTTGATGATTTTCTCTGAGCTCTGCATGTGGTGACCTTAAGTACATGCTGTCTGCCACCTTGGCCTACAACTCAGGAAGGACTTGAGAACTCCACACAAAGCACAGATAAGACAGGCCACGATAAAGGTAAGCAAGGTAGACAGGCCCAGAACAAAATAAGTGGGCATAAGTACCTGCACAAGCTTACTACCTATAGACTAACTCATATATCTGCACAGACAACTTATACATAAAGAGCAAGTTAGTTAGTACAAGCTCTTTCTTATTTATTAAGGCCTCTTTTCCCTTATGTAACATTTTGCATACTATTAATTTCAAACTGCTCTGCTATCAAAACTTGAGGGCAGCAAACATATGCATCATAAAATATATTTAAATTCTAAAGTGTTTAGAATTCTTTCTGTTATCCTGTAACTAGAATCGTGGGATTTCTACATTGGTATGGTCCATGCTTTTGACTGTGGCTAATTTGTTTATGAGCCACCATTAATCCTGGCTGGATATTTTCACAGTTTGGGTAAACACTTCATTTGCATTAAATTTACAGCATTAATGAGATGTGAAATTTAAAATGCTACTTGAAACATAAATGATGTAAGAAAGCAGAACAAAAAAAGTGTTTTATCACATCTGAAATCAGTAAACCGATTTGAATCTATTAAAATGGGAATGATGTGTCGCCCGAGATTTTAGCTTCATAACTCATCTTCTTGGACGAAAACACAAAAGTAACGAGCAAAACATCTGGAAACTATGAAATTGCTCAAAAACACAAATGACATACTGCCTCGACTCTAGCTGACTTTGAAACTGGTTCTCAATTTTGGCCTTTGAAAGCTATAGGCTCATAAGTTCTCCATAGCCAATAAGACCGAGAAAAATAGCCTTTGGCCTAAACACTATTATTTTGGGATGTTATCAATATATGCTACAGAAATGGAAAAGGTCATGAATCAGTTTGAGAAACTCTGCTCAGAGAGGCAAGAAACAAAGAATACACGAGAAAATTTGGGGAAAATGAAATGATCAATTTTGGTCTCAGAAGCCCGGGAAGTCCCCTTCTGAGTCCAGATCTGAGAGGCAACATGGAAAAAAGCACGGAAGCAAAGCGTGGCTACACCATTACACCTGGGTGAAACTTGCCCACCTGTTGCTGATGTAGGAAGGATGGGTCTCTTGGGCTTAGTCCCACATATCGATTGGCTTGAGATGTGCCTGAGGCTGTGTAGGCTGATTAAGGAAGAACAAAAACAAAGATAAAAATTGTGAACTATCAGAATGAACACCCTGTCCATGTATAAGAAACCCAGAGATGTGGGATCTGGGGATGTGCAACCCCCAAAAAAGTGCCTCCAGTTCTCTTCTCTTTTGTCTTAGTGGACACCAAGTGGCAGAAAAGAAATGGAAGTTGACTTCACATCAGCTAGTTTATGCCCCTGAAAAGTCTATGGATAAAGCATAGCCCATACTTCGGTGTGGGTGTCTCACACTGACATGCTCCAGTGACAGTCCTGCAGGGGTCCCGAGGACTGGCTCAACAGAATGGTTGTTTCCTAGATGCCTTCTTACCAGATAGCAGCTGTCTAATATGGAACCACCAGTGGATGGTATGTGATTCTAAACGTTAAAAGCAGACTGGAAGTCTGTCAGGAAAAAGTGACAGCCTTCAATGCTGGAATTTAAGCAGATGTGTTTGATGATATGGGATGGGACATGCCTTACAAAGTCTTAATAAAAGAAAATCGAATATTACTATCATAAAGGAGGGGCCTATTTCATTGGATTATATATAATTAATTAGCTCAGTATTTGACATGATGTGGAAATAACCTCAAGTCTGATAAAAATGTTTTTGGAAAAAAAAATTCTTTTCCACAAGCACACACACAGAATCAATTTCTTGTGATTGGTCCAGGAAGGGAGCTGATACCTTTCCAATACCTGGTCACCAGGCAGTGAGGATATGTGATGACTACTCCTTACTTTGATTGTTCTGTTGCAAGTACTGTTTGCACAAGTGCTTTTTTTTTTGAGTTGGAGTCTCACCCTGTCACCCAGGTTGGAGTGCAGGTGGCATGCCCCTGGCCACCGCAGCCTTGACCTGCTGGGCTCAGGTGATCCTTCTGCCTCAGCCTTCCAAGTTGCCAGAACTACAGGCGCATGCTACCACGCCCAGCTAATTTTTAAAAAAATTTATTTATTGTAGAGACTAGGTCTCACCATGTTGCCCAGGCTGGTCTCAAACCCGTGGGCTCAGGCAATTCTCTCACCTTGGCCTCCCAAAGTGCTGGGATTACAGGCTTGAGCCACTGCTCCTGGCCATGCACAAGTGCTTTGCGGTGCAGAGAAAAATTTGGTGCAGGGTAAAAATGTTCTCCCTCTTCCTAAAGATTTGTTTCTTTTCTCAAGGAAAGGACTAATATCTTCCCAGCACTAAGTCATCCTTCTGCTCCTTTTTACTGTATACTGCATTTATAGGTATGAAGAAAGCTACAATGTTTGGTTTGAAACCATCAGATTAATTGGCATCCAGACATTAATTTTAAGTAGCCTGGCTTTTTAAAAACCTACATATTAATTCTGCCTTGTTCATTTAAGGACTGCAGAATTTGATCCATAGAGGTCAACTTTTGTAGGTCAACTTTTTAAAAACAGTGAAGACACTCACAATTCATATTTTAATTGCTCCTGAATAGAGGTCAAGCAAGGAGAGCCAGAAGCAAACAGTGGCCCCTACACAATCTCCAAGCCTCTGGATTCAACGCATGGCGTGGACCGCCAGAGAGGAGCTTCATCCTTCTAGGAGGAGCACCGGAGTCCACGTTGCTCTTTCATTTCCATGATGAGAAAGAGGTTTCCTTGGCCTCTGTGTTTTCTTTAGCCTTATGTGTTTCTTTAACCTTATTGATTATCAGTTCAATGACTGGTTTCTCATTATCAAGGGCGGAGCTACAAGTGTGTTTATGGGAAAGAAAAACTACTCACTATATTTCTCTTATGTAGGGGTGGAAAATGAACTGATGCAGCCATTTCTATACAACCAAGATATTCCTTTGGAATATTTTGTAATTTTACTGGTCAAATAATCTCGCTTTTTGAACAACTGTAGGTGAGTATAAAAACAATTCATTAACAAACAAGGCTGGGCACGGTGGTTCACACCTGTAATCCCAGCACTTTGAAAGGCTGAAAGAAAAATCATCGCTTGAACCCAGGGGTTCAAGACCAGCCTGGACAACATAGCGAGACCTTGTCTCTATTGAAACAAACAAACAAACAAACAAACAAACAAACAAACAAACTGCTGGGCATGGTGGCACACGCCTGCAGTCTTAGCTACTCAGGAGGCTGAGGCAGAAGGATCATTTCAATCGTGCCATTGCACTTCAGCTTGGGTGACAGAGCAAGACCCTCCCAAAAATAAATAAATAAGTGAATAAATAAATACAGTTCATTAACAAATAAGCTGAATGCACTCCCATAAGTGAGCTGTGACCATTTGGGTTTGCTCCTCCCCCTGAATCTCATATATTAATGTCACCATAAGAGTAGATACTAGAAGTTTCTAGAACAAGGTTTTGACTAATTTAACCTGTAATGGTTTTTGAACTATGGAAAAAAAAATCTTTACTTTCTATGTGCTTTTATTTAAGTTACTGATACTGTGCAAAAGATGTCAAGGCACTCACTCTTCAAATTTGTTCCTAGTGTTCTAGTGACTTGTAACGCACATAGCAAACTTTTAGCACACACACACAAAAATTTTTTTGAGTCAGATTCTCACTCTGTCACCCAGGCTGGAGTGCAGTGGCTTGCTCACGGTCACTGCAAACTCGACCCACTGGGCTCAGGTGATCCTTCCGCCTCAGCATTCCAAGTAGCTGGAACCACAGGCATGCCTCACCATGCCCGGCTGAGTTTTTGATTTATTGTAGAGGCGAGGTCTCACCATGTTGCTCAGGCTGGTCTCGAACCCCTGAGCTCAGGTAATCCTTGCCTCCGCTTCCCAATGTGGCGGGGTTACAGGCGTAAGCCACTGCTCCCGGCTACAAAAAACATTTTAGAGACGTGTTTGCTGGTGTAAGACCCTCTACCAACAAACCTGTTACTAAGCATGAATGATTACTGGTGGACATTTCAAGCCTACAGGAGCATACCAGTTTATGGGGCTCCTGAATTTTGAGAATGAAATGTTGAATTCACCGTACATGCAAAGTATTATTCATTTTTTCTGAGTGAGTTCTTTCCTAGTCTTTGAGAAACCATTAAAAAATATATCTTTCCAATGGCCAAGAAAGAGCCAGTGGTGCCTCTGATGGTCTCTGTCATTTCATATGGAAATTTCTAGATCATGGGGGTTTTCTTTCTGAATTTAAGAGAGTCCTATATTTGGGGAGGCACATGCCAGGTCCTCCTGACCATAGCTTTTTTCATTCTACTTCATTAATCTATGCATAACAGCTTTAGTTCTAAAAAGCTGACAGTTTGGGTAAAACCGATTGAAAGTTAATTCCTTATACTCTCCCGATTATTCTAGATGAAGAAGTGAAGGAATCATCTGGTGTGTTATGTGTTATGTAAATTCACTGGCTAAATCTCTGACATTTACAATGCTATGGCCAAGCTAAAAAGCATTGTATCTGATGTACCATGATAGACAAAATAATCAAAAGACTAAAAAAAAAAAAAAAGAAAGCACTGCAGATAATGAAAGTGCGGGTAGCTTACATGTGCCTAATATAAGTTCTGAAATGTTCTCGCCTGCACCCAACATTGTGTGACTGTTTTTAACAATGACATCACCTACAATAATGTAAACATGCAATTACCTTACCGAGGGTCCTGATTCAGTCTGCCTTGTGAAGGGGCTTGATTTCTATAGGAATGGTCCCATAAGTACCAATTATCTAATCTCTCTTTGGGTGCTATAAAAACCTCGCACGCTGCGTTATGTAATTCAGGGCAATTTCAATGTATACCTCGAATGAGCAGGCATGACTTCTTATGGTTATTATGGCTGTGAACTCAAACAGATAAGCTTCTCCCTTTTCAAATATGATGCACTGATTGAAATTTGATAAGAGAGAGCCGGTGACAGCAGGGCCACATCCACGCCTGCTCGCTCCGCTTAAATGAGAAATCTCCATCTGGTCGGGTAGCTGGAACAATCGCCGTGTTTTCCACCTTGGATCAGACATCCAACGGTGCCTCTGATGGACATTTCTCATTTCCTACAGAAATACTTACTGGTTGCTGTAGGTGAAGCTGCCTCACCTTCAGTGGATGTAGTGATGGGTTTAGTATCTGTCATGCTCAGGGTCACAGGTCGCACTGCACTGGGATGGGGAGAGGGTGTCAAGACAGGAGTGAAATGGCCAGGCACTTTCCCTACTACTTGACCACTGCTGTTAGGCTACAAAACAAAAACAGAATGCCGGGTGAAACAATCCAGAAGGCAATCATCTTGTCCAACAACTCCACTCAGCACACGCGGCTGCGCGGACCCTGCACGCTGCACGTCACCACCCCATAGGCCCGCTCGAGTCTGAGTGGGAGAGGCCGGGCAACGGTTAGTAGACACGAGAAGCAGCAGCCTTTACAAGGAGGTTTTCATCCTTGAAGGCCTCCATATGGGTTAATTCGTCTTTGCAACACCCCCGATAGCCAGGTAGACTTGATCCTTCCATTCAGCAGGCCGGAAAACTCCAGCAGGGACTTGAACTCTTAGGCCAAGGTTAAAATGGAGTTCCTTACTGGATTAGCTAGAATTACAACCCAGCGCCTTTATTCTCTGCTCTTCCATTTTCTACAGTGAGTCAGGTTTGGCTTTCAGAACACAATTTTCGCCTACATGATGATTTCACTGAAACCAGGGACACGAGACTATCTAGGAGATCAAATACATTGAATGCTGTCATTTCTGTCATTTCTGGTCAAGGTCCATTCTCTTGCATATGAAACTCTGGCTCTCTCTTGCACACAGGTCTGCTCAGATGCACACATCAGGCAATTAAGATTTTGGGAATCTCCACTCAATTTTGATGATTCATTAGTACAAGCAGATAGAATGAGACTTAGAGGGTTTTAAAGTTCAGATATACACAGCGATATTAAATGCTGAATTAGGTTTGTCCCTGCACCTACAAATAAAAGATTTCTAAAGTCAATTAAAATGTACTGTAGTGAAACAGAGGACAGTCCAATGCACATGGTTGAGTTACTCTTCCACTGTGGTGCATGGAGTGTTAAACAAAACATTTATTGTTGACATTTGTGAGAACTAACTGAGAAAATTCCCTGGGCAATGACAGAAAGATATTATCATCTGCGTTTTAGCCCCTGGGTACAAAAATAGTTTCCATGGTAGGAGATAAAATCCTAAGGGTACACCCTTTGAAGAAATAGTGGAATAGATTTTTCTAGACAGAGAATGCTACTCTAGATTACATCAATGCTGGAATAATCCACTGCATGGTATTCATAACAATATATGGTCTTTATAATCAGAACTGTTAAAGGCAAAGAAAACAATGAAGACTATTTATCTAAATACCTGCACACAAATGACAAATAGACATTTCTTTAGAGAAAAAGATGAACAGCTAATAATACTTAAATGTTATGACTTAGAGACATGAACTAAGTCTTTGGTTAGGTTCCTCAGGGGCTACATTATTATTTTTTCTACAAAGAAAATGGACTTCTTGAATATCCTGACAATTCATCATGGGTAATTTTAAGGATTTAACTCTATGTCAGGAAAATTGACCAGAGTTTTCCTCTATGGAAACCTATGGGAGAGTTATATCTTTAAACTAATTTTATTCAAAATATTCCATTTGAATAGCATGACTGTCTCGGAATAATTGGTGCAGCCAGTAATGCAATTAATCTCCAAATTGCTGTGGGGAGAAAATGCTATCTCATTGCTTAACTTAACAATCAAAATCAGTGCAGTGCTGGAGAATATGGGGAAGAAATAGTTGACTTGAGGTAAATGATAAAGGAACACTCATTCCCCCCCCCACATCTGGAGTTAAAAAGGTGAATACTGAGAGTTCTATTTTGAAATGCAAATTAAATGGTTTTGACTTGGAGTTAGAAATAAAGCAGATATAATGCTCCCCTCCAAAACAAAAGAAAAACAAAAACAATTTTGCAGTTTATCAAGACCCATTTTTCCTTTCAAGGGGAAAAAGTAGTTTGTTTCTAAAGCAACTTCAGGTTATTTGAACATTATAAATAACTCCTTTAGATTTCTAACTCAAGAAAGGACTGTCTCATTTTATCATTGGTGGTATATTCAGTGGTAAAAGTGTTTCTGTATACGGTGTTCACCAAAACAGTTTGAAAGTACCTACCTGGAACAGAAACAGAATGATAATGATTTCAAGAAAATGATATTACTCTGCTCATTCTACAAACTTTGTCTACTGGAAGTGAGTCAACATGAACTGAACTGACAGACATTTCTCTCTTTGAAAACAATAAAAGTGACAAAGAAGGATTTCCCAAGTCAATGCAGACAACTTTTCTGAAACTCAGGGTCAGAAGAACGAGAGGGTTATTCCTCCTGGTTTCTACTGCTTGACACAGATGAAGTTATGCTTAAAAAAACTTTTAAGGCTGTTAATAGATGAGCTTTCATACTGTAGATATGAAAAGGGAGATGTCTTATGTGAAAGTTAAGCTCCACAGCATTAGAAAAGAATTTCTCTACTTCATACATTTTTATACAAAATCCTGTGAGGGTTCTTTATCGTCTTTTTTTAAAAAAAAATTGACATGAGAGGAAGATACTTCTCATAGAAGGTGGATATGTACCTTGAAAAGGCAAAGAAAAATATAGACAGATTATCACCTAATATGCCCTCTTAACTTATGACGAAATTGAAATATACATAAAACAAGCACGAATAATTAAAGAAATGCGTAACACTAAGGGCCTGATTTTAATTTGCATAATTTTTCCCCTAACAGTGCCTAATTAAGACATCAGTTAAAAAAAAATCCAATGGAACTCTAAGATTTTCCACACTGAATTAACGTTAAGGACTTTTAATGGATGTCTTAATTAGACTTTGTTATTCATGGAAATTCTACACAAATTAAAATCAGACCTTGTGTGGACTGTTCCCAGCTGAGTCTAGCAAAATGCTCTGTGGAACTGAGACTTTTGAATCCATGCTCTAATGGCAAATTTTATTTCTAAACTGATATACTAAGATCTCACTCTTTTACTTAGTTGTCTTTAGTATTATGGCCATTTAAAATGCTATACCACTTAACATTTTCAACTAAAAGACAAATGATAAGTTTAACTCCAAATGCAAAATTCGATACTAAATTCAGTATATTAGTTAATGGAAGGAAAAGTAATGGTAACTTTTTAAGTAAACCAAAGGCTGCTGAATATGTTGTTATTCAAAATAAAACATTCAGAAAGGAACATTTTGTTTCATTTTAACAAATTAAGACCTAAGAGATGTTTTTCTGACCTTTTGTTGTTAATTATAAATTGATATGCACATACTATATACTAGCACTTTAGTAGCTGTTTAACAGCAGTAATTACAGAACGTTTGTGAAAATTTCCCAAAACGTCAAAAAGTATAATAAGGAGTGAGTGGGAGTCTTGTTGGCAAAGCAGCAAAGCCAAATACCAGACCATAAGATCAAAATTACACTACACATTTTGGATATTGCAATTATTGATAGTCCCATCTCTGGTACAAAGACTGTCTACTTGATTGTGGAAAAAAAGTCATATATGACAAATCCCTATGAAGTGACCTCTATGCAGAAGAAACCACATGTCTAGGGAGTGAAAAATGCACATAAGTTACTCCACTTCCACCATGAATCCCTAAAACCACTGCACGATGTTAAAAAAAAAAAAAGACGCTCCTAGTAATGTCACTCATTATTCAACGTAAGTCATGTCTCTGCAAAGAATATTCAAGTAGTCATCAAACACTGAAAATGTTTACATTACCAAAGCTTATTTTAATACCTAATAGTTGGTCTATAAATACAACTGTAAGTTCTTTTGTGTGTGTTTATTTTAGCACATAGCTTCCTCCTGCCTGAAATAAGCACTTTGCCTCTGTGTCAGACCAGGTATCTCAGAGGTGTGAACTCCAACTCAGGAGTTTTTTTTGTCAATGTATTTCTGCATACACTTTCCCTTCAGTCAAGGAAAATCCCCAAACATTAAACCATCTTCACAAATGTACCCCTTTGGGGCAACACACTTCCTACCTGTCATTCAGCCACCTTTAAACAAAAACTTATCGAGTCACCAAAAAACTTCCTGAAGATAGCTTTCAAAGCTTGACGTTCTGCCAGACACACTGTCTGACTAACCTCCATGACTTAGAGTCGGACCTGTCCCCATCTCCCTCAGGCACTAATCTTATTTTCTTTCTTATTTTTACCTGGCTGGTTTGTGGACTGGATGGGTCATAAGAAGGTACATAGTTCTTCAGAGTATCCTGAGGATTCAGGTGAGGAGGATATCTGATTGTTGGATGAGAAAAGTAGCTCGATGGGGCTGGAGGAAGGATAGCTTGGGTTGGAAACGGCAACGGTGAGGGTGGAGGTGGAGTTCGAGTCGAGATGACTGCAGAAGAGAGAAAAGAAAAGATCAGCTTGTCGTCTGTTTACCTTACCACTCCATTCTGATCCCAAACGATGCTGTGAAACTGCGAAACAGGTCACCCTTCACTTTTCCCCATGATGTAACCCAAACTGTCCTAAAATAACAGTTACTACTTCACGTTTATTCTCAATGCCAGTACTGCTAAATACGCAGAGAAAAATCTTAGTTTTGGGAACTAACAGTTTGTCACCTAAAGCCATGAGTGAGTAAAAAAAAAAAAGGTTCACTTTCAAAGTGATAAAACACTTCTTTGAGCAAAGTTATTTTCCACCAGAAACATATTCTTTCATTATGAAGTCTTCGTATTATAGCTCCAGAGCAAGCCACAGCATTAAGTAGAGGGCAAGAGACCAAAAAATGTTCTAGCAAAATTCAAAGTGAAATCCAATTTTAAATAAATCATTTCTCTATACATCTTAACTGGCAGTTGTTTAGAAGTAGTAAAGCCGATAGCTAATAAACAATAATCTCATGCTAATTACCTGGTCATTACAGAGATGCTTACGAACATTCAAACGCAGGCTGGAAACTCTCCTAATGAAAATGTTCCTTTCCAAACCAAATAAGCTCTGTTCTAAAACTTATTTTTCTTCCTACTCTTTTACTATATGTAGCTTAAACAATATTGTTAAGGTAAGGCCAAGAACCAAATCCACAGAAATGCAAATTTAAACTCTCATATAGGTAAGTCTCTCTTTTTTTTTGAGTTGGAGCCTCACTCTGTCACCCAGACTGGAGTGCAGTGGCCGCTCCCGGCCACCACAGCCTCGACCTGCTGGGCTCCAGCAATCCTTCCGCCTTGGCCTTCCAAGTAGCTGGAACTACAGACGCACGCTACCACGCCCGGCTAATTTTTGATTTATTGTAGAGACGAGGTCTCGCCAAGTTGCCCAGGTGGGTCTCGAACCCGCAGGCTCAAGCCATGCACTCACCTCAGCCTTCTGAAGTGCTGGGATTACAGACTGAGCCACTGAGCCCGGCCTAGGTAAGTATATTAACGTACCATACATTACATATTTTATAAAAATTTTATAAAGAGAAATGAGGACAATGTTTAATTTTACTTTAACTTTTCAGCATTAGTATGATAATTTATTGTTTAATTTTTGAAATATAATTCTTAACTTTGAAAGGGAAAAATATAATTGTATGGTCATTATAATGTTGAGGGAAGCTGGGCTCGGTGGCTCAGCCTGTGATCCCAGCGCTTTGGGAGGCTGAGGTGAGTGGATTGCCTGAGCCTGCAGGTTTGAGACCCGCCTGGGCAGGCGAGACCTCATCTCTACAATAAATCAAAAAATTAGCTGGGCGTGGTAGCGTGTGCCTGTAGTTCCAGCTACTTGGAAGGCTGAGGCGGAAGGATCTCTGGAGCCCAGCAGGTCGAGGCTGCGGTGGCCGGGATCGGCCACTGCACTCCAGTCTGGGCGAATGAGTGAGACTCCAACTCAAAAAAACTAATAATAATAATGTTGAGGGAAATAATCATATAAGTACAAATTAAAACTATAACCCATATACGTAGATGTAAAGAGTAAATGCCTATTTCTATTTAATATTGCAATTCAAATAAGAGGAAATGATAAATGTTGCCAGGCATGGTGGCTCAAGCCTGTAATCCCAGCACTTTGGGAGGCCAAGGCAAGAGAACTGCCTGAGTTCAGGGGTCGAGACCAGCCTGGGCAACTTGGTGAGACCTCATCTCTACAATAAATCAAAAAATAAGCTGGGTGTGATAGTGTACACCTGTCGTTCCAGCTACTTGGAAGGCTGAGGCTAAAGGATTGCCTGAGTCCAGCAGGTTGAGGCTGTGAGCGTGCCACTGCACTCCAGCGACAGAGTGAGACTTAGACTCAAAAAAAAAAAAAGATAAATATTTAATGTTTCAAGAGACAGCAAACATTATGAAAAAATAAATTTTTTCCATGGCCTACAAAGGAAAATCCAGAATTATTTATCTCCAACTTTGTAATTATGTGAAAAAAGAAAAAGAAAAAAAAAACCTTTTTAAGGGACATACTGCTTACCTCTCCCAAAGAAAACTTTTTCAGAAGATACAGGAGATTAAAAACGTATATCACAGAAGAATCAAAAATTCAATTTTACAATCACAGCTTTGCTTCCTAAATGTCCAGGGCACTGTTGAAGAGAATCCTCTGGACTCTTATCCCAAAGTAGACTCATGGACCTAATCACAGACCCACTGAGTCAGGATCTCAGGTGCACCAGAATGTGCATTTTAGACACATGCACCATGTAATCTTCCTACACACTGAAGTTTGAGCATTCTCCATCAAATACATGCATTTGAGGGAACAATAGCATCTCTCTTAAAACAAACTCCTTACTCAAGTACTTTATTTAAATAAATATACCCCTAAAGTATACCCATTTTGCAAATGGGTATACTTCTTAAATAAAGTAACACCGTTTAAGGGATACAAACATCTAAGAAAAATTAGGCATCTAATGGCTAGGCGCTTTTGATCTCAGCTCAATGTAACTATGATCTTTGCTCATATCTCTACACAAACCTTTGAAGGATAGAGACATAGCTCTATCTCGGGTCCTCTGGGTTTTGACATCAATTTGGCCTTAGTAGTTCTGGAGGAGATTGCTTTTCAACTGAACTGGCACAAATTAAATCTGAATATAAATCTATGAGCAGCCTGGCAATATGCTTGCAAGAGTTGTAGCTGGCCTGACAGATCTGGGTGGAATGGTCATCTTTCAAACTGAGAATAAAAATGACTACCTTATTAATAAAAGTCATTCTAGTCCTTTAAAAAAAAAGCAAAATACAAGACAAAAAAATGTTTTCCTTCATTATGAAGACTACGTTCATATACAAGTGCTTGTGCTTCTTGCCTGCATTATTGCCAAGTCTTTCTCGTGGTCTTCCTTCAGTCTCGCTCTGTCCAACACATCCTTTATAGTTCAACACAAATGATTTTTAAAAAATAGCATTATACTTCATAATTTTTCTGTTAAAAAATCTTTCAATGAGGCCAGGCGTGGTGGCTCATGCCTATAACCCCAGCTCTTTGGGAGGCCAAAGTAAGAGGATTGCCTGAACCCACGGGTTCGAGATCAGCCTGGGCAACTCGGTGAGACCTCATCTCTACAATAAATCAAGAAAAATGGTCTGGGAGTGAGTGGTGGCACACACCTGTAGTTCCAGCTACTTCGAAGGCTGAAGCAGAAGGATCGCCTGAGCCCAGCAGGTCGAGGCTGCGGTGGCCGTGAGCATGCCAGTGCACTTCAGCCTGGGCGACAGAGTGAGACTCCAACTCAAAAAAAAAAAAATCTTTCAATGCTGCTTACTGTTTCCAGAATGAAATCACAACATTATCTTGAGTACACACATCCTTAAATGCTTTCAGGACCCAGTCCTGGAATACTTCTTTGGTCTCCTCTGGCCACATTAAGAGATCTATGGATCCTGGCTGGGTGCAGTGACTCAAGCCTGTAATCCCAGCACTTTGGGAGGTTAAGGCAAGAGGATTGCCCGAGTCCAGGGGTTCAAGACCAACCTGGGCAACTTGGCGAGACTTTGTCTCTACAAAAAAATCAAAGAATTAGCCAGGCGTGGTGGCACACACCTGTGGTTCCAGCTACTTGGAAGGCTGAGGCGGAAGGATTGCCTAGCCCAGCAAGTCGAGGCTGCGGTGGCTTGTGAGCATGCTGCTGCACTCCAGCCTGGATGACAGAGTGAGACTCCGACTCAAAAAAATAAAATAAAAGAGAGATGTGTGTCCTTGGATGCATGGCAGCTGCCTCCTGCAATGATCTCTGATGCACTAACACGGACTGTTTTCTCTGCCTTAACACTTCCCTCTCAGCTTGTTGTTCCTTCTTGTGTTGACCTCCTGTGTCAAACTTGAGTCCTGCACACACATCTGCCAGGCATCTAATCATCCTCCAAGTACAAGTCCACTTCAGATGAGATGCCTGCCAGTGATGTGGTCCTTCTCTGTCCCCACTGTATCATGAGCTTTTTAAGAACAGAAACTGTCTTTCAAGACCAGGGTGTCCACCACAGTCCCTAATGTATTAGATATCGAGCAAATATCTGGTGACAAATCAAGGTGGAAGGCTTATCTAAGTCTCTATGTTTTGTTATTTAAAAAAGCTATTTAATTTTTTACAGATATTAGAAATAAGAATATTTTAACCAAGTGTCATAATCAATAAATAATTTGACTTCTATGTAATGTTGTCCAAATACTCATCATTACAAGTCTATGAAACAGTTACTAATATTTTTGTCTATCTTAGTAGTATAACAATACATGTAAAAATTTTCATACCGTATTTAATTTGTATATTTATCCCTCAATTTCATAATTTTCTTAATGGTAGCAATAAAGGTCATGCATTTTTTCTAGTATAGCAATAATAGATATCAACATACACTTACAAACCAAAGCTAAAAACTTTATTTAACATATGTTACATTCTTTACATAAAGATTTAAAAATAAGATTTGATTAGTTTGAAGAGTAAGTGCCTAACTATAAATATAAAGCATTAAGAGTGTCACTAAAAACATATTTATACAGAAAACCTTCTCCACCTAAAATTAAGTTTACTTCTTTCTAGGACTTAAGAGTAATGATAGAAGCTGGGCTCTGTGTCTCAGTCTGTAATCCCAGCACTTTGGGAGGCTGAGGTGAGTGGACTGCCTGAGCCCGCGGGTTCGAGACCCGCCTGGGCAGCGAGAACTCATCTCTACAATAAATTGAAAAATCAACCGGGTGTGGTAGCGCATGCCTGTAATTCTGACTACTCGGAAGGCTGAGGCGGAAGGATCGCCGGAGCCCAGCAGGTCAAGGCTGCGGTGGCCGGGAGTGGCCACTGCATTCCAGTCTGGGCGACAGAGTGAGACTCCAACTCAAAAAAAAAAAAGAGTAATGATAGAAAGTATATAGTATTAATTATTAAGTGTACTGCATTTTACCTTTTTGAAAGAAGAGTCAATATTATCTGCTGGTTAAAGTACAAAAGTGAAATATTTCATTCCTTTTTCCTGTTTAAATTAAGATATTGACATAATGTCAAGTATACTAGATCAAAGAATTTCTGCATATAAAATGGTATTAAAAACCTCTTATTTTCTGATAAATTTTACTCCCAAATAAGTAAATATTGATTTGTGTTTAGAAAATAACATAAAATCTACATGAATAATGCCTGTATATATATAAATATTTTTTGAGTTGGAGTCTCACTCTGGTCCGCTCAGGCTGGAGTGCAGGGGCATGCTCATGGCCAGTGCAGCCTTGACCTGCTGGGCTCTGGTGATCCTTCCAAGTAGCTGGAACTACAGATGGGCACTGCCACACCTGGCTAATTTTTTGATTTATTGTAGAAATGAGGTCTTGCCAAGTTGCCCAGGCTGGTCTCGAACCCATGGGCTCGGGGAATCCTCTCACCTTGGCCTCCCAAAGTGCTGGGATTTACAGGTGTGAGCCACCGTGCCTGGTCATGCCTGTATATCTTAATGCTTTTGGAAATACTCTAAACTCAGTAACAATTGGAATTCCATCTTTCTTTTAGTAAAATATGTGTACCAATCCTAAAGCCACAGTGAAGGTAACTATGACTTTCATATTTCTAAGTTCTTGTGATGATAATATTTCCAATAAAGACAATTTAAAAATACACAAGTAAATATTACTTAATTGCATGGGTATGAAAATCTTTTCTTGTAAATGGATGAGAAAAAAAAAAGATGTCTCCCTTATGGTTGAGAAATATCTGGTCAGCATAGCTCTAACGAGAAACTCTTGCGACATCCCTAAGGGACTAGCCCTGTGGACAAGAGGGAGGCTTCTCCTCTATGCTTGAAACTCCTCACCACTGTGTGCAACTCCTGGTATTCCGGGATGGTGGTGCTGGGGAAAAGTGCTCAATCTTGGGGAAGAATCCTGTGGAGATGTAGAGCTGAACAAAGGCTTTTCAGGCTTCTTCATCGTAGTCGGAGAAGACATATCTGCAACGGAAAGAGAAAAAGCCAAGCTTTATGATCTTAAGTGCTAAGGTTCATGTCAACATAAGCGATTTCGTTTTCCAGCATTTTCGCATTTTTGTACTTTGACTCTATTACAAAATATGTATTACGTGTCAAAGATCCAGCTATGATGGAGTTTCGAAATAGTTGTTAGAAAACGTCTCCATGGAAGCTAATAGAAGGCTTCATCAAAATTCTCATCAGAATTTTTTCTATTACTAAATAAATCTTGAATGTCAAAAAGACCAAGTATCAGGTTTCCTTTGACCTCTTGGTTCACATAAAGGCCTTTTTTTTTTTGAGTTGGAGTCTCACTTTTTTGCCCAGGCTGGAGTGCAGTGGCACACTCATGGCCACCCTAGCGTCAACTTGCTGGGGTCCGGTGATCCTTCTGCCTCAGCCTTCCACGTAGCTGGAATTACAGGCATGCGTGACCACGCCCAGCTAATTTTTTTAATTTATTGTAAACAGGTCTCCCCAAGTTGCCTGGGCTGGTCTCAAACCGCGGGCTCGGGCAATCCATTTGCCTCGGCCCTCCAAAGTGCTAGGGTTACAGGCTGAGCCACTGAGCCCGGCCCATAAAGGCCTTTTTTACCGCAGCATTTCATTCTTACATTTATATGATTCAGGGGGTTATATTTTGACCTACCAACTACACCGTAGGAACAAATAGAGTACAACCTGGTGGAAATGTGAAAAACAACCTTTGAGTATAATGATACATGTATCACTGATTCCACATCTTTCACAGAAAACTCATTTGCTTGTTTAGCCAAAAAAATACGTTTCTTAATTTGCTCATTCTTCAAATAGGTATTGGGATGCTCACTGTCAGTGAAGAGGAAACGGTAAGAAGAAAATGGCTGTCAACAGTCCAGAGGGTGTAAATGTGCTGAGAGCGTGGAGGTTGCTGACCTATCCCCAGCCATCATGTGCAAAGGCAAGGGCCACATCAGCCATCCCAAATTAAGTGAGTCAAACCCCAAAAGCGCTGTTTGCAAAATGTGAACGGGGATGACATTCCCAGAGAGGAAGCACTCAGGAACAAGAAAGAGGGCATGAAATTCACAAGTAGTTCAAGTAGTGTGTGGAATGGTAAAGTACAGAGGTGAATAAGGGACGTGGTAGCTGGCAGATCCCACATGATGAAGGGCCATGAACGTCCTGTACAAACGTCTGAAGGCTCAGCCTGACGGGGGAAATGCTATTGATAGGTGAAATACGATCACAATTACAGTTTAGAGCAATCCCTATACAGAGGATGGACTGGCCAAAATGGAGACAGAAATCACGGAGCCCTCTTAAGAAGACAGATTAATTAATACATTCATCCCATAAATATTTACTAGAGGCCTAATTTATACCAGACACTGCACTCGTTGTTGGGTTTACAACAGTGAACTGGATTCACTTTTGGCTTTTATAATAGTTTAAAATCTAGTGAGGGGATACAAACAGGTAAAGAGGAATTATAAAACAATGTAACACGTGACATGGTAGGAGAAATATTCAGAGATTCAGGGTTTCTTTCATTCATTCATGCATTCATTCATTTAATAAATATTTAGTCCTGCCAAAGGATAGATTGCGAGAGCTTAAAATAAGAATGAGGATACAGCCAATGCAATAAATATTTATTTTTCAAAAAAGAAAATCGTTTTTATTACCTCCATAACACATGCTCATGAAAGACAAAGTAGGGAGAAGAAAGACACAAACGAAACAGAAAGGTTTTTATCTCACTTTTGGAAAAAATGTGTGCGTAAGGTAAGCTGCAGGAGACAGCCTCAGTGTCCATGAAATGTCCCGTGAATCTAAGGAGAAGTGAGGCTAGAACTGGCCCTCAAATTTACTACCTTCTCTTCTCACAGTCTGGCACAAGTGTTCATTTGTTTCCCTGATCTTCCTGTGGGTAAAATTTCTTTTCTTGAAAGATACAACTGGCAAACCAGTTACTGTCTGTATTTGGAATAGTATGTGAAAAGTTTAACAACTATCCACCAACAAGTACTGTGAACTTAAAACCCAAAGCAACTTCAGACCATTCTCTCCTTGTATACTGCAAGCCACATGCCATTACGTGCAGCCCTTAGGATACCGAGGAAGGGAAGCAGAGAGCACAAATGTGATAATGAAATGCAGGACATCACGATGCAATAAATATTTAAATGAAATTCACCCAATTAAATTAAAAACTGATGCAGACTACCACCAACTTAAGGTGACTAAAAGATTATACCATGCAGTTAGCTGGAATCGAAAATTAAGGAGGAAATTCTGGTTAGTACGACAGATCTATCCTGGATTTAATATCTTGAGTGATGCTGATTTCGATGGTGATGTACAAATTTATACTAAAATATTATAAAAATGATGTGAGCTATAAAACTTATCGTCTATTATCAAAATTTTAAAATACATACCCGAGTAGACAAAATCATAATGGACGTACATGTACCCACTTCCAACTTCAGCAATTATCAACTCATAGCTAATCTGATTTCATCTTTGCCCATCTACATTTTCTTCCCTTATTACTTTGAAGTAAATCCCAGATATCATATAATTTCACATCTAAACAGTTCAGCATGCATCTCTAAAATAAATCTTTATTAAAAGAAAAAATCATACACAAAAAATAGTCACAACTTGCATTTTTAATTAGAATTTTTTTTTAAATGAGAAAAAGAGCTCATGGTGCTATTAATATAAGAAATGAATTATTGTGTTTTCCCATTTGAAAAATCATCTAAACTCTGGTAAAGGCATCCAATAAAGTTAAATATATATTTTCAGTATGCTGGCATTTCAAGGAGAGATATATTACAGAAAAGACTACAGACATCACAGTCTACAAAAAAAAATGACAAGCATATTTGGAGCCGTGAGCTACAATTTGTGACTAACTAGCTGTCACGGACCTATCAGAACTTTGATGAGTCAGAGAACCAATTCAGTGTATCTTTTTCAAAAATAAAAAAAGAAATTATTCATGAAACCACAGCAATTAATGCCAATACAAAAAAAGAAAAATTTAAAACCAAGGTTTAAAAAGTAGAGAAAGAAATCTCATTTCAACTTAAATATCTTCAAAATGCCAAAAATAATGCCCAATTTCACTTACAATCTATGTGATTTTAAAAGGTAATACTACAAACCCAGACTTTTGCCTAATGGAAGTGAAATCATAAACATCCAAATTATTAGAGGTGGAAAGAATCTCTTTTTCACCTTTTTCTTTATAGATGATTCAATAACTTTCCATTCCAAATTTTTTATTTAAAATTAATTCTTAAAAAAAAAAAGAAATTAATAGCCTTCTACTGAAACTCTTATGCTTTACCTGTGTTTAAATATAAATATTATATAAATCTGTGTAAATCGATTTCTTAAAACTCCATAGGCCGGGCTCGGTGGCTCAGCCTGTAATCCTGCGCCTTTGAGAGGCTGAGGTGAGTGGATTGCCTGAGCCCGTGGGTTCGAGACCCGCCTGGGCAGCAAGACCTCATCTCTACAATAAATCAAAAAATCAGCCAGGTATGGTAGCGCATGCCTGTAATTCTGGCTACTCGGAAGGCTGAGGCGGAAGGATCGCCGGAGCCCAGCAGGTCGAGGCTGCGGTGGCCGGGAGCGGCCATGGCACTCCAGTCTGGGCGACAGAGTGAGACTCCAACTCAAAAAAAAAAAAGAAAAAACTCCATAGTAAAATATAGTAAAGCATAACTATACATCATTTTAAAATAATTAAATGGGACCAGAGCTTGGGAAACAGAATAGTGTCATTCTAGGTATGTCATTTCTGGAAAAGATCAATTAAGGCAATTACAACTAATGTAACTATATCAGAATTTTCATGAAAACCAGACAAATTCACATGAGTCTCTTTTGCAAAGAGAATATAAATCAAGGAGTTTACACAGAAGTTCAAAAATATAGGTGATTTTGCAGTTTTTAAGTATTTGCATTTACTTGGTTTTACTGAGTAATTATTATGGGTCCATTTTTTTTTTCAGTTCAATTTTGGACACGCCCCTAATAATAATGGCTCTTTCATGTTTGGAAGACAAAGTGACGTAGAGAGAACACAGCAGAAAAAAATAAAATAAAATTAGCTATTCAAGTTGTCAAAGTGACCATAAACTGTTTCTTCTTTAAAAACAACAAAAGTCATTTATGCTAAAAATAAGAATGGGGCGGTTCACTGACCAAACTGAAAGGGTTTGCTTTAGAAACAGATACAGAATGGTAGTGTTAGAATATAAGTGTAATTGCTTTTGTTTTCTCATTAAATTAATTCTGGGCCCATTAATCAATAAGAGTGTGTGCTCCATAGCCATGGAGAAGGCACTACGCTAAGTATTAAAGTGAACCCCCTCGCAAAGGAAAACCAAAAAAAACTCTCTGGACTAAGGGGGAATAAAAGGTCAATCACCTGGGGGAAATAAGGGTCGAGTTTCCAGCCATTACATTTTAATCAGGACCCAAACCAGTAGTGTTTTAATTTTAATTTTATTTTGAATGTCTGCAGTCTGATAGACTTCATGCCAAGATGAAAAATGATATTGTTTCTATTTTCAATGTACTCATATGCTACAAAAAAGTGACAAAAGAATGATTATATAGAAAAGATGGTATAAAGTGACCTTTCTCCAAAGAAAAACAAATGCCATGCTTCTCACAATATATGTCCCTCAAGCAGGAAGAATAATACAGAAAAAGATTAAGTTGAAAATAAGTTGAATAATAATAAAGCTGAATAATGTATACGTATGTAAGTTGAGTAAGCATGTATACATAATAATGTATAAATCGACTAATACATAAAACAAAGGAGTCGAAAGGAGAGGAAAGATTAGTAGGAGAGGAAGGATTAGCTGATATTTCTATCTGTGGGAAGGCGATAGGAGTTACTGGTGGTTAATGAAAAAGCAGCAAAAGTCAGTGAGGGCTTGAAACCAGATAAAAGCTGGGCCTGGTGGTTCATGCCTGTCATCCCAGGGAGGCAGAGGCGAGAGGATTAACCTGAAACCAGAGGTTGGAGACTGGCCTGGGCAACTTGGGGAGACCTCGTCTCTAAAATAAATTTAAAAAACAATTAGCCAGGTGTGGTGGCACACACCTGTGGTTCTAGCTACCTGGAAAGATCACCTGAGCCCAGCAGGTCGAGGCTACTGTGGCCAGGAGCATGCCATGCACTCCAGTCTGGGCGACAGAGTGAGACTCCAACTCAAAAAAAAAAAAAAATCAGATAAAATATTTTTCAAATTTGATTCAGAAAGTAACAACTTACAAATGAATGGATTTGAGAAGGGAGAAAAGTTTCAAAAACTCAATTTTCTTTCTGTTCTTTTTTTTTTTTTCTGAGTTGGAGTCTCACTCTGTCACCCAGTCACCCAGACTGGAGTGCAGTGGCCGCTCCCGGCCACTGCAGCCTCGACCTGCTGGGCTCCAGCGATCCTTCCGCCTCAGCCTTCCAAGTAGCTGGAACTACAGGCATGCACTACCACGCCCAGCTAATTTTTTGATTTATTGTAGAGATGAGGTCTCACCAAGTTGCCCGGATGGGTCTCGAACCTGCGGGCTCAGGCAATCTACTCACCTCAGCCTCCCAAGGCGCGGGATTACAGGCTGAGCCACCGAGCCCGGCTTTTTTCTGTTCTTATAGTCCTTTTCACCTGTATCTGGTTGAATCAAGAGTTTCTTTCCTTGTCTCCTTCTCCAGGGCTTCTTCTCCATGGCTCCTTATTAAAACAGTGGTCGGAATCATACCCTTCAAACACTGTCTTTCTTATTGCAAGATCTACCGTGGCATCTCATTTTTATATATTTTTTTCCCTTGTCATTGTATTTATTTCAACTTTAGCTAAACTAATTTTCTGATGGCTTCCTTGGGGACCCAGAGGAACTCATCTCTAACTCTGGCCACTCCTTGCACATGACATTCTCTTGGTCTGGAAAATGAGGTCTTATTCTGCCTATAAAACAATACTTTAGCAACTGAACCAACTTATTTTCCCCTTAAGTCATCCCTCCTGGAAAACTTTGAGATCTAGATTACATTCGTGACCATGTATTTGTATCTTATATTACTTGATAGCTTTTTCATCATTATTCTCTACTTGTTCTAGCCATTGCGTATACTTTTTAAAAAAGTTCACTAATACTAATGGCATCCCTCCTAAGGAAGATGATTTTATCAAAAAGCACAAAACGATGTGGAGACCAGAAGAACATGCTACTTGGGAGAGGAATGAAAAAAAAAAATCTAGGATTGAAAGAAAGTAGAAGAGGTAAAGCGGGCCCTCTGTGTAGGCAGCTAATTTTAGAATCTCTTGCATGTGAAAGAAGCTGTATGATGGATGACTAGCAGAGTGGGATGAGCAAAATAACCATAGCCAGTGTATCTTAAAATTCATGTTCCATGAATAGATATCACCAGACGAGAAGTGACTGGATGTAAGGCAAGGAGAAAAGCAAAATCAGGCCGGGCGCGTCATCCCAGCGCTTTGGGAGGCCGAGGCGAGAGGACTGCCTGAGTCCAGGGTTTGAGACCAGCCAGGGCAACTTGGCAAGACCTCCTCTCTACAATAAATCAAAAAGCAGCTGGGCATGGTGGCACATGCCTGTGGTTCCAGCTACTTGGAAGGCTGAGGCGGAAGGATCACCTGAGCCCAGCAGGCTGAGGCTGCGGTGGCTGTGAGCTTGCCACTGCACTCCAGCATGGACAGCAGAGTGAGATGCCCACTCAAAAAAAAAAAAAAACAAAACAGAGAGAGAGAGAAAGAAAAACAAAATCAATCAGTGAATTCCTAAAAAAAGTGGAGAGTTATGGCTATGCATTAAGGGTCAGGATGTTAAACAAAACCACCTGGTGATATGTACAGTCCAGCAGAGAGGGCAGATATCAAAGACAAAAATTCATTAGATAACTGCAATCGTGATATGATTGAATCGTAGAAAGAATTCTTAATGACAGAAGATTAGAGAGACTAATAGTTTTTTAAAGAAATGTTCACACTGATGGTGCATTTCTCCAGTGCCTACACACATTTATAATTGGACAATTAGCTATGGCTCTAGAAACTAATTGTGTAGCTAAATACGCAAGAGAAGATCACCATGTAAGAAAAAGTTCCAGTAGGCCACCGCTAGACTCAAGCATCCCTCTCAAGAAGTACTTTGCAAAATCAAATAATCACATCATTTTCACTAGCCATGCTAGAACTTTTTTGGCACGGTGGCATGTGTACGTCCCCAGGCCTGACGTGTCACTCGTTTCACAGCATCACTTCAAAGAGATAAGGCTTAAGCAAATCAAGAGTTAGAGCAACTCATCTCCCAGCAAGGTAATTTCATCTACAAAGGGAGAGAGTCGCTGTGAAATGCAGCGTATGTGCTCTACGCGTCGGCAGCTTGCACAAATGGCGCTCCAGATGTATATCTGTTCAAGTCAGCCCAAGGCAACAATTTTGATCAATTCTAATGTGATAAAATGCTGCAGGGAAAGTGTGCAGAAACGTGTTTACGTCAGCCCTTAATTAAACTGTTGTTCACTTCCAAAGAACCTTCGGAAACACTAATGAGACATGAGTTTTGGCAATTTCTTCATCAAAGCAAAGACCCCTTCCTCAGTCTGTAGCAGCCTGTCATCCAAGTCGCTCCCGGGATAAATGTCACATGGCACTCCAATCAGCTAGCCACCTGTTAGTAGAACTTCACTGAAGTCAACTAGTGATCTGGGGCAAGCTCAAACAGCCACCTTAACACCTGCCTGTCGGGGACACCTGCTTCTTTTTCACATGCAGTAGAGCAATATGTTAGCTTTCCAATATGCTCGGGGAGATTAAGGTTACAAATCAGACTTCCTTAGCCTACATAGCAAACGTATCATTTGCTTTTTTTTGAAAACTTCTTATGCTTCTTTCCTATAATGACACTTTCGATTTTTTAACAATTTTAAATCAATTATGTAAGAACGCATAAAAATTCGTGAATTTCTGAGAGTGATTATTTTCAGCATACCATAACACTAAATGAAAATATATCAACTGTGCCAACCATATGATTTAAAAAAACGTATTTCTATCTGGTTAACAAAAGAAACAAATTGCTTCAAAATGTTTTTAAAGTTCAATTCTTCTACATATTTCTAAAATGCCTTTCTGATTGACCTGCCATACTTATAAACAAGTCTCAATGAACCCTATAGATACAAGTTAGCATTTGCTGGCTACTCTTAATTTCGTATTTAATGTTAAGGCTTATTTTATTACTAAGTGCTAATAAAGCTATAATCTTTTTAAAAAATTTGTGTTTTTTTTGCATTGTCAAGCTGCTGAACATTTTATATAGCATCCTTCCTTCCTTCCTCCCTCTCTCTTTCCTTCCCTCTTTTCTCCTCTCTCTCTCTCCATCTCCTTCTTTCTTTTTATTTTATTTATTTATTTATATTTTTGAGTCGGAGTCTCACTCTGTCGCCCAGACTGGAGTGCATGGCCGCTCCCGGCCGCCGCAGCCTCGACCTGCCGGGCTCCGGCGATCCTTCCGCCTCAGCCTTCCAAGGAGCTGAAACTACAGGCGCGCGCTCCCACGCCCGGCTAGATTTTTGATTTATTGTAGAGATGAGGTCTCGCCAAGTTGCCCAGGTGGGTCTCGAACCCGCGGGCTCAGGCAATCCACTCACCTTGGCCTCCCAAAGGCGCAGGATTACAAACTGAGCCACCAAGCCCGGCGGCTCCTTCTTTCTTTTTAATCTTTCTCTCTTTCTCTCCCTCCACCTCCCTCCCCCCCTTTCTCTTTTTAGTGTGGAAGAAAATTCAACGTGTAATGAAAACAGTTAGGAAACTGCTGTAACTCTGACCCTCTGGTATGATACAGACCAGAGGAAAAAAGCGCATATGTAAGAACATTTAGCTTAGAGATGGTCCTCTCCAATGACTGGGATTTAACAAGTTTATATTATATTCACAACTTGTATTAAGCTGATATCCCCCTCATAAGTCAATTTTCCAAGTTTATTTTTTTAAAGACATTTATAGGTTTTAGACTTTCATAGATTAAAAAGAGTTTTTATAGGTTTGAAACAACTCTAAATGTTAAAAATCTTTTTGGAGATGGATTTCATGGAGATGGAGGAGACAAAGATGGTCAACATATCCATTGCTTCCTTCAAAACTCTGTCAGGTAACACACGGCACTGAAGGTGAGAAACGAGCTTTAGAAAACCGAGGAAGAGCCGGGCTCGGTGGCTCAGCCTGTAATCCCACGCCTTGGGAGGCTGAGGTGAGTGAATTGCCTGAGCCCGCGGGTTCGAGACCCGCCTGGGCAGGCGAGACCTCATCACTACAATAAATCAAAATATCAGCCGGGCGTGGTAGCACGCGCCTGTCGTTCCAGCTACTCGGAAGGCTGAGACAGAAGGATCGCCGGAGCCCAGCAGGTCGAGGCTGCGGTGGCCGGGAGTGGCCACTGCACTCCAGTCTGGGCGACAGAGTGAGACTCCGACTCAAAAAAAACCCAAACAGTAAAAAAAAAGAAAACCGAGGAAGGTAGGAGACAACATGAAAATGAAATGAACTACCCGCATAAAGTAATAATTAACGTCACTTAAAATAAATAAGATAATACATGAGAGGCTACCAAATCAAATGTGCAGGAGGAGCTTTGCAGCTGAAATCTGACATTTTTACTTCGGGCCACAAATCCAGAGTCAGTCTGAGACAAGGAAACAGCTTGGGCTCCGTGCCCAGAGGACAAAGAGAAGGCAGAGAAGATGTCTGCCAACTGAATGCTAAAAGAGACCATAGTTTCTCTTCCTCTGTTTTTGCCTTGGGGTAAATAGGGTTGAGAAGAGGAAAGTTTACAGGTTATTTACAATGGTATAAGTGCTATGTAAAATACCACAGCCATCAAGGCCAGATTGGGGCAGCCTCTCGCCTGCCTGTTGCTTAAGTTCCCAGCCCAAAGCTTTCCTGCGTTTATTTCTAAGGGCTTCCCTGCCCCTGCGGAGAATGACAGTGATCCTTACTTCAACCAGTTGCAGCTGTATGGAAAGCGCTGATAATGGAGGGTCCCCGAGGTCCCCGAGGAGGAAGAAGTGGGGAGGGGGAGAGAGAGACCCAGCTGGCTATGCCTTTTCGTGAAAGTTCTGTACAACTCTTCAGGTCCTATCTCAATTTTGCCATTTTTTTCGAAGTCAAGTAGGGCTATTCTGGCTCACGGGGGAGAAATGACATTGTGTGATCCTTGGGGGTTTAAACAAAATACAGGCCGGGCACGGTGGCTCACGCCTATAATCCCAGCACTCTGGGAGGCTGAGGCGAAGGACTGCCTGAGCCCACAGGTTTGAGACCAGCAATAAAGAAAAAAAAAAAGAGTGTGCTGGCACGTGCCTGTAGTTCCAGATACTTGGAAGGCTAGGGCAGAAGGATCGCCTGAGCCCAGCAGATCGAGGCTGCGGTGATTGGGAGTGTGCCACTGCCCTCCAGCCTGGGCAACAGAATGAGAATCCGACTTAAAAAAACCCCCCAAAAACAAAAACAACGAAATACAAATGGTGGGCAACCCCCTAGGGTGCCCTCCCACTGTGGGAGCCTTTCTGTTCTCTCAATAAATACTGCTTTCTGAAAAAAAAAAAAAGAAAAGAAACACAAATGACAGAAAAGAGGGGCATGGGTTGAGTCACAAGGCCAGAGAGAATCTCCTCTCATTTTGTTTCAGAAGACATACTTCAAAATTGCTTCCAGAGCCATGTTCTACATTTAAATTATGATGGCTGTGACCATGCAGTTAAGCCACTTGTGCGCTACTTGAGGGAATGTAAATTGATAGGACCTTTCTAGATTGTGCCAATATTTACCAAACGCCTTAGAAATGGACACACGGTTTAACTTAGGACTTCTACAGGAGGAATGTATGTTTTTAATAAAATTTCACTGAGGCTGGGTATGGTGGCTCAGACCTGTAATCCCAGCACTTTGGGAGGCTTAAGGCGGAAGGATCGCTTGAGTCCACCCTGTCTCTACAAAAAACTAAAAAAAAACTTAAAAAAAAATTAGCCATATGTGGTGTTGCCTGTGCTAGCTACACAGGAGGCTAAGGTGGGAGGACCCTTCATATCCAGGAGTTCAAGGTTACATTGACCTAGGATCACACCTCTGAACTTCAGTCTGTGCAATGCGAACAAGTCTGTTTGTTTAAAAATAAATATATACATACACAATAAATTTTCACTGAGCTTCTACTTGGTGACTTGGTGCCAGGCAGCGTGCGAGGGACATAATACAAAAACTGAGAAACTGCAAAAATTTGCATGCAGTGATATTCTCTGTATATTTATTTATAATACAAAAACTCAGAAACTACCTAAGCACCCATGAGCAAAGTAGATATTTTAAAATGTATGGTATAGCCAAAGAGTAGTATTAAATATGCAGCCATTATAAAGTGAAAATGGAAGGATGTGGTAAAATAACATTCAGGTGAAAGACAAAAAAGAAACGAATTTATAAAATAGCATACACCACATCAGCCAAATTGAGTGCAAAACATATGCATAGAGATATAAAATCAAATACAGGAAAAAAATTGAAAAATAAGCTGGAACATAATACAGTCAAATATTAATAGTAATTATCTCCATGTGATGAGATTACAGGTGATTTTTATTTTCTTGTGTATATTTGATAGTTTGCATTTCCAAGTTCCCCATAAATAACTATTAATCGTATTATAAAAATAACAAAATACATATTTTTGGGAAAAAAATATTGCCTGTAGCGCCACAGAATACTATACATAATTCCCAAAGTTGGGCTGACAACATTGAATATTGTTATGTGTCCAAAACAATGCACTGTAAAAAGGAAATGCTTCATGTGGTCTTAGATCCTGGATGTTATAAAAATGTAAAATGAAATGCTTAAATGCAACACTTGCAATTTAGTTCACTAAAGGCAAAACGGTGTCTTTTTGAAAACACAGCGAAGAAAAAAGAATATCTAAATATCTGTTTCTAAGGACTCTTCTAGATGTGAAATTTTATGATTGTGTGGCAAACGTGAATAAATCCTTCCCACACACTCCAAGTTAACCAAAAGCTCTGAATGTTATGACAAGACATATGGACTTAATCCCACTACAGTAGTTTGATGATGCCAGATGATTCAAAAAATAATTAGCTGCCATGTTAAGAAAGTATCTCCATATATGTGTGTGTGTGTATTTATATTTACCAAACTCTAAAATAACTCTGGAAAAAATGGCGAGCTACATTAAGAAGCGATAAGAAGTCATCTTCAATTAGATTTCTCAACCATATCTTTTTAATTTATGAAATCGTATATCAGTTCTTTTTCCAGAGGAGAAAGTATGATGGTCTTTTTGTTAAATAAATGGAATTCTTACTGTAACCACTGAGTTATTTAACTTTAATTATACTTGAGCATATTACCATATTCTTCAGCAACTTAAAACATCTTGTGATGTTTTAAGTTACTCTCACTATGTAGTTTAACCCAAGCACAGTAAGTAGCATGTTCCTACAAGTCTCTATTTTATCACACCTCTATAAAAAAAAGGTCTCCAGGCTCCACCTACACCCAATACAAAGTTAAAGCTCAAACCCCTTTGAAGCTCACAAACACCTTCCAGAGACATAAAAAAAAGGCCTTTGAATAATGAAGAACAGTGATAAAAGAATGAGTACTGAATAAATGAAAACTGCTTTTTAAAAAACACTTCAAAATGCTTTTGTCTACTAAGCATTTCATTTTAACAGACGATGATAAAGTATCTTGAGTAATGTGTGTAAATGTAATTTGAAAGGGAGGAAAAACACCAAACAATTATGCAGGATTTGGAGTATATTTCAGTCGCTTATTAAACACTGGCATAGGTAAATAGCTGCTATACACCATGCCTCTGGGGTAAACCTCTTGGCCATGGAGGCTTATTAGTGCTAAGCATCTGAGAGCCATGGACTATAAAATAAAATCAATACCATAACCTTAACTGTAAAAGTCAGAAAGATACTGGAAGAGTTCTAATTTAACACGATTACAGATGAGTTTTTAGCAGAGAACATTTGGGGAAAAGCCATGCATTTAGAAACATTTATGCTACAAGACATCTCAAGGTTTCCGTTGTTACTAATGCTGTTATTATCCACGCTGGTAATGGTTAGGGTTGATTTAACTGATGTGTTACTTTAGTGGATTTACAGGAAAGTCCTAGAAATGATCTGGAACTTATTTCAAATAAAATCATTAAACTGAAGTAGTCAACTAATTGCTTGGGAACAATTATAATTTGATGTGGTTTAGTGTGGTAGAAAAAAATTACAAAAAATGTGAGGTCATCAGTTCAGCAGCTCAATGCAAATATGATTACACTGCACAATATTCTGTTACTCTTAATGGAAAAGTAGTCAAAAATTGGTATAAATTGTAGTGTTTAAGTTCAACCCAAATCCATATCTTTTCTCCAACAAACGTAAATGAAGGAAAAAAGAACATTCTGTCAATGAAATTACTATGATGGCATATTTATTATCCTAATGGTTTTAGAAATCACGTGAAATTGATCAGTAACAAAACCTCTATTTAGTAATGGACCAATTACATTTGTGAGATAATGTCAATGAAACAGAATATTGTCACAGGATAATGGTCTCCTATTGCTACATACCCAGTCATTTAGAGAAAATAAATGTTGCTGTCTGGCTGAGTCATTTGTTTTCAAAGTAGGAGACACGGATCCCATAACAAGGTTCTGTTATAATAACTCAATCTCTATCAATCACATGTTGCACCAGAATGGTACAGGACAGGACACGTATTTGTGCAAATTATACATTCCTCAGGTATAAGGAAAAACATATGGTGTCTCCAAGGATATAAACAACCCAATCATTGCATTATTGAATGAGAATATTTAAAATAAACATTTAAAAATAAATGAAGGAACGGAAAACCTTCTGAATTTTCAAAGGGATTCATGCTAATGAAAGCTTTAGGATTCAAACACTAAAGCTCTTCAAACTCTTTGACTCCAGTTGATTTAAAATCTAAAATGTTGGAACACAAAGGAGCCTTAATGTACAACTTTGTTATTTTAAAGATGAGAAAACCTGAAGTTTACTGAAGTTATTTGTCTAAGACCACATCAGCATTTAAAGCTTCCTGATTATCATTATGGCACTCTAGGCTTAAGTCAAAAAGGCTACAACAGAACTCAAATAAAAGATATATATGGAAATAAATAAGTACCTAATTTTGATCTTTTGACATATAGAGCTCATTTTAAGCTGTCTACGTATCACACACCTCTACTAAAGACATTCTAGACTTTAGCATTGTTTATGAGGGGGGACCCAAAAAAACCTGGAATTTATTTATACAAAATTATGTGTTTATTCTTACGTGTTTAAAGGTCAGTCACTTTTTTTTTTTTTTTTTTTGAGTCGGAGTCTCACTCTGTCACCCAGACTGGTGTGCAGTGGCCACTCCCGGCCACCGCAGCCTCGACCCGCTGGGGACCGGCGATCCTTCCTCCTCAGCCTTCCAACTACAGGCGCGCGCTACCAAGCCCGGCTAGATTTTTTTATTTATTGTAGAGATGAGGTCTCACCAAGTTGCCCAGGAGAGTCTCGAACCCGCGGGCTCAGGCAATCCACTCACCTCAACCTCCCAAGGCGCGGGATTAAAGGCTGAGCCACCAAGCCCGGCTAGTCATTTTCAAAATACTCTGTTTGAGGCAATACACCTATCAAGACACTTTTTCCACCACTCAAAACCGTTTCTGAACTCATCGATTTTGATGACTTTTTTGTTTGACCTTGTCCATGTTGGCAAAACATTTCCCTATGATGACTTTTTTTCAGCCAGGGAAACCAAAAACAATTCACTGGGGTGAGTTCAGGTATGAACAGAGAAGGTGAGGCATGGGGGGGAGGATCATGCTGTTTTTTGGTGAAAAACTGCTGAACACTCAGGGTGGTATGGGCAAGTGCACTGTAAATTACCCATTATGCAATGGGCAAACATGGCAAAAGAATCTCCAAAACAATTTCACTGAAGTCGAACACAGCCTCTTATAACAATGTTAGCTAATACACTGATGCAGATGGGTTCCTAGAACGCTTATCTAGGGAGGGAAGCCTGTACTTTAAAGGGCCCACCCTCCAAAAAATAATCTCATTTGTTGGGGGGTTCCCCCTCGTATTTACAATGTCTTATTATTAAATGGAAAAGAGATTCTTAACCTGAGTCCAGTGCAAGGAATGCACTCATGAATCTCTGAAAAGTCTATGAGCCCCTATAAAGTTATATGCATTTACCTGTATTGAAGTTTTCATGCATTAGGTGGAAGGAAAAAAAAGAAAACTGTCATCAAGGTTTTATAATTCGTTGGCAAAGCCATAAACATAACCTCATAATGCCTTATTGGGGACCCACTTGATGTAGTGATAGCAAGCTAGGGGCTCTTCAGCCAGATTGACAGGGGTTCCCATTCCAGTCTCCTATGTATTATCTGTGTGATCTACATCACGTTTCTATTTTTATTTATTTATTTATTATTTTTTTTGAGTTGGAGTCTCACTCTGTCACCCAGACTGGAGTGCAGGGCCGCTCCCGGCCGCCGCAGCCTTGACCTGCTGGGCTCTAGCGATCCTTCCTCCTCAGCCTGCCAAGTAGCTGGAACTACAGGCGTGCACTACCATGCCCGGCTTATTTTTTTATTATTATTTATTGTAGAGATGAGGTCTCGCTAAGTTGCCCAGGCGGGTCTCGAACCCGCGGGCTCAGGCAATCCACTCACCTCAGCCTCCCAAGGCGCGAGATTACAGGCTAGCCACTGAGCCTGGCTTATGTCAAGTTTCTAATCATTGTATGATCAGTTTAGGAAGCTGTAAAACTGGTTTCTGTCAGGGTGTAAGAGCAAAAATAGGTGTAAACTTGGCCCAGCACCTGACAGGTAGCAAGTGCTGGATATATGGTAGCCACAAAAGGCAGTAGGATCCTGTTTGCCTAGTTGTATGCATATATAGTTGCTACATGCCTGGCTAGCTCAGTCTGTAGAGCATGGAACTCTTAGATGTACTGGCTGAAAACAATTTTTAAGTTTATGTGGCTTCTTCCATGAATAACTGATACAGAAAAAGGAGAAGAGAGTAACTAGGATATGTTAAAAAGTGACTGAAAATATAACTATATGGACTGCATTTGGTTTCTGATTTAAACAAAACAAACTTTGAGATAGCCTGAGGAATTCAATTATGCGTTAGATTAGGCTAAGAAATCATTGTTATTTATTTATTTATTGAGTTGGAGTCTTACTGTCGCCCAGACTGGAGTGCAGTGGCCACTCCTGGCCACTGCAGCCTCGACCTGCTGGGCTCTGGCGATCCTTCCACCTCAGCCTTCCAAGTAGCTGGAAATACAAGCACACGCTACCACGCCCAGCTAATTTTTTTAATTTATTGTAGAGGTGAGGTCTCGCCAAGTTGCCCGGGCAGGTCTCGAACCTGCGGGCTCAGGCAAGCCACTCACCTCAGCCTCCCAAAGCGCAGGATTACAGGCTGAGCCACCGAGCCAGGCTGTTATATTTGTTAAATTAATAACAGTATTGTGAGTGTGTAAAAAAAAAAAAGATTCAGTGTTAGAAACACTTAGAAATAGTTATAAGCAAAATAACATGATGTCTAGGATTTGCTATGAAATACTTAAAAAAAACTTGAGATAGTAAATGCAACAAGATTGGCAAAACATTAATATCAGTTGAAGCTGGGTGATGGTTCATGGAGATTCAATTTACATTTCTCTCTACTTTCAATATTCTCCATGACAAAAATCCTTAAAAATTGTACTTGAACATCCATTTCAAACCAGCCACAATTATCCATCAAAAGCATTCATACCTCCAGTTTTTATTTAGTTCAAAACGTGTTAATCCTGGCGCTAATAGTAACAGGTTGATTTTTAAAGATAGATAAATATAGATAGATAGGTGGATATTTAAAAGATATATATTTGTTGTTGTTTTGACAGATTCATATATATGTATATAAAATTTTGTTTTGACAATTACTTCAGAACTCTGAAAACTTAGAAATTCACCTCTATTCTTCCATTCTAGTTCTACTAGGTCTAACAGAATCTTTCATGAAGCTCCCCAAGAAAACTATTCCTCTGACAAGACTTGTGAAGTGGTATTTAAATTCTCCTAGTTCATTTCTCTCTATGTAGGTAAGTTCACATATTAATTCTCTAGGCAGGTCATAGGATAACAAAAAAAAAAGAAAAAAAATCGTCTTTAAAAAATGCAGGCTGGGCTTGGTGGCTCAAGCCTGTAATCCCAGCATTTTGGGAGGCCTAGACAAGAGGATTGCCTGAGCCCACACGCAGGTTCAAGACCAGCCTGGGCAACATGGCGAGACCTCGTCTCTACAATAAATCACAAAATTAGCCCGGCATGGTAGCGTACATCTGTATTTCCGGCTACTTAGAAAGCAGAGGTGGAAGGATCGCCTGGGCCCAGCAGGTTGAGGCTGGGGTGGTCATGAGCATGCCACTGCACCCCAGCCTGGGCAACGGAGTGGGACTCCCACTCAAAAAAAAATGCAGACCTAGGCTCTGTCATTAATTATCTGAACACGTTGAGCAAGGCAGTCTCTCTGATTCCCCGAATGGTTTTAAAGGAGCTTGACCTACATCTCATGAAGGGTTCTAACAACCTATCCTAAAAACATCAATTTCTTTTTGTATATGCTATTGGTAGTCTAATAACACAAAAGACACCGGCTTTCCAAATGACTTAAAAACAAGCTTAAATATGAAATCCATCTGTAAATATAGACATGAAGCATTTTATTCTGGTAAGAAACTTTGTATAGCACATCTAATACTGTCTCCCACGGGTTTCTCACTTGCCTGTTTTAAGCTGTGTTCCATAATACCAGAGACCCAGTATTAAATACAAAGCTGTTATTTTTTTCAAACTAATGATCTATTGCGGTTTTTCTGCAAAATGCTGTATTTTCAAATCATTAAGGCTCCAGAGCACAGAAACATGAGCACAACTTTTCCATATTAATCAGGACCAGCCCTTTGAACATGTACACAAGTTTGTCCCACCCGATATGCTATTCTTGATTAGAACACATGAACAGAGAACAAGCATTTGTGAATTAGGGGGCGATGTAAGGAATTCTGATGAAAGCCTTCACCAACAATGTACTGCTTTCTGTTTTGAAGATGTGCATGCTGCAGCAGCGTAGCTAAGAGGCATCCCTCTTTGGGTGGGGACAACCCCAAAGTGTGCTTCCCAGCGTCCCAACAGTACGTGGAGATTCACGTACAGTCCCCCACCCTGGATATTTTCCTTACCAAGCAGTTAAACAAAGAAACTTAAAAACTGTGCTGAAACGTTAAACTCAAACCAGCTCTTCTTCATATTTATCCATCAAAAGCACTGGTATCTCCGATTTTTTCAAACACTTGATTCAAAAGTTCGAAAATTTGATATTTGAACATTTGCTATTTCATCCTTGTGATACAAACCGTAGGAATGCAAGGAATTGTTGGTGTTCTGTCTGCTCCCCAAAGGGAGCTCAGAAAGTTCTTCCAGTAAGGTTACTAAGCTGTTTGCCCTGCCATTTTCTAGGACTTCATTTAACGTTAATGACTCCCAGATAGCAGTTATTCAACCACTTGTGAAAGCTGCTTATTCACTCAGCTCCCATAGCTAGAGAAATCTTGAGATTATATCATTTGTCCGACTGTGGTTTGGGCCACAGCGCTGTTTTCCGAAGTTTGAACCTAGGATTAATGCTTCTTATGGATTCTTCTATGGAAACAAAAGGTTCTGAAGTCACAAACTTAATAAATACGTTCAGTTAAGAGCCAGGCCCGGATATTCACAGTACCCGGTAGCATATTAAACATTATTCACATTCACTTATGAGTAAAAAAAAGTTTAAATTTTTACTACAATAGAATTTTCCAAACAGCGGATAACTCAAATCTAGCACATCTATTCGCATTCCTAAACGCACCATTAAGAATGCTGGCCTCCGATTCTGGTTCTGTTAGCATGCTTCCACACTCCTGTTAACTGTGGTTTATCTCCTGACTGAGTGTTCTCATGGGCCCTTTGCCATAGTGTATTTGATATTTAATACTATATCTTTACAGAACTCTATAAAGTGCAAACTGAAGTTTAGCACAACATTTAAGACCATTTTAATAATAAGAATGTTTAAAAACTAATCACAAATAATCTATGACTCAAAAAGATATTAAGATTTCTGAAAGACTTACTGAATAGACATCTATATAACAGAATGGTCAATGTTTATAAAAGTTTAGTATTTTTATTTTCTAGTACCTACACTCAGCAGAATTTGATGTCTAGATATAGCTTGAGAGTTCAATTTAATTTGCTTAACTACTCTTAAAATCGTAATTACATACCAATACACTAAGTAGTGCTACTTTTTGATAACATGTCAATTTATTGATTTTTGTGTAAGGTTATCTCTCAGAGTAAGCTAGTTCTAAAGCATGAAAACAGTCTGCGCATAATCTCATTTACATTACTTATTTTCTGTGAGGTCTCCTTTTTAAAGTAAATAGTAAAAAAATTATTTTTCCATTCAGCAGATCAAGGGCTGAAACTTAATTTGTTTGTATTTGTGTGCCCAAAAAACCCTCACATAAAATAGGCATTTGACAAATGTTAACTGAGTCAAATTATCTCAAACCCTAAATATGTCGAAATTAATAAAATTTTACTGCATAAAAAGTCCTTTTGAATTTACATTTTATCTAAGATTACAAGTTGTTTAAATATTCATTAAACAGAGAAGCTGTCAAAATGTTCATTTAGAAATCCCCAGCTATATGTTTATGAAATATATTTACTATATCATATTTTTCTCACTGAATGTTTATTAAATGATGTTTTTGAAGTTTTACATTCAGAATTAGATGAATCGGTGACCATTAGAATGGCAAAATGACCTTAAAAAGAAATGCTTCAAATATTCAAGCATACACTTTGTTAAGTTATTAAGCATTGGAATATAGCTAGATTTAGTCCCATGACAGTAACTTGAATTAGAGGAAAACCATGACCTGTCTCTTATTTTCTCTCTTATATCACAAGTTACAAAGGATTGCACCGATGATTTCAAGAAAAGTACATCAGCTAGGAATCTAGTATCTGAATTGACTCAGACAGAAAAAATTTAAGGAAGACATGATCTCAGTGGAATTTTTTGTGGACTAAGTACTGGAATAAAAGCAATTTTTTAAACTGCATATTGATAAACTAATCTGGTTCTACTTATTTAGTCTTGAAATCTTAAAACGATATGCAAAAAAGAAAGTTTTTGACAGAGTTAAAGGCAGATAGAAGTTTAAGACTAGGAGGTTCACGGAAGAGAGGAGGCAGGGAGAAATATTCTGGAGCTTAGGAAAGGCATGTAATGGCAGTTAGCTACCCCTTTGCTAGTGCCTCGGCCTTATTTTCTTTCTCCTGTCCGTCTCTATGCATGAATTAAAAAAAAAAACAAAAAACAGAAATATCAAGATCACACAATGCAGATGCTGAGAAATTTAATTCCCATCACTCTTCATCAGAAAAAATTCAAGCAAATTATATAGGCCCTACCAAATGATTAAATCATGTTTAGTCTTAAAATATTCATGTTAGACTGGCGCACAGTGGCTCACGCCTATCATCCCAGCACTCTGCGAGGCCGAGGTGAGAAGACTGCCTGAGCCCACAGATTCAAGACCAGCCTGGGCAATGTGGCGGGATCTCGTTTCTACAATAAATCACAAAATTAGTTGGGTGCGGTAGCATATGCCTGTAATTTGGGCTCCTTGGAAGGCTGAGACAGAAGGATGACCTGAGCCCAGTGGGTCGACGCTGGGGTGGCCATGAGTGTGCCACTGCACTCCAGCCTGGGCGACCGAGTAAGACTCCAATTAAAAAAAAAAAAATTCATGTCTATATTTGCAAAATATAAATTACAATTCTGTGGTAATCAGGAAATTGTAAGTTTTTTGTTTTGAAAAAAGAATCAAAGATATAATAATAATTGTAATATGCTAAATAAAATACTTTTATTAAATTATATAAAATTGCATAAACATGTCATGTAAATTGTAAATTTAGATTTTGTATTAATATTTTGCCTACTTGCTTTTCAGAATAAAATAGATACAATAATTTGGTCATATTATAGCCTTTATTTTTGACTGTTTGGAATAAATCTCAATCATTTAGGTTGGTGTTTCGGATTATAAGGGGACAGTAGAATGCCAAATATTGTCTATAATTTTATCTTTGATTCTCATGTTTAAAAATCAATTTTGCTGAGACATGGCAAGAATAGATTTTACTGCAAAGTTAACACTAACAGAATAAGGCATACGCAGGAAACCATTAATAGTAGATTTTAAGCATTTCTGTCAATTTCAAGCTCAAGCATATTTTAATCAACCAATAAGTGTTTATTGAGCACCAATTAGTGCAGGGCTTTGTGGCAGAAATAAGTGCAAGACATGTTAAAGCCATGACAATTACTGAAGTGGTACTCAATGTGTCCTTTAGACAAGTCCCTTCAACACTGGCAAGTGTGTCTAAAGAACATTTGAAGATGGACAAGAACCACCACAGGGCATTTTATTTTGCAAATTTTCAAAAAGCAATTTTCTAAGAACAAAAGGACTGCATTGGGCTTAGCAAATTTAAAAAGATAGTGCTGTACTGCCCTCAATTTTTCATTGTAGTTGAAGTCTTCTTCCCACAATGGCTCATTGTGCAAGTTACAAACTCTTTAGGGTCTTCAGAATTAAAGTGACAGAGTTTTTTTTTTTTTAAAAGCACACTTGAGAATGGAACATTCTTCCTTACTCTTAATATAATATGCCTTTACAGACTTCTCCAATAATTCTAGTCATCTTGACAAAAGAAAATCACCAAGACAATACAATGATTTTACAAAGAGAAAGAATGACAGTTTCCCTTCTACTTTTCAAAAATGTTTTATAATATGATTTGAGATTGGCTTTATTCAATAGGCTGAAAGAGGAATCAATTCTTACAAAGTGACACTCTTTATAATAAAGAACACCTACACTTCTGAATAACACATCCATTCCCACACATTCACAATGTTATTACCATTAGACTCTTTTCCATAATAATTTTCTGAGAAGAAAAATATGGCTTTGCTTAGAATAAACTGACAATGTCAGTTAAACAAGCAATAAGATATAAAGGGTTGAGAGTTTTGTTTTTCTTCTCACTTCTGCAACTCCCGTAGAAGCCTCTATTATATCTTGCCTTCACTAATGAGGCTGGTGTGCTGCCTATCAATGGTTCAATTGTACAAAAAACATTTATTGTACTCCTACTATGCACTAAGTGTTGTGATAGGTGCTGGCTACTGTAGCAGCCAAAAGAGATAAGGTCCCTGCTCTCATAGTGTAAACAGATTCAGACAATTAATGCCATAAATAGGTATGAACTTACATATTATGAGTACAGTGGAGGAACAATACTGGGTGTTGAGAGAGAAAAACAGGAAGACCCAATTTAGACTGAAATTCTTCAATTTAAGCGGGGCTTTGAAAGATGACAAAGAATTTGCTAGAAGAAGACTTAGAAAAACATTCCAGAGGGCACAGCTTATATGAAGGTCCTGGGTGTTGCGTTTCCAAATGGAACATGTAAGCAAGGAGAAGCAGACCAAAGTCCTGGGCTTATAGGCATGAGCCACTGCGCCCGGCTCTCATCAAAGCTGTTCTAGAACTGGGGCTCAGTTTATTTAGAAAGCGTAACTAGATTGACTCAGATACAATGAATCTGACACTACATCTTTATTGTTTATGTTCTCCCATTGTTAAAGGTCTACCTACTTCCAAAAGGAATTATGGTTTCCTTTAAATAAGAACTTTCAGTACTCAGCACTTGCAAACTCAGGAGCCAACTGATCTAGTTGAATCAGAACTCTTGGTTCTGGTGCACTCCAACCAAGCTATGTAGGCAGACCATAATCAGTCACATACATAATTGTGGGTTATAGAAGATCATTTTATGTGAAACAAAAAAGGTCCAATAAGACATGTAGAAAATAGCTGGTGTAATCGCTCAGTCTTGTAATTCTAGCACTTTGGGAGGTCAAGGTGAGAGGTTTGCTTGAGCCCAAGAGTTTGACCTTGTCTCTACAAAAAACTTAAAATAAAAATAAAAATAGCCGGACGACGTGGTGCACACCTATAGCCCCAGCTACTCAGGAAGCTGAAGGATTGCCTGAGCCCAGGAGGCTGAGGCTGTGGTGAGCATTGATCATGTATGTCAGCACACTCCAGCCTGCGCAACGGAAGAGACCCTGACTCAAAAAAAAAAAAAAAAAAAATTCAAAAAGAAGGAGAAAATGAGATTTTTTAAATAAATTAACTGACTACATTTGACTAGTATAATATCTCAACAATAATTTTACTCAAATCATTTTATGAAGGAAACACAATCTATAGTACGAAAACGTGTATTATGACATTTTGGCTAAATGAAACTTACAGAATGAGCCAACATCGGGCCCTGGTGTCTCAAGAAGTTTCTTCTTATTACTCACCTTGATCTCTTTCATGCCATGTTCGACTTCCAGCAGCTGGTGAATTTGGAGAGGGGTAGAAGTCTCCTGTAGGACTTGGTTCCATATTTTCATCTATGGATATGGTTTTGGGTCTTTTGCTGTTAAAGCATGACAATAGTTACATTAGTAGGATTTCAGGGAAGATGTGTAGCATTTGAAAATAAATGATTTCAGAAGATTCTTTTTGTAGAAATTTTCAAAAACACAAGTAATAGTATCTCAGAATCATTTTGAAATCATGGTGCATTTTCAGGACATCCAAAGGTATCGCAAACATTTCTAGTCATATATATCATTCATTATACCATCTTATGCCTATACCTGTCTGACAAACATGGCGCTTACCATAATTACCTTTTCCAAAGTATTTCCAAAGAAATCTCACTATAAAAAGTGAACTCTTCTTGTGCTTTGTCTGCTAATCTTAAAATTGTGTTACTATAATTGTACTTGACGCATTACAATTATTATCAATGTTTTAAGGTTCCTTTGTATATAGCACTTATCAGTGGAAGGTAACCCTTTCATATTAGTTCAAAGATAAGGTAATGAAGTTGAGTAGAACAAGAACTTTGGAGTCAGACAGGATAGTATAAAATCTTGTCTAGGTCACTTATTAATTCTTAATTGTAAGCTCCTTTGACCTTTCTAACTCAGTTTAATCATCTGTAAAGTGGAAATAATAAACCTAGTTCAAAGAGAAACGGTTGAGAGGGTTAAACAAGTTATTAAATGTAAAGTTCATAGTTAAGTGCAAGGCATTTAGAAGACACTTATTAAATAGTAATTATTAGTAGCAACCATATAATTAATAATGAAAAGTTTTACAGTACTTTGCTGATGATAAACTATTTCATATATACTTCGTCTTTTTAAAAAATTAGTTTATAGATCCTTTATTCTTAAGACTAGCCATTAAAAAAAGCTATTGCCAATTCAAACCAAGTGGTATACTTTTAAAATGCTGCATTTAAAAAAATAAATAAAAATAAAATAAAACTATACATATTAATAAGGAAACATGGCTCATCTCCATTATTTAGCAAAATGAATATACAGAGCAAAGATTAAGCAGTTATTTTATGGTCATATTGCTTGATATACTTCTTTCATATACCCCCACTAATACCCTTCTAAGTGGTTAACGATGACTATGAAACTGGACTTTTTCTTTAATGAAAATAAATTTCTTATGGTGCACTTATGCCAGTAAAAACCAAAAGACATATCCTCTGAATTAACTTTTTGCAGCAATAATAAACATAATGTAATCAAATTTCAGAGTTGGAAAGTTGGAATTACTTTTAAAAAATCACACACATCAACCAGTTCACCCTTTGATTACAAATAGGGAGACAAATCTGAAGAAATTCACTGGATTGCCAGGGTCAAGGTAGTGGAAGCAGTCAGACACAATGTAAGGACTTCTGACTTCCAAGACCATGCCCTTCTCGCTGCACTGTAGTGCCAAGCCCTTGAAGCATGAATGTTTCTGCATGTATTTGTAGGCATCCTTATGATTAATATTTGGTTCACAACTCTCAGAATATTAACATGATGCAGAAGGTGGCAATTGCTATCTAGGCTAAACCACACTAAGAATGGATAATATTTCTTTGGATACCTGAGATATCCAAAGTTAGAACTTGTATCTCATAAATCTCTTTTTAATCGAATTCTCCCATCTGTGAGTCAGCAGTGAGTATGCATAAAAAAAAACTTAAGATGGGGGTGAGATTATTTTCTTAAGAAACTAATAGAGAACGTTTTTTTCCAACCTTTTTTATTCTGAAAGACACAGTATCAGATACTGAGCGGCCATGAGGTATGATCTGTGTTGACAACACACTGATCCAACAAAATTAAAAACCATATTCACGTTTCAAATTTAGAAACGACAAAGCATTTTTAAGACCTCAAAAACCCAGTTATCTTGCTACATAACTTAATTTAATGAAAAGCATTGGACCAAAAATGATATAAAATTGACCTTAGTTGATAAACATGCAAGTATACACAGTCCATGACTAACTCAAATACAGTGAACTTCCATGATTAAGAATAGCTTTGAAAAATAACTAACCAGATATTCTCTTATTCTTAAAAGGCTGACATTACAAAAGGTGTATTTTGCTTTTTTTTTTTTTTTTTGCTGTTAAACAGCTGTTATTTATTCATTTATTTAAAAGATGTAGGTGTAATTCGGGTGTATATATGTTCTTATATTACCATCAGTATGGCTAACGCTCTGAAAATGAGATGAGTCTTGAAGACCCAACTCAAAGAAACTAAAATAAAATAAACACGTGAAAGGTGCGATGATAAGGTCAAGAAAGAAAATGAGACCGTTGACAAAGAACCAAACAGCAAAGAGACCTCACTCTAGCTTCTCCTTGGCAAAGGCTGGTTAAACCAGATCTCAGAGAAGGTAACATTTTCACTGGTTACTGAACATTAACTAAATTAATAGAAGAACATCAAGTAATTGAAGAACTTGGCAAACTGTGGTCTAGAATAAAGCCTCGAATTTTAAGCCTAGGTCAATGACACATTTATTTTTCACGTTTCTTAACCCAAGCTTGGCTGTGGTGTTAGAGTAACAGTTACCAGGAACCAGTTATAAACCAAGGACCACCGCCATGTTTAAAAACAACATTTTTAAAGTCACCAAAAGAAATTAATTATGTTGTAGAATCACAATATTTCATACAACAGGATAAAACTCATATTAGTGTATTTTCATGGTTCCCTGTCCCCTGGAAAAATATTTTTCAAAGTGCTTTGAACAACAATTACACTAATTTGCCATTAGCCAAACACATTTAGCCAGAAAGATGAAAAATCTGTATTTTTGGTCTCTCTTTACCTATCTACCTACCTATCTATCTGCATATCATCTACCTACCTACCTACTTGTGCATCATTTGGAAACTTGGGCAACACTTCTTTCAGTTACCTGCTTGGTGGAGAAGACAGCGACCGCTGAAGGTTGACACCCGAGTTCATGTCATGATAGTATGGTTGGCTCGGGATTTCTCCAATTGGGAAGTTGACTCCAGTTCCCTGGGTTATGGGTGCTGAGGAGGAATACATCAAAAGAAATGTTGGGACTGTCTTTCACATTTGTCACCTCTAAAACTTTCCATGACTGTGGATAAACATGGGGAGAACTCATTTTAGCTGAAGACTCTAGGACCCACCATACACAGGCAGGACTTGAAAACTCGCTCACCTTAGCAACATTCGAGTTAGGAAATTGGAGGCACTCAGATCATACTCACTGGTTACCACATCCCCTAATTCTACTCCTCAAAGTTCTTTTCTAGCTCCCTGATAGTAGCTGTCTTTATATCTTTCACCCCACTAGACTGTAGATGCCTTGGAGGAATGATAACATAGGATTCCTATCACTCAGCACCAAACAAGTGGCTTTGCACTAAGCAGGTTCTCAAAAAAACAAATCATTGTTAAATGAATAAATGTAGAACAGTTTCACAAACACCAAAGAATATTATTCTATAATAATATTAACATGAGAATGGATTAGGAATTGTGATATTTATTATTATTGGGCATAAATAATTCTTGTTTTAGGATAGGTATGTAAGTGAAATTTACAAATATGAAATAAAAGCCAAGTTTATTTTCTTTCTTTTTTTTTTTTTTGAGTTGGAGTCTCACTCTGTCGCCCAGAGTGAGAGAGTGCAGTAGCACGCTCCCAGCCACTGTAGCCTCGACCTGCTGGGCTCCGGCGATCCTTCCGCCTCAGTCTTCCAAGTAGCTGGAACTACAGGCGTGCACTACCACGCCAAGCTAATTTTTGATTTATTGTAGAGATGAGGTCTTGCCAAGTTGGCTAGGCGGGTCTTGAACCCATGGGCTCAGGCAATCCACTCACCTCAGCCTCCCAAAGTGAGGGATTACAGCTTGAGCCACCGAGCCAGGCTCCAAGTTTATTTTCAAAATACATAGTCAGATTTCATATATGAATGGTAAATGTGGCTTTATTCAACAGTTATGTTTTGTTATTTTTGGTAACTTTCTACCAAAAATAACTTTCAACTTCATAAATCATTTAAAATATATAAATGACTTAAATTATGTAAAACATGAGTTTTATATTTTAAGGTATTAATTTGTAAATCAAGAGATCCTCTAGAATTTTCTGATACATTATGAACTTGTGTATAAAATATTGTTTTGTATATAAGCATTGCATCTTTGTACAATGGAACACATCTATTCAAATTTTTTAAATTTAATATTAGATATCTTGAATAAATCTGTTAGAATGAGTAGTCTCAAAGATAAATAGACTTTTAGTTGAACTCCCACTCCGCTTATAAGTCGTGTGCCTCAGTTTCCTAAAATATAAAATGGGAATAATGATAACTTCCGCATATGATTATTCTGAGGACAACGTGAGATCGTAAGGAGCGATGAAAGCCCAGCATCATACCTGATGCACAACAAGTGCTAAACAAATGGGAATTCTCGTCCTTCTTTTCTTTCTGCCCTGGCAAAATGGAATAGCAAGCAAAGACAAACAATTCAAAAGCAGATGAAAAGGCATAAATGAACCTGTTTGCTGAAAGTTTGTTCACTCAGCACGTCCCTGATTGTGTTCTTTACTGGCAGGTGTTGGTTGCAGTGGATGCAACATAGCCTCAGATACCACTGCCCTTAATAAACACATTGGGCAATAAAACACTCATCTGAGACGTATAAACACCAGGATAACATAGATGACAAGGAACTGCCCAAGTGAATGGCATGATCAATAATTGCCATAGGATTTCAAGGGGGAAAAAATCCAATACCTGCTTGAATAGTCCAAGAAGTCTGTGGAAAAGTCCTCGCTGGCACTGGACTTCAGAGAATGAGTAAGGTAGGAAAGGGAAGTCATTCCAAACAGGAGTGACTGCAGGAGCAGTGAAGGGCAGATTATATGCCAAGTGGAGACCAGGCAGGTTGGTGCCAAAGGACAGTGCTTGAGAACAGTTTCTATTTCTTTTTCTATCTTAATCAGGTCTTCAAAAGCTCAAACGAGAGAAAGTGTGCCCTGGGGCTTGGTAACAAAGTTCTGGAGCTCCTGAGATGAACTCTGAGGAAGATTGGTCTACTTCATCTTTCCCTCTCTCCTAACTGCCTCAAGTTGAATATAAAATTCCAAAGGGACTGCAGATTTTTATGGAATTTTTCTTACTTCGAATTGTGCTCACTATCAGTTGAATTGTATTTTAGTATTAGGCGGGCCAAGACTAACTCAAAACACTTTAAAAAGTATGATTAAGAGACACGCTTTATTGCAGAGAAGTGATCAAGGAATATACAATGAGCATCTTTCTCTACTAAAAAGGAAATAAATCAATATCTACATGATTAGTCTCAGCTCCAAACATCTGGAACATCTGACTTCTATTAGACTGTTCATTTTATATAATTCTTTTTAACCTCCTTTTACACAGAAAATGTTTGTATGCAGTGTGTAGCTATGTCTGATGACTTGAATTATTTGGACAGCTAAAATGTAGCTATGCTTATTGTGGCTTGAGGCACACCTCAAGCCACAACACCAGAGATTTTTTTTTTAAATGTGAAATCCCACAGTAACCACATAATTTAAAATTTATTATTAGAGCTATGTTCTATGTGGCACTGGAAGCAGGGTACATGCTGGAAGGAGGCATTTGAGGGGTTCAGTGGAAGTAAGCAATCCATCTGGCTTCCTACCACTGGAATGGATACAATTCAAAGACCCAAGTTATCAACAGGAAACATACAGGTCGTATCTTGTATAAACTATTGACAATTTATTAAGCACGTGTAATATGTAGGCAAAGATTTATAATTTCTATTGAATACACACAGCTCCATATTCAACACAGTGTGCTTGGCTCCAAACAAACTAGGTGTAATTTATAGTAAAATGATGTAAAAATCTTCAGAAATTTTGTTTTTCCTAAGTTTTGCTCCATAAACATTATTCCAGAGCATTAAGCCAGCAATAAAAAAGACAAATATTGAGTGTTTATATGTGGCAGCTAAAAAAAGTTGATCTCATGGAGGTAGAGAGTAGAATGATAGATACCAGAGGCTGGGGAATCGGGGTGGGGCAGGGGAGTGGTGGGGGGGTGATAAAGAGAAGTTGGTTAATGGGTACAAACATACAGTTAGACAAAAAGAATAAGTCCTAGTGTTTGGTAGCACATTAGGTTAACAATACACTGAATATTTCAAAACAGCTAGAGGATTTGAAATGTTCCCAACAAAGAAATGATCAATGTCTGAGGTGATGGATACTCTAAATGCCCTGATTTGATCATTACACATTGCATGCATGTATCAAACGTCACACGTAGCCCATAAATGCAAATACATATTATGTATCAATTTTTTTAAAGACAGCAATAAAAATAATTTGCCTACAGACTTGTGTATGGCCACTGTAAAACTTTAGCATGCATTCTGACAATAAATGGGAAGTTACGGAAAGAAAAGTAGATTGATAATAAACATGGCCAAAATCCTAAAATAGCACACACAAAATTTACTTAATGTCAGAGTGTGTGACGACAGTAAGTCTCAGTCAGATATTCCAGCTTCAGCCCCTCTGGAAGAACTTATATCGGAGCAAAGATCAGCATTAGGCCTCTCCCAGACCTGCAAGAAGGTGAAACTGCAAATCTTGTTTAAGAGGTTGCCAACACAACCTGTCAGAAAGGAAGCCCCAAAGAACCTGAGGTTCTAAGGGTTAGAGGCCACCCCTTAATCTTTCTTATTGTTCTCCTCACTACAAAAGCTGATCTCAAATCAACTTTTAAGATGGAGATAATATCATTTAACTGAGAGATCACTACCCTAAAGCTGAATAGCTTCATTAGCTAAAGTCAACATACACCTTAAGTGGGTCGTATAATAGTAAAGCCCTAGGGGACAGAAACCATTAGCATACTGTGAGCATTCAGGGAATCAGAATTTGTGATATACAGCATGAGCGCTGAGCTGAAGTTTATGTTTACTTAGCAAACTTTCATTCACAAACAATGAAGTTCAATTGTGGAAACAAGATTATAACGTGACATATTAAGACACAGGAGAGTCACTTCAAGCATTTCAGAGACACCTATTTACATATAGAGGAGACAATAAATGTTTGCTCAGTGAATTATCTAATGAATGAATGTAGATCATTAATGTGCTAATTACAAATCAGTAATGCTTGTGGTGACAAATAACCTAAAAACCTCTAGGAGATGACAGGTGGATTAAGGAATGAATAAAGTATGTTAAATTTACCTTGCTTTTGAACTGTTATGGAAAAATATTTTAAATCTATTTTTTTAAATTTGAAATTCAGATTTTTCAACATATCACTCTGGGTTTTCTTTCTTTTTTTTTTTTGAATTGGAGTCTCACTCGGTCATCTAGGCTGGAGGGTCATCTAGGCTGGAGGGCGGCGGAACGCTCCAGGCCACCACAGCCTCGACCCGCTGGGCTCCATCAATCCTTCCGCCTCAGCCTTCCAAGGAGCTGGAACTACAGGCGCGCGCTACCACGCCCGGCTGATTTTTGATTTATTGTAGAGATGAGGTCTCGCCAAGTTGCCCAGGTTGGTCTCGAATTCACAGGCTCAGGCAATCCTCTCACCTCGGCCTCCCAAAGTGCTAGGATTATAGGCATGGGCCACCGCGCCCGGCCACACTCTGGGCTTTTGAAGGTTCCAGTGTGTTTCTCTTTCAACAGCACTAGACTGATATTACCTACAATGAAGTACTAAATATATATTTTCTGACAGATGACTCTACTACCCTTCTCATTAAGAAGAATGAAAATACAACATGGTGCTAAGACAAAGACAATGTAGGTATATAATTTCACAAGCCTCCTCCTAATTCACAAGTCTCCTCCTAAGACAGCAGTGCTGTCTTTCTGCTAAAGAGCAGTATGAGGAAAACACACACATACACCTTCAAATATTCCCTGCCTTACGTGGTACTGGAGAGTGGTCATGAATAAGTCAGGTATGTTCCTTTTCTAACCAAAAACTGAAAGCACAAGCTTTCAAATGTTGGAGGCCTTTGGATATCACATATTGATACTGTGAAACACATAAGTCTCTGTGCCTTGGACAATGTAGTAAACCATTAAATCCTCGTGCCCGGCAGATACTACCCTGGGACAATTGGACTGCAGGATATTAGCATCTCTTCTCGTCACTGACCCCAAGTAAGGGGACCCATGACAGAAGTCTTTTGGGCATACATTTTTCAACTCCAGAATTATGCCAGAAGGGATAAGCTACTTCATATCTTAATTATTCATGTATATCACTCCTTGATATACATGCTATTTGCATTGTCCACTTCAGAAATTTGAGTTATTTAAGAAACCACGGATTCAAAAGACCTAGTACCCTATAGCTGGAAGATATCTTCACTGAACAAGACTCTGAAGCACTGCTTGTTCTTACCCTCATTAACTCACTCTCTCGGTTCTTTCTGGATCATCCTGATTCTTATTCATGACCTCTGAGTTTGACCCAAATGAGAAACAGAGCAAGGATCAAAGTGCCACTTCATCATCTGAATAACATCATTCCAAACTGCAACGCTTTCTAGCAAAAATATCAGGTGAAAACAAATCCTTCCAAGTTGCATAAACAAGCTAAATCGGTGAAGGGAGCAAGAAGAAAGGAGTTACCTGTTTCCCATAATGAGATCTGCATCTTCGATACATTTGCACATGCTAGCAATAAGTAAAGGAGTTAATCAAGGCAACTTCCTCCTTGCTTAGAGAGCCAGCCAGGTGAGCTTACCCTAGAAGAATCTGATCCAGTCTGCCAAGAACAGTGTCTCAGGTGAAGTGGCTAGTTAAAACAATTGGACATTGTTCTGGATCACAATGCTTTCTATCTATATCCAACTACAATCTGCAAAGTTAATTTCTGCATCCCTCTAGACTCTGCACGTTAGTGTGTGTATCCTGTACATCTCTAAACCCCCACCAAAATGTTAGTAAAATGAAAAAGCACTTATCTACAGGAAACTTATGTGGGTTATCATAACAACATGGAGTACATTTAATTAATCGCACTTCCTTTGATATAAATGGCCATCTATGGTCATAGAGAGAACAGCGAATTAAATGGATACCAGTAACACGGCAATCAGAGAAAGGTAAAAATTATTTTTGTACAGCAGAGTTTTGATGATTTGAATGCAAATATTTTAGAAAACCAGACAAAATATATTCACTTATGATTTCATCAAAAGATTTAAGATTTTTAAACTCAGATTTTCCAAGTATGTGATCATTTTTTGTACTGTATTTAAAGTTCAAAATACAGAGTATTTAAAATTATGCTGTATGCTTAAATAATAAAACAATTTACTTACTTCTGGATACCCTTACAAGTTCTGATACATTGAAGACTCCAGATTTTACAAAACTATCCTCAAGGTATCCTGAAAATAAACATCAGGGGGAAAAAGATCAACACAAGCAGGAAGCAAAATAAATGATTAAACACTAGAATTAGTTTAAATGTTTTAAAACCAAAGGTTAGAACAAAATATGCTTAACAACAAGGACAAGTTTAAAAAAAACCCAGAAACAAAAACAAAACAAAATTTCTTGTGAATGCAAATTGGATCTGTTTAAACTAAAGTAAAACAAGTAAAACATTTAGATGCTAAATAATCTCCTAGGACAATTTTTTCCTTAACTTCCTGAAAGTACAGGGCAACTGGTGTGGTTTGATTTGCCATGGCCCACACATAGAGAATGAAGGTCTGTGGGTTCTCATTGAATGCATTCGACACAGCACCTGGTAGGCTAAAGTCTACCCATTAAAAAAAAAAATTCAAGAAAGAAAGAAAAAGGAAAACCACAGCCACAATTAGCACCTTGTTGGAAACACTTCAAAGATCGCTTGAAACCACGTCTTTCGCAAATCCTTCCCTGATTAAAGAAAAGTGAATTGCTGTTACCAGCACTCCCACCCTTGTTCCAGGGTCACCGGTAAGACAAAAGCAGAACCTGTATGTACAGCGAGTAAAATACTTTCCACTGACCCACTTCTGTGCATCTTTAATATCACGGACACGATTCCAGTGCTTTCCTCACCCTTGCTACGCCTCCTTTGGACTCTCTCAAGAATTGGACACATTCACTGGCAAATAAATGGTGGTGAATCAAATGACCTTCACGTGACATTAAGGCACAGGGCCCACAGTGGCCAGGAAGATGCCCACAAACAGCAGTAATTCTACACCCCCTCCGCCCCTTATTTATGTCGGGGTGGGGAGGAGGGGGTGGACAGTGAGAATACCTTAGAAAGGAGGGCCGTGGCTTACTCTCTGCTGCCCCAGGGAGAGAATGAGTCTGAAAATCCTCAGAACTGAAACACTTCCCGGGAAAAAAAACAACCCATCGAACAGACACACACAAAAAAACTCCACACCAATTTTAGATTCCAAGAACTGGCAATTGGACCAGATTTGACCTAAAGCTTTGGGGCCGACCGAGGGATGAGATTCGGTGGGTGCGTTTGAGGCATGGTGGTTTAGCATGGAGCACTGAATTAGAGAGCTGGGATTGGAGGGCCAGCCCCAGTTTACCAGTTCCACAGTATCGTGGCCACATGGTTAGTCCTCTTTGTACCTCAGATTCCTTAGCGATAAAATAGAGACAATAAATAAATAAAACCACCCACCTCATAGAGTTGTTATGCATATTAAGTGAGATAAAACTCATAATATGTGTGCTGGTTAAATGTTATCAATAAGTTAAGATGGACCAATGGAGCCGCCAATCCGCTGTACACTGGATTACGCACTCTGGACTCCCAACAGTCCAAAATTATTTGTAAATCTGCATTTAGAAAAGTTGCCAGAACAAAGTGGAGACCAAAGGGAGACCGAAACTTTACCTGCATGATGTCCACTTGTATACCTAATCCTGAATTGTACCCCACATCTTTAAAATAAGATAAAACATGTAGAAACAAACAAGAAATGTTATTTTTAAAAAATTGTTCAAAGAATAAATGTTTAAGTTTCCCTGTTCCAGAATGCTTCTCAAGATCTGCCTGTGTGTACCTGACAGTTCCTGGTAGGCATTCGTTAACATTTGCACAGATCTTATAAGCTGAAAATTAACTTAATCAGGATGCAATCGAACTTTTTTAAGACCTGAAACAATAATCCCTTTGCAAGAGCATGGGACTAGATTATATCAACACCAAGAGTACAAGAATAAAACTGAATACCGGAATCAATAAAACTTAGAATTGAAAAAAAAAGACCAGAACAAAGGTCACCACATTGCTTTTTAACCATACATAGTATAAAAACTCAGAAAATCATTAGATTAGCATATACACATCATTGCTGTGAACTGAGAAGCCACGGATGTCTGTGCCTGCTTGAAACCCACCTACTCACTGCCCTTTCTAGAAACAAAATGAAAGAGAGAAAAATGATAAGATCTGAACTGGCAATAAAACTTAGGTGTAATACTAACTCATTACTATGGGAAAAAAACACTGCTAAGAGGGTTATAACAAAATGTCCCTATCCGATGCATTTCCATCTTAAGACTCTTACTTCTTGAGCAATTAATTTTTTACCAGGTTAAATTCACTTCAGTGATTACTGAGAAACATCTACGTAACCAGCACAGTACAAAGAGCCAAAAGTCAGGGATACAAAAAAGGACATTGACTCCCTTTGCCTAATTGGGGAAAAAGACCTTTTTAATTTTCAGAACCACTATAAATTATAACGGCAGACAAAGTTTTTTGTGGCTTCTGTTGTTTAAAGTATCGTTTATTATACTTTATTTTACATAAAGTAAATATATTAATAAGGCACATATATTAAGTACAGAACCTTATTTACCATGACTACAGCACATATACTTAAACCAGTTGGTCCAGATTATTTGTTGGAATTTGTAAATGCCCGCCCCCATATCTGTCTCTGCAGCTTCCTCTGACCAGAAGGCCCTCTTTCTACACACTGGACACTCATGCTTTACTGTCCAGCTCACCCACTGCCCGCTCCATCAATGACTCCTCTCCCTTCTTCTCCCACCCCTGGCCCAGCCAGAAATCATCTCTTTCCTCAGTACTCACGTGGCACCTAATTTGTATTTATTTTCTACTTTGCACTTTCAGATTTTCCAAGATATCTGTCTTCAAATCTTGTATTCCTTGCTGGATTACCAGCTCCTTTATTTCGGGGAGTGACTGGGTTTTGTTCATCTCTCTGTCTCCCTTAACAACTAACTCACCCATGACCCAGATATATGAATAAACAGGCACAGAACAAAATTTTAAAATTCAACTTTTAAAATCAGGGTCACCAATTGACATCTTAGTAATTTTATGACAATGTAGATGAAGATGGTTTAAGGTTTATGGACAGTCATGTTGACCTTTGCCATTTCCTGGAACTCATTGGCTGAAGAGATTATTTAGGCTTTTGGGTAGAATGGGAAAGAGCAATGATTAGGGTCAGATCATACCCTTGACCTTGTTGTGGGCTAAGGTGTACAAAGTAACAATCAAAGGATTAGGAGTGTTTAAATAGTAGGAGCTCAACAATACTTGTAACACAAATTGATGAATGAGTGACTAAACAACGAACATTTCAATTATATTTGTATAAATTATGTCAAATGTAATACATAACAACACTGCAATATGTATATATAATCTGAATTTCATTTCCTTATCACACCAATGAGTAGTGAGAGGTCCGTGAACTTCTAAGTCATGTCCATTAACATGGAGTGGTGTGTGGGCCTGTTAGGAGCCAAATCAGGGGGGAAAGATAAGCCAGTTCAAAGCTGAATCTACCAGTGGGAAGACACTAGCAGTCAACCATAGACAAAGTACAATGACGAGTTCATAGAAAAGGGAAGGCAATTCAGAACAGCAGGGTATTTCTCTACTCCCCACCTCCAACTCCCAAAGCAAAGAAATTGTAGTCTACAAAAAAAAAAAAAAAAAAAAACCTGATGTTATTTTACTGGAAATACTCATTTGTCAGAACTGTTTTGGAACCCACTGGATAAAATGCAAAACCACAGGTCCCACTGCACTCGACTCCTGCTGAAGCATAGTGAGTCTTCAGTGGAGTAGACTTCCTGAGTCCAAGTGGCAACGCCTACTGACAATGAACTGATGGGAACAGGCACGGGTGGGACCAGGCGAGGGGGAGCCTGAGAGAAGCGTCTGAAGCTCAAGCTGCCACGGTCACGCATCTTTGCATGCAGCACAGCCTTTGCAAGGGACAGGCATGACTTGTGACAAGACAGAGTCAAACAAGAAACAGAGTTTGAGATAGTACTTGGACACCTAACAGTGCTCGCATAAGCATGCAGGAGACAATACACTTGAAGACTCCAAGTATGATCTTGCAATGGGTCTGGAGCCCTGTGACAGTATAGAGAGAGATAGCAAAAACATCAGGTTATCTGCTGCTAGCAGAACCCCACCTGTGACCTCCAGGCTACCGGGCCTTTCAGAAACATGGTTTTCACGTGTTACTTGGACCACTGTAGACCTAAAAAGCTGATACGAAGGCCAAAGATCTTAAAGAAATTTGGAGATATTTATACAGTCAATTCCCTTCGTCTGCCAAAAGAAATATGAGCATCTCTGAGGCAGAACAGCTGCTTAATGGTTACAGAGCAATATTACACAACAGCTTAATCCAGGAAGAAAAGAACAACTCTGCATTTGGGCAATGCTGTATTTACACTACATGTATGCTTTAAAAAATAAAATTGAGTCGGGAATAAAGACTTCCATAGACTGAAAAGTCTCAAAGGCAATATCAAATTATATTATTTTATTTCTTTTTTATTTTTCTCTAACAAAAGCAACAGTAAATCACTACTCAGAAGTTAATATAGTGTTTAACCTCCTTTGCAAACAATAACAGAGGGACACAATTGCATATCTAACTGTTAATATCTCAAATTATAATCAGCACCATTTGAATGTTAAACAACATTTACATAAAAAATCCAAAGGAAGACTGATAATGCTCATTTTTATAGTCTACTGTGTTCTATTCTTGAAATTAAAAAAAAAAAGCCACAGAAAGCAGTTATTAAATTCATGAAAGCGGTCTTCAAGTATTTGAAGGACTGTTAATGTAGATGGTGGATTAGACTTATTCTGCATGGTTCCAGGAACTGTTTTTTGGCTCAATGAACAACAGATTTGTCATCCAATGAGAAAAGTACTAAAAAGGCACGTGAAATTTTGCAAAGGTAAAATAAACCAACATATGTCCAGCTACTGTGCTAAGACCTTCACAAGCACGAATTCACTTAATGCTCACAATTATCCTACATGTCATATTATTGCTGATTTTCTACAGAAGAAAAAACTTTGATCTACAGAGATCATTTCCCAGTGGCTGTAAAGACCCCCATTAGATATAAGAATTCTTGCTTTATACGGGAAACTTAAAGAAACCACCTCCAAAGACCACTGCAACCTTCAGAATCCACTTTCTTGCATAGGCGTTTTCCTATGTTATTTTCCTTGCATTGTTCATTTGGAGAAAGTACAGGTGGACACAAGACATCTCACAGGTGTTTTCCTGCTCTACGACTGGAATTGTGCACTTCTTTCAACAGAGTGTAAGAGATGGCTTAACTCTTTTTAATTTTTAAGGGAGAAGATGAGATTATTTCACACTAGTTCTTTGCCAATCTTCCTATAGCTCCAGATTCCACAACTACCCTGTTGGCGATTTTCTGGTAGTGGTGTCTTAAGACATAGGTCTATCTTCAGTTTGTCAATTGATCTGAATCGCCCGTGGTTAAGGCTGTAAACTGTGACTATAACACAGAAACAGGAATCATTACAAAGCTAATGATTCTCTGCACAGAAACTGAATCTCAACCAATATCCAAGGTTAATGTTCTAATATTAATTTAAATTAAACTTATTCTCCAATATGAAATGGAAACCCATGATGGTGATTTATGTGACTTGGGAGAGAGTAAAAAATTTCCCAACCTTAACATGCTCTGATAGCGCTATATTAATGTTACTTATAGATGTTTTTCAATATTTCTTTCCAGTCCTATAAATTTTTTTCCTGCATACAGAACATATATAAATATGTATACTTATATTTTTCAATGGTTACTAAATCACATACCTATAAGAGATAGAATTTTAAAAAAATATTTAAATTATCTTTTTTAATTTTTAATTTTAAAGATGTGGGGTACAATTCAGAATTAGGTATACAAGTGGACACCGTACAGGTAAAGTTTGGGCCTCCCTTTGGTTCCCACTTTGCCTGGTTTGAGATCAGGTACCCTTATGGATGTTGTGCCCCTACCCCTACCCCAATAGTATTCTTTTTTTTTTGGAGTTGGAGTTGGAGTCTCACTCTGTCGCCCAGACTGGAGTGCAGTGGCTGCTCCCGGCCACCGCAGCCTCAACCTGCTGGGCTCCGGCGATCCTTCCGCCTCAGCCTTCCAAGTAGCTGGAACTACAGGTGTACACTACCTACCACACCTGGCTAATTTTTTATTTATTGTAGAGACAAGGTCTCACCAAGTTGCCCAGGTGGGTCTCGAACCCGCGGGCTCAGACAATCCATTCGCCTCGGCCTCCCAAAGTGTTGGGATTACAGGCTGAGCCACTGAGCCCGGCCTAAATATGTATTCTTATAAAATCAACACCAAATTTAAATACATCTGCATCCTGCTTTTTAAATCTATGAGCACTGTATCTTCCTCTTTAGATAAAACACTTTTTCAAAAACATGATTTTTTATGACTACATAGCATGGCCATACCACACTTTATTTGACCAATTATTTGACCATTTTCCTATTGTTTGGCATTTTAGGTTATTTCCCATTTTAAAAATTATTATAAACAAACAGCACTGCCATTAACATCCTCATACACAAATCATCAGCAATTCTCATTATTTCCTTAGGCTGGCGTTCCCAGAAGTAGAATTACTGGGTCAAAGGACACAAACTCTTTTAAAGCTCTTGGGAAAAACTGTCAAGCTGCTTTCTACACAGGTTTTTGCCAATTTATACCCCCCATGGTAGGCCATGAGCACATCTATCTCACAAGCCTGCATCCAGAATTACATATTAGTAAGGATTTATATTTAATTGTGGTAAGTTGATAGGGAATGGTTATCATTATATTAATATTATAACTGTCATCTTTTTCATTGTAATAAAATATTTTTCAGAAATATATCCATATTTTTTCAACAGGACATTAAAACTATTGAACATTTCAAAAAACAAGAACAATTAAAAATGTTTTAAATATATAAAATAGGAAATGTGTAAGCAGAAATATTTTATTTCTAATATTAATGAGATTACTCTTCAGTTTCACAGTAAATGATAATTATCTTATCATTATTAATTTATCATTTTTTTCTAATCATCTGAAAAAGTACTCTTACTCCTAGTTTCCTCAGAGTTTTAAAAGCTTTTCTAATGAGAATGGTTATTGAATATCATAAAAATTTTGGGGCATTAGTAGAGATTATCCTTTTTTTATCTTACAATATGTGTTGAAGTTATCTCTAAATACTGGATATTATATTATATTATAGTACATACTAAATTTTTTGATTCAATTATCTTTGTCCATGGAAAATAGTTCTTTTAATTTCTGTTGAACTGGTTTGCTCACAGCTTCTTCCAATACCTCTATATGTAGCTGGAGAACTTTTGTGGGAACTTTTGTATTTTGTCAAGTTTTTATGCCAGGGTTATATGCATGCTTCATAAAATGGTTTAGATGACACACCAATATGATTTATGCTCTGGAACAAAACAAAATATAGTTTCATGAAAAGTTCTTAAACATTTAGAAAAATCTTCTGGGAAAATCATCTTCCTTGAATCTGTTTCTGAGAAGATTCGTAAACAACTTTGAGTCTTACATAAATTATTATGCTACTATTGCTTTGTAGTGTTGAGGTAAATTTTGTTAATACTCTTCTGAGAAAATATTCAGTTTTTCAGGTTTTTAAAATTCATCAGCAGAGATATTTAAGAGTTTACTAAGTGGGCTGTGTTCATCTTTATGCTGTAATAAAATTATATGCATGCCTTTTTATCTTTTTAAGGGATGTAAAAGGTATGCCTCCCTACAAGTGCACTAAGGCATACACATGGGAAAGACAGCCCTGGAACAAGACTGCCAGGACTCAGCTCTGTCACTTTCTATGTAAACCGGAAACAAGATGCTGAACTTCCCTACACCTCACATTTCTCTTCTCTAACATACGAATGAAAATCATACTACCATAAAGTAAATGTGAAAACTGCATATTGTTTTCAAGTAATAGTATAGAAGTAGGCATTTCAAGAGCAGGACAAAAGAAGGTAGAAGTCTCAGGAACTGGTCAGACTCAGTGGCTCAGCCTGTAATCCCAGCACTTTGGAAGGCCAAGACAAGTGGATTGCCTGAGCCCATGGGTTCGAGACCAGCCTGGGCAGCTTGGTGAGACCTCGTCTCTACAATAAATCAAAAATTAGCTGGGCGTGGTAGGGTGCACTTGTAGTTCCAGCGACTTTGAAGGCTGAGGTGGAAGGATAGCCAGAGCCCAGCAGACGCTGGGGTGGCCATGAGTGTGCTACTGCACTCCAGCCTGGGCGACAGAGTGAGACTCCAACTCAAAAAAAAAAAGTTTTAGTAACAAATAGAAAGCAAAACACAATGAATAAAAATGTGAGCAAGACAGCAAACACAGGGAAATGGGATATAAAATATATAACAAATATGCAATAAAATAGAAGAAATAAAATCAAATACATCATTCATTACAATAAATATAAGTGGACTGAATCTTCCCATAAAGAGCTTAGATCAATGAAGAAAAGAAAAATCCACCTATTTTCAAAGAAGAACAAAAAGTTGTAAATAAATAAGTAGGCAAAGAGAAATCCAACAAATTCAAGCAAAAAGAAAGCAGTGTCAATCAGCATTGTTAAGAGGTGATTTATGATGAATAACAATAACTGGATAAAGATCATTATGAATAGGCAGAAGACACAATTAATAAAGAAGATAAATCATAAATCCCATATGTATCAAACAATATTGCCAAGAAAATAAACAAGAGCTATTAAAAAACAAGAAATTTGACAAAAATACAATCACGTGAGAATTTTTAATACATTTCTTTTAGGATTGAACATGACTATTAGATGAAGACTAACTCTATATCACCCAAGTGCAAATGATATTTTATTGATCTGTTCATAAGACTTAAAAACTATCTATATTGATAAGGTTCTTGACCAAGGAGACAGGTTTTAAAAAATCCCTAGAAGTCCAAGCTTTTGTAGCCCATACAGCCTCGTCTTTGGCAGATAAAAATAAAAGTACATAACCAAAAGTGACCAAATTCTCTGAACCACTTAGAAATTAATTAGGGAAGCCGGGTTCGGTGTCTCAGCCTGTAATCCCGTGCCTTTGGGAGGCTGAGGTGAGTGGACTGCCTGAGCCTGCGGGTTCGAGACCCGCCTGGGCAACTTGGCGAGACCTCATCTCCACAGTAAATCCAAAAAATTAGCCGGGCGTGGTAGTGCACGCCTGTAGTTCCAGCTACTTGGAAGGCTGAGGCGGAAGGATCGCCGGAGCCCAGTGGGTCCAAGCTGCGGTGGCCGGGAGCGGCCACTGCACTCCAGTCGGGGCGACAGAGTGAAACTCCAACTCAAGGAAAAAAAAAGAAACTAATTAAGGAAACAAACTATGAGCTAAAGATAAAATCAAAAGAAAAATCATAAACGATCTAGAAAGCAATGAAAAGAAAGGGACAAAATAAAGAAACTAATTACATGCTATAAAACAGAAAAGGGAGCAGTAAAACAACCCAAGAAAAATTTCAAAGATGGCATTAAAGATAAAAAAGCTGAAATTAACAGAATAGAAAAGAAAATCATATTTGAAACAAGATTAAAATAAAAGATGATTCTGAAAAGACCAGCAAAAGAGAAAATCCAGTTGCAAGCCTGATTAAGGAAAAAAGGAGAAAGCAAAAATACACAAGGACAGTCTTGCGTCATTTAACAGGTATACATTCTGAGAATTGCATCATTAGGCAATTTTGTCATTGTGCAAACATCACAGAGTATACTTAGACAAGCAGATGCTACAGCCTACTACACTCCTAGGCTATATGGTATAGTCTATTGCTCCTAGGCTACAAACTTGTACAGCACGTTACTGCCTTGAATACTATAGGCAACTGTAAAACAATGTTAAGTATTTATGTATCTAAAATTAGAAAACAGACAGTAAAAATACCATGTTATAATATTATGGGATCACTGCCATATACATAGTCTATCCTTGACCAAAATATCATTATACAGTGCATTACTACAAAAATAGGAGACATCACCATAGAAACCAAATACACTAAAAGGATTATAAGAGAATTACACATACAACTTATTGACTACAACTTTGAAAACTTAAGTGGGCAACTACTTAGTAAAATAAAAGTAACCAAAATTGAGCAAAAGAGTAGAAAACCTGAATGATCAATCAACCTAGTGCAGTGGTTCCTAAATTTGCTGAACACTGGAACCACCTGAGATATTTGAAAACAATTTGTGCTTGGTTTCCAACCCCAGCTATTCTGATTTAATTGGTATGGGGTGAGACCTGGACATGAAGACTTTTTAAAAGTTCCCCTCGGGCAACCCTCTTGGGTGCCGCCCTCCCACTGTGGGAGCTTTTCTGTCCTCTCAATAAATCCTGCTTTCTCCAAAAAAAAAAAGTTCCCCTCAAGTGATTCAAACATGCGGCAAAGTTTCTGAACCACTATACCAGCACATTCAAAATGTGGTCCTGAAACCACCGGTGCTAGCAAAACCTGAGAGCTTATTAGAAATGCAGAAGAACAGGTTCTATGCCAGACCCTTGGATTCAGAATTTGCACTTTAACGAGAACTGCAGTGGATTCATATATACTTTCAAATCCAACAAACCCAGAACATCACTAAAGTGTGATTAAAGAACCATCTTCTAAACATCACCAGGTCCAGATGGGTACCCAGCTGGATTTTGCATATCCTTTATATAGTCTTTAAGTTTCGATGTTGTTTATACTCTCCTAGGCCTTAGAAAATGATGACAAGATTCTTCATGAAGAAAGTGCTCTTATGAGCTTATGAGGCCAGCAAAATCTGAATACCTAAATGAGGAACTTCTGTTGTCAAAGAAGGCAAGCAACCAGCCAACCAAAGATCAAGCGTATGTATAAACGCAGCTTCACGAACCCTAAATATCATCAAATTGAATAAAACAATGTCATCAAAAGAACAATACACTTATCATTAGGGTTTATTCTGTGAATGTGTGCAGTTCACTATCAGAATATTTACCATTATGATAAAGAAAAAAGTCACATGACCATACCAAGATGCTGTAACTTTACACCAAGAAGCAGGCTTACCTAATAAGAAATCTAAGCAGAAACGGAGATAAAAGCAAACAATACAGACTTTTTAGCAAAATTGAACAGCAAATTAAAGGAGAACACTAGTATGCCATTCCTAGTTTCCCAACCTCCCCCTGCCTCTTCCTCTTTTAGTCCTTAAAAATGTAATCTGGAGGCTGGGTACCGGGGCTCAAGCCTGTAATCCCAGCACTTTAGGAGGCCGAGGCAAGAGGACGGCCTAAACTCAGGGGTCAGGACCAGCCTGGGCAACCTGGTGAGACCTCATCTCTACAATAAGTCAAAAAATTAGCTGGGTGTGGTGGCACACACCTGAGGTTCCAGCTACTTGGAAGGCCAAGGGGGAAGGATTGCCTGAACCCAGCAGGTGGAGGCTGCGGTGGCCATGAGCATGCACTGCACTCCTGCCTGGGTGATAGAGTGAGTCTCTGACTCAAAAACAAAAAAACAAAAGCAAAATGTAATCTGGAACTAAGCCTGTCATAAAAAAACACTGTACGATTTCACTTCTGTAAGATATCATAGAAACAAAGTAGAATGGCAGTCGCCACGGGCTGGGGAGAAAGGAAATGAATGGGGAGTTGTTATTTAATGGATATTGACTTCCAATTTTGTAAGACGAAAAAGTTCTGGAGGTTAATTTCACAACACTGTAAATATACTTCCCACTACTGAACTTAAAAATGGTTAAGATGATAAAATTTATGTTATGTGTATTTTACCAAAATTTTTAGAAAATATAATCTAGAATCTGGGACCCAGATTATTGTTACCATATTCTTGTTTACATATACTCAAGAACAACCTTTTACATTGGCATTTATGTCTGTAATTTTATTTATAACAATTACACGAGCAACTTCTCAGTTTGTTACTATTCTCATTAGTCTATGCCTATATCTATATTTATATATTTATTTATACTTTTTTGTTCCTACATTTTTTATTGAGTGGTCACAATGCCAGCTGGAATGGGTTTTCAAGTAACATTTTTACAAAGAAAATGAAATATTCTATATTGTGAGTCCATAAATAATAAAGAATATATTTCTATTGCCTTCAACTGGAGGTAAAACTCCTTGAATAGAAAAAAAAAAGTCATCATATTTCCAAGTATCATCTCCATTGTCTTCTGGTTTTTACGTTGACATAAAAAGAAATATAGGTAGTTTGTTCTTCATCCAGGAGGATTACAAGATTTTCTTCATCCATGAAATACAAACATTTCAACAGAATATATTTATCTAAAAGATCTCTTTTTATTGTAATATACTAAGTCCTTTTGGTCTGCAGATTTAGATCATTTTTAGCTCATAAAATAATTTCTTATTTTGCCATTCATCCTATTTCTTTCCTAAGTTTCCTGATCTCTTCACAAAGAATACCCAAATAAGCACTTAATTCTCTGCTCCTCCACCACCGTTCTTATCATCATCTTAATCTCACTCTTCTTTCCCTAAGCTTTTGGAGCAAAGACATGGAGTTTGTCCTCTGTATCAGCGTTTTATTTCCAAAATAACAGTTCTGTTTCTTAATCCCATGCATATTTTGATTGTATGAAAGCAAATTTCATTTTCTTGCTATTTTTCCTCATCTCACTAAGTATCACATTCATTGGGGCTACAGATTTTTCAGCTCATTTTTCATAGAAGCCTTCTGAGAAAACAAATTGTTTTATCTGAAATTTTTTTCTAGTTCTTCATTTTCAAAGATCTGTTCCACCAGATCTTGATGATGTACCCTTTCCCTTGTTCTTTAGTATTTTCTCACTAAAGGCATACTGTTGTGTCTTTTTTGTTTTGGTTTTCTTTTGACCCTATCCAGATTTGAGGTGTAGGCTCAGAAAACGGTATGGCTTTCCTTTGGCTACATAAGAGCATAATATCGGTTGAGAATGAAGGCTCTAGAAATGACAGAACCAGATCTGACACCTTGTCTTACCACTTGCTAGTTTTATAACTTTGAATAAGTTACCTAACTTTAGTAATATAAATAGTAATGATAAAAATAACAATAGTAATGGCTCTCGTTTATTGAGTGTTTACTACATGCCAGTTTCCATGCTAAATACTTAGGACTCTTCTTTGGTTTACTTTCCAGATTTGCTCCTTTTTGTTAACAACTTGAGTAAATCCTTAAATTCTCTAATTAGCCAGTAATGCCAAACTCAAAGATTTGAGGTGAAGATTAAATAAGAAAGTGCATATGAAGTGCTTAGGATTCAATACATGATGATTGATAATGGCAGCCATGTAATATTCATAATAATATTAGTCAACATTTGTAAGCATAGCTCCTAGCCAATTGCCCAGGCTGATTTTCCTTTAGCTAATGAGCCTCCACTATAAAGAAGTGGGCTCTTATTTCCATCTCACCACCAGAATTCACTAATGGGAAAAGACACGAAGCCAGAGATAAAATGACGCACTGAGTGCTATTACTGTAAAGCTGCATTGCAGCCAGGGTCTGAAGAAGCCTCAGGGAGAGGGTAGCGAGGAGGTAATGCACACTAGGCAGCAAAACAACATGAGCAAAGCCACAAAGGAGAGGCACATGCATGGCTAAGGCCAAGGCTGAGTGCCCGATCCAAGTGTACGGTGGGCAAATCACAAAGACCCATATTATGTGTCGTGCTAACGAGCTAGGCTTAGCCTAGTGTGGGGACCGTGGAAGTATGCAAGGATGTGAAAGAAATAAGCAGATTTGCACATGATGGACCTCACCACAGACCTGTAATGGATATATCCCAGGGATTAAGACCCAAGGCAAAATACCAGCTACAGAGATTAGGAAATTAGTGAAATGATCTAGGTGAGCTAGTTAAAGGAGCAGAGTGTAAATATCTCTGAAAAGCAAAGAAGATTTAGCACCAATTATCTTCTTTTAAAAAATATGTTGTCTTGTCCACCCTATAAGGAACCCCATCAGTGGCCCAAGTTCTACATTCCTTCCTCTGCTCTTCCTTCTATGTGCTTTCTCCTAAAAGCTCACAGATGCTCTCTTCTTAGCAACACTATAGAAGGTAACATGATCACATGGGTTGTTGTTGGCCATCATTTAGGACATATTAAGCATAAATTAGCAGAATATTTTTTATGTTGCGACATAAATGGTCATCTTATTTTCCTGCCTTGTTTAGAAAACACTGTTCTGCTTAGAAAGTACCTCAACATGAAAAAATGACAGCAATCCAAAATACCAAATTGGAAACAAACAAACAAAAAATCTATTGCATTTAAAAAAAAGTGCCACAAAATAAGCAATGGAGTCAATTCATGATGCCACTGTTTGCTTCATGGGATTAACAAGTGCAGGTGATAATTCTAATAATCGTAAGATCAACCTGAAAGCCAAGCGGTTTTCCTGTCTTCTTCCTCCTGAATACTATGGGGACATGGATATTCTTCAGTTATAGAGTGCTGGGTGGGGATCGAGGGGGGAGCATGAAGTCAAGAATTAGAATATTTTCACTAAAACAGGAGTCTAGCTCTAGTTTAATTATATAAAATAAAATGGAAGCGGTCGAAGTCCCAAAGAGCTGACTACGTAAGTCAAAAGACCCTGGAAGACTTGGATCACCTGTGAAAACCAAAACCTCATTTCTCTTCAATTCTTCTGTGGTCAATGACATTATCAAGCCAAAGCTAACAAGGGTCAAATTACTACAAAAAAAGTACTTGCTTAAAGTATTTAATGCCTTGATACTCTTTTGTAGTTACAGAAAGGGAAATAAAAAATGAGACTTCAGTAGATTTACCTAATATCTTTAAGTCATATACTTTAATCTTAAGAGGTAGAAAAAGATTAAAATTCAGTTAGTTAGATACATATCTACTCTCTACTTAATATTTTATTCTGTTTGCAATATATGACTATAGAATTGATCCCTCTTTCCAAGTGTAAGGCTTTACGATGCAACTGGGGGTTGCATTGGTACCTTTGTACAGGACAGTAAGTCCAGCACACTTAGTTTCTGCAGAATCAGTGATTCTAACTATCCTGGAGCAAGCTCACTACACCTGTGATACAGAACAATTTCAGCTCTCCAGTTGTGAGGAAGAAAATGTTTTACATTATTAGATTGTAGCTGTATGCCGCAATAGCAGATCTTGTAAACATGGAGAGGGAAGGGAATTTAATTGAGGGGAAACTTTAGACACAGGAGGTCGCCGTAAAAGGAACATGAGAGGCTTGGATAAAAGCAATCGCTAAAATATCGCCCAAAGCAGTGGGTACAGTCACCACCTTACCTAAGGATATTTACGACTGAGACCTCTTTTCACATGAGAATTCTGACCCTCCCCATGGAGAATCTAGACACTCAACAGAGATAAATTTAGATTATAGCAACATCTTTTAAAATTTAACAGAGTACAGCCAATTAAAATTTAACAAAGTACAGCCAAATTACATGCAGGCCCTCTTGGAAGTTTTCAGGAACTAGATGCAATGCAAATTAATTAAGCGCCTGCATCCATATATTAACACTTTATTTGGACTCCGTGGTACCCTACGACATCATTTCAGATACCATGAGACCCTAAAATACAGCTATAAAATCAAGAAAACCAAAAGTTTACATAACGAACTATAGCCCATGAACTAGTCCTTTCTCTCACAGTATTGAGAAAGGAGAGCATTTTCCGTGTCTAAATCCCACTGGGACAGCGTGTCCCAGGACGGGTCCTGACTTGTGCAAATGCAGAACTCCCGATGCTTGAGAAAATACGGGGGAGGAGGAGACACGGGGTCACCGAGCTCTCGCAACGGCATCAAGAAGCGAAGGATGCCTTCCTCTTCAGTGCTCTGACCTCACAGTGTCAGGAACGCTCAGTTAGCACCCCCTCCCCAAGCTGATCATACCGGCCCAGGCACGGTCCCTCAAGATTCACCTCCATCATCCCTCACCCTTGGCCTACTGCCCCTTCCCTCAAGGGCTGCTGGCGCTACGTCTGCCCCCAGGAGCCCAGGTGAGGTGCCCATGCTGGTCTGCCTGGAGATCTAGACTTGGTCCCGTTGACACATCTCCATGAAGGCATTTTCCTTTCTTTCTCTAATAGTGAGCGCTCTAATTAAGCACATAGGCCGAGTACAGACAAGGCAACAATTTCCTCATGTTATCAACAGGCAGTGCACCTCAGGAAGTTGTATTCTTTACTGAGGGCAGAGGAAACAGAGCAAGGAGAAAAGTACTAACCATGTATCAGAATGACTACTGACTTAAGTTTCTGACCAATGGAAAAAAAAAATGCTTTTTTTTTTTTTTAAAGTAGGTTTTATTAAGAGGACAGAAAAGTTCCCACAGTGGGAGAGGACCTGAGGGGACTGCCCCCAAAAATGCATTTTAACGTATATTTGCCAATAACGAATTGGGACCTTTGGCGAATCACTTAACGTACTGTTTTCATAAGTGGAAAAAGTTGGACTAGCATTTAGATGCAATATTTCTTTAAATAATGTTTCTGAAAGTGTGGCAAGGGGGGGAAAAGATGCTGGATTTTAGTAGTAAATTAATCATTTAAAAAAGGCATCTCTTTTCTGGGAGAGAGATGTGTAAAGAAAGATTTACAGTAAAAAGTGGCCATCATAACGAGGGCAGAGATGTCCAGTCCTGCCTGAGGAACCTGATAAGATGCGTGGAATTGTTTGGATAGAAAGGTTGGACAGGAATTTGTAGAGTGGATCTAGTCCTGGTAGGGGAAAAGCATGGCACGTAGAACAAAGGAAAGGAAGGGAACTTGGTAGCTAATACTGAGCAGCATTTAAAGCCATGCCATAGAACACAGGTTTGTAAATACTGTGCTCTTGGGCTTTTGCTCAAGTCAGATGTGTGTCTTATGAACCTTGCTTATATACAGGAGCAGAGAAAAAAAAACTATAGGGAGAGAAAAGGCAATTGAAAGGTTTTTGCACCATTTCAAGCAAGAAATATGACTGAGATGCCAAATGAGGGTAATGGGAACTGAGAGGTGCAGGTGAATTCATGAGACCTTCCTAGGCGGAATACAAAAGAATATGGGAGGTAAGAGAGAAAAAGGCTCCCAAGAAAAGAGACACCAAGAGTGCTTGAGTGGATTCCAGTGGCTCCCAGATATCGCATAAAGGAAAACAAGTAAGTCCGGTACAAAAGAAAATAAATTTAATTTTGGAAATATTAAATGTGCGTTAACCATGAGACATCATGAGAAATATGTCCAGAAATCAAATGGACACGTAGGTCTGAAACATTAGGAGAGGCCCGTTTCAAAGGTAAACATCTAAGAAAAACAAACAACAACAAGATGAATGCACTTTAAAAATGCCAGGAGGCACTGAAAACACCTGGAGCACGAAAGATAAGAATCTGGTTAAGTCACCATCAGCAGAAAAAAGAAAGATCCTGGGTTACCAGGAGAGGGCCTGTTTTCAAATGCAAGGGAAAAGTTTTCAAGTGGAGCATGGCCAACTAAGTCAAACACTCAAGAATGGGAAGCAGAGACAGTATGGAAGGGAACCCCTGGAAACAGCCCACACTAAGTCTTGAATTTAATGAGGATCATTTCAGTGTGGGCAGAAGTCCAGTTCTGAGAGAAATAAAGACGGAATTCCAACAACTTTCATGCCATGTCATGAAAAAGAAGAGGGAGATGAGACACTTGGGTGAAGGGGGTTGAAGGGGTTTGTCTGAATGAGGAAGGAAGGAAAGAACGAACGAGCCGGGCTCGGTGGCTCAGCCTGTAATCCTGCGCCTTTGGGAGGCTGAGGTGAGTGGATGGCCTGAGCCCGCGGGTTCGAGACCCGCCTGGGCAACTTGGCGAGACCTCCTCTCTACAATAAATCAAAAATTAGCCAGGCGTGGTAGCGTGTGCCTGTAGTTCCAGCGACTCGGAAGGCTGAGGAGGAAGGATCACCGGAGCCCAGCAGGTGGAGGCTGCGGTGGCAGGGAGCGGCCACTGCACTCCAGTCTGGGCGACAGAGTGAGACTCCAACTCAAAAAAAAAAAACAGAAAGAAAGAAAGAAGCCAGGCAAGGTGGCTATAATCCCAGCCTATAATCCCAGCATTTTGGGAGACGGAGGTGAGAGGTTTACCGGAGCTCGGGGATTCAAGACCAGCCTGAGCAACATGGCGAGACCTTGTCTCTACGATAAATAAAAAAAGCTGGGCATGGAGGCACATGCCTGTGGTTCCAGCTACTTGGAAGGCTGAGGTGGAAGGATCACCTGAGCCCAGCAGGTTGAGGTTGCAGTGGCAGTGAGTGTGCCACTGCACTCCAGCAGGGGTGACAAAGTGAGACTCTAGCTCAAAAAAAAAGAAAAAGAAATAAGTTGGTAGGTAAGAATTAACGGAATAAAGGAGAATAGAAAGGCAAGGAAGAGTAAAGGACAAAAGTCTCAATGGACACAGAAAGCAGTGGCTTCAGAAAGTAGGCACAGAGGAAAGGCAAGTGCAAAAGACACTAATACAAGGTTAATACCAGAGCCTAAGAGATAAATTCATGCTAGGAAGAAAATAATCTCTAAAGATACATTTGTACTTTCTTGTGTCAACATTAAAAACTATGTAACAAGAGTCATTCCACCTTTCCTGTGATGCAAAACGGCTTATAACAAAATCCACTTTTCTAGTATAATAGCCACAATTCTGCTCTATCAAGAGACTGGAAGGCATCTGTTTCCTTTTGCCTTTATAAAATCTCTAACATTCCATTCTTACGCATCTCATCTTACCCTACAAACTTTGCTATGTTATCTTAAGTCTTTAGAGAAGTGCAGTATAAAAGTTCTACACATTTCTATTTGGTTCCACATCAAATGATGCTTTCTGCAGGGAGACTTCCTGATCCAACTAGCTGGAAGGGAAAGTAGAATAGAAAAGCCTCCACTTTTATCAAGCACTATCTGCCAGGTGTGCTCGCCTATCTGATCCTCTCAACTGGTGTGAATATAATTAATTGTGCTCAATTTCAGAGAAGCTGGCTGACTGGCTCATCCTCCTCATGGCACTGATGATCACTGTAAAAGATGGAGTCTCGATTCAGGGGAAAATTTTAATTCCAGAGTTCATGTTCTATCTACTCTGCCACACTCCCTGCAATAGTTGAAAACAGTGTTTCACAACTGTGAACTCCCATAACACTTGAGTGGTAACCACACACATAAAACATCGTATGTTGTTCTGAACAAAAAAGTTTGGAAGAGCAAGGTTCGTGTGCAATTTGCTGTTTTATCTTCCGCAGTCTGTACCCTAGTGCCATGTACACAATCAATGTTCAATAAATACCTGTTGGCTGGAAAATCTACCTGTAGACAGCTCTTTCTGAGTTGTTTATGGTTCTTGGTGTAAAATAGTGTATATTCACAACTCCCCAGGGGCCGATAACTGTCTCTGCTTCTAATTTTGAGCTGACTCGACCCATACCCCTGTTGCCTGGAATGTAGTATTTAATTCTGAACTCAGGAACTAGTGGGCAATTAATATTATTTGTTGTCTGATAGGTTAAATGACTGGGGAGATAAGGGGAGGAAAAAATCTCCTTCTCTCAGGACCTTACAGAATATTCCTGAAGTGTCTTTTTCTTCTTTCAAATTCAATATTACAAGTAATCAGGCTAGAAGCACTGTAGAGGCTGGGCATGGTGCCAACTGCTATGTAGATCAATATAAAGCAGCAATAATGACAGGGGCAGAGACGTCCAGCCCTGCCTAGGGAAACCTTTGAGGAGTGGATTGTATACAAGTACCTGTAATGTGGCCTGTAAAAATACACAGCTGATGGCTGCGCACCCTTCTGCCTTTTTAAAATTTGTGAACAAAACATTGTTTTCATCTTCTCCTTTACTCCCAATCTTACTCTGATTTGAACATTGAAGAAGCTTATTAAATGTGATATCTCCAAACAAGTTAGGGGATAAAGAAGAAAAACGTTTCTGAAACAAAACCTGTTAAAAAAAAAAATCCTTTGATTTGAGCACTGACTCATAGAGACCTCATTCTCAAGTTACTCAAAAGCTTACCTACCATGTCAGTTCTTAACCACCGTCAACCAATCCTTTCAGCGTCTCTCTATACGTACTTTTATGAATAGAAAGCCTGTTATAAGGCCAGGCTTGGTGGCTCAGGCTGTAATCCCAGCACTTTGGGAGGCCGAGTCGAGTGGATTGCCTGAGCCCGCGGGTTCGAGACCAGCCTGCGCAACTTGGCGAGGCTGGTCAAAAATAAATCAAAAAACTTAACTGGGTATGGTAGTGTGTGCCTGTAGTTTCAGCTACTTGGAAGGCTGAGATGGAAGGATTGCCAGAGCCCAGCAGGTTGAGGCTGCGGTGGCCAAGAGACATGCCACTGCCCTCCAGCCTGGGTGACAGAGTGAGACACCAACTCAAAAAAAAAAAAAAAAAAAAAAAAGCTTGTTTATAGTCTGTTGTATAGTGTCCAGTGCCAAAGTTTAAAATTATGCTTAAGTATCCTGAAAAGTGCATTTCTCCCACTAAAAACCTCTTGATTCTGATGGACACAATAAATGAAGGAAAGAGGAGAAGTGGATATGAATTTATACATTAAGGAGTGAATGGAATAGGATTTTAAAAATTTGAGTAAATGTTCTTTCCCTTGTTTTGAACATCATATTCTAAGAGAAAACAAGCAGCATGAGGTCCTTCAGGGCCTATCCCAATTTATCTGCCTTTATATGCAAATACAATTTTTCTATCATTTCAACCAGGCATGGTGACTCACACCTGTAATCCCAGCATTTTGGGAGGCTGAGGCTAGGCTAGAGGACTGCCTGAGCCCAGGAGTTCGAGCCCAGCCTAGACAACATGGCGAGGTCTTGTCTCTACAATAAATCAAAAAATTAGCTGGGCGTGGTGGTGCATGCCGATAGTCCCAGCTACTCAGAAGGCTGAATGGGGAGGATCACCTGAGCCCAGCAGGTTGAGGCTGTGGTAGCTGTGATTGTGCCGCTGCACTCCAGCCTAGGTGAGAGTGAGATTTTAGCTCAAAAAAAAAAAAAAAAAAGAATGACTACTTCTATAACTATTAGATGAGTATTAAATGTGTCCCAAATTCTAAGATTTGAAAAAAGCAAAATGAAAAGTCAAGCACTTGAGTCCTAGTGATCCCAAGAGATGACAATTAATAGTGCAGATTTTAAACTAGTTTTCTTCATAATTATTTGGTTGTTTAGTTATTAGTTTCATGACAAACCTCTGTTGGTTGCAATTTCAGTATCTGCAAAATAAGGGTGAGGAGAGGTCAACTTCAGCATTTTTATAATTTAAGAAATGTCTTATGTGCAAGTCAAGCAAATAGTGATGGTTAGTAGATGATCATTTTTAATGTATTCAACGGTTTCCTTAGGGCTATCCTTGTTCCAGAGAGGATACAAGGTGGCTTATTTGAGGTATACCCAATAGATGGTCCTAATGGTTCCCTGAGGTTTTTCCAGGCCACAAGCAAAAGTCAACACATAAAACAGCAAAAGCATCCTATTAAAACTCCAAAAAATGAAGGTGGGATGTTAAGTCCATGTGATTCCAGGTAGGAAAGTTCTGGTTGATGACACTTGAAATACCTCAAAAGTTTGCATCATAAAATTTGCAAAACCTGTCCTAGGATTCAACATTTCTTTGTGAGGCATTAGCTTGAAATTTACTTAGAAACAAAAATACGCATTCTAGATTGCCTTGCTTTCCTTTGGATACGATTCATTCCAGCATTAGCCAAGTGATTGAGGTTGGGATGCTTAAAGCCCATAGCCCAAAGAATGCAGACACACACAATAATGAAGCAAGTCAAAGCTAATTTCAAAATATTATAATCCAGTCAATCACACAGTTCCTAAAAGTGACAGTGGAGTTTTTAATTACTAAGAGTAAAATCTGATCTGGGTCTAAATCTCTAGATTAATGGCTTATCCTTGTTTGGTCCACAAGAGTTGTCTGCTATAGTCGAGAGAGAACTCTTGGAGTTCTACTGCTCAGGAGGGATTAACTTGATATTTAAAAAGCGGTGACTGACTATAAATGTATCGCTTCTGATGCTATCCTAAACAGGGAAAATGTACGTCATTAAACAATGAAGTAGCTTAGTGCTGCTTGGCCAATGCCATCACAATGACTGTGTCATGTCCTTGGGTGGCATCTGATTTTTAGAACACCTCAGCTTTGAAAAGCCTACGGTGCCCATCCTCACCATGTAACAAAGAATCAAAATAAAATATGAAGTCACAAATAGTCTAAAGAAATACCACGAAGGCTATTTAAATGGTCTGTAAAATTGCAAATAACAAAAAGCTACTTAAACATCTCATAACATACCAAAGGCCAAATGCTCCTCCTCCCCAAAATGGGTGACTCTTGTTTGTGTGTGTTTACATACTAATGCTAATAGAGAAACACAAGTTAAAAACTCAAGGTCTGCCTGGCGAGGTGGCTCAAGTCTGTAACCCCAGCACTTTGGGAGGCCGAGGTGAAAGGATTGCCTGAGCTCAAGGGGTTTGCGACCAGCCTGGGCAATTTGGCAATTTGGGCAATTTGGCAATTTAATCTCTACAATAAATCAAAAACTTAGCTGGGTGTGGTGGCAAATGCCTGTAATTCCAGCTACTTGGAAGGCTGAGGTGAAAGGATTGCCTGAGCCCAGCAGGTCGAGGCTGTGGTGGCCAGGAGTGTGCCACTGCGCTCCAGTCTGGTGACAGAGTGAGACTCCAACTCAAAAACAAAACAAAACGAAACAAAAAACTAAAGGCCTCTCTGTAGACATTCACATTACAGTCTGAAGAGCTTTAGGGCCACCCTTCAGAATTTCTGAATCAGCAAGCAAGTAGTCTCAAAGTCAAACACTCATGTCTGATGCTGGATAGAAGCCAAGTCAGAGAGGGTGTTCAGTTTGTGGGTAGACATATGCCTCTGCACTTAGAGGATGATTGGATGGGATTCCACCTTCATGTCAACAGTGGGAAACAGATTTCAAAGAGCCTATATATCCAAAAGGGCTGGAGTTGTTGCCATCGCTTCCCAAGCTGTTGGGAAATAAACACAGGAGTAGATGGTAGCAATTTCCATGGGTTGCACATCTCCCAGTGGAAAACTACAAGTGATAGGAAAGCGTTAGCAATCAAGGTGATCTTGTCCAAAAGTTTAGCTTCTCTTTGTTATAAAAATACAAGCAGCAAAATGATTTGATTGCATCATTGCTTGGGCAGTAGATTGAATTTTCCCACAAATAGAGTGGTGTTTTTTTCTAGATGCTAAATCTCAACTTTGGAGATTTCACATTTCAGCCAGTCAGAATAAAGAGATAAAAAGAGCCTCCTGAAGATAAATTATGTTCCAAAATTCCAAAGATGCTGAAACTTATGAAATAAGCTTTTCATAGTGTAATTTATTCCAATTGACTAGGAAACAAAAAACTTAATAAGTTCTGGTTTTTCACATTTAAGTTGACAAGATATTTTATATTCTAGTTGCTTAATTTGTTTCAAGATATTACAGTACAAAATCTAAATTTTATCAAATATTTCTTAATAACCACTGTGATTTAAGTCCATAATAGAATCCTTGAATAAGCTCTGTGGTTATGTTCATACTATAATAATACACAAAGCATGTTCAAGTGATGTAATCAATGTTTCTGAAAAATCAAAGAAAATTCTAATCACATTCAGGTTTGGTACTACGTGTACTTTTTAATATTCTAGCTCTAAAAAAAACTGGAATCAATGTATAGTTTTACATATATAAAATTTTCAATGAATTATAAAATGTATGCATCTATAATATCCCAGTTTCAGGACACAGTCTCAAAAAAGATTCCCAAGGAAAATTCAAAAGGGAAAAACTAGAACAAAACAGAGGTGTTCTACCTTGATTGTCTCTGTTTGCCATAGTATATACAAACAGAAAAATTAAGAAATGCTACATTGAAAATTGCAACCAAGTTTCTTGACAAATATTAAAAAATCAAATTCTGACATTTCATAACTATTCAAAGATTATTTATTCAGCTCTAGTAGAGAACAGTTTTAGGTGAGCATAATTCCTTCTGTACATGTTCAGAAATGCATTTCAAACAATCACTGCTTTATTAATTTCAAATCAAGCTGTCATTCAAATGCAAAGAACATATCCTTTGTTTAGTCTGACTTGTAATACTTATCAGCTCTTTTTCTACCAAAAAGGAAAAGTTATTCTCTCTCCCTCTTCATTCTTTGTAAGATGAGTAAGAAGGCTTTTTAAAAAATGTTTTGAAACAATTCATTTTTGGCTATCATACAACAAAGAAAACAAAAACAGTTGATTAAAAAGAAGAAATCTTTGTATAGTTAAAAGATATTATAAGTAAATTTTTTTTCAACTACAGAAAATTCCTGACAAAATTTATTATATTCTAAATGGCTAGCTAGTCTTTTTTGAAAAGATCACTGAAATAATTCCAATCCTCCATCCACACAAAAAAATTAAAAAATTTTAATTTGGAATCACATTTAAAATTGTTCAGTTTTTCAATGTTTTGCTCTCAATTTGCAGTAATATTAAATGATTTATTAAAAAAAGAAAAACAAACTTAGAATACATTTTTAAAACTTGTATTTAATTAGAACTTTCAAATTTGAAGAACGTGTGTTAATTTTGTCAAAAAATATGACTTTGTACAATACAGAATAAATTAATAAGTGTTTAGAACAACATAAGTCTTCTAAAGTAAAAAATAACAAAATATAGGCAATACTCAGAAAAAAAATTATATTCTGTTTCAATTTTGCATTTTCACGTGTATATCTACCGACTTTATCTTTCTAGTATCACTTTACGACAAAATTAGCCTGATACACCTTCTTGCAATTTTGGTTTTTTTCAGATATTAAAACCTCACACTAGCTAAGCTCTATGACAAGGAAGACCAAACAGGGAAGGGCCTCAAACAAAGTCTACTTGAGGAAACTTTTATTATTACATTTTATGAACTTGTTGGTTTATTTTCCATGAAAAGAAAGACCAGACTGGGGAGATAGGCGGCATGTGTCGCCGATACAGGGATTTTGTGTTTTGTTTTTGTTAGTTAGTGTTAGTGCACTCCTTTACCGAAGTCACAAATATAATTCACGTTCTTATGATAATAATAATAAAAATTCTTTGCACTAGTTTTATCTCATGAGGAAAAAAAAAACCCCAAAACCACTGCTCCAACCAAAAGCAAAATGCTATATGTTCAGAGTCAGGATCAAGAAAACTGTGAAGACAGCCAAGTTATAAAAACCCATTTTCAGCTCTGGAGCAACTTCTGAAAATAAAGAGAGCATTTGGCATACTCTGTACTAAAGAATACAGTCTTACTTTCATTATTTCCTCATTCTGGGGAGCCAATAAAAGCCTTATGGAATAAAAAGTCTTGCAAAAATCCTTCAGTGGAAACATAACCAACCGCCACCACCACCCCCCCTTTTCAAGTAACGAGAGTTGATAAACTGTAATGAGAATAGAAATTTTTACTTTTTCTTGTAAGTCTTAAAAGAAAGAAGAAGAGGCGTATTGATTTTTCAAACAGCGATGACTTTTCTCACCTAAAAGATACACAAATAAGATATATGCATTTCATTTTCAAAGAAATATCAACAAAAATGGATGACGCCAATACAGAAGCATTTGCCACTGCAAAGGGCCTAAGCACAATCACATCTTGTCCTGATCATACCTGCCTGCCAGAACAAAATAGGCAGCTGACCAATTATGGGGTGTTTATCTATACAGTGGTACCTTTGTTCTCCAACAATGTCAGATTGCAAACGTCCTGGAACACACATTTACCTGGAGGATTCTTGGCAGGATCATTGTGGCTTGGACTTCCTGATTGTCCAGAATCTATAAAGAAATCACAGAAAATGTTTTCTTTTTAATTTGTCTTGAAAGAATTTCACAACCCTCAGGAGGACTTAAAAAAAAACTTAAGTTATAACAATGAAGTCGAGTGCTTAAATAAAGTATGCTTTTCCAAGCCTTTTGATAGCAACATTTTATTCATTAAACTAATTGAATGTCTATATGCATTTCTATGTCAAAAAGAAAAAAACAGGCATTGATTTATAATATTCTTGGGCTACAGCAAGGCTTTTTTGAAACAAAAGGTTTCCCCATAAAGCCCTTGAAGATGGTTTGAAGGTTAGACAAACATGAAGTCCTGTTGGGAGCAATAGGAAATAAAGCGGCCATATTCCCTTAAAAATGCAATCTGAGTGTAATTAAACATGGTTTAAAAAGGCTGAAAATATGTTTTTATTCAGTGAGTAAAATACACAGAAATGAGAGTCCGCTTTTCCAGGATTTCACACACAAGTACACATATCCACTCCAATAATCCCCCAACCTATTGGATCCAGGCCCAGATTTGTCTACATCCCATAATAGCAATCGATTTGCAAAACCAAGAAAAGCACAAATTACTAGGTAGAAACCAACATGGCTTTGTGGAGAGCAAATTGTTGGATCAATTTAATTTTCATCTGCGACAGATGGACAGACTTTTCAGATAAGGAGGAAGAGATCAATGTCGTGTATCTGGATTTCTTATCCCACATAATTCCTCATCAACAGAAAGAAATATAGAGGATGCACAACATATCTTTCCTGACTCATCTGACACGGTGGCGTTTCGCTCACTCCTCTCTCCTCCCTGTCCTCCCTGCATTCATGTGTCATTTGCCCCATACGAGGATACACTTACTTGCAAGCTGCTTTGCAATCTTCCTTCATTGGTCCTAGCATCTAAGTTTTGTCTCCCCAACTCAGTTGCATGCTCCCAAGCAGAGGGAGTGTCTACGTCTCTGTGTCTTCCTCAGTGTGCTGTCCACAGCTGTGCATGCACTAGGCTTGCAAGGGTTGCTGGAGAAATGAATGGATCAGATTCAGCAGCCTCTCTGCTTGCCCAGGAAAGGCAATTCTGAACTTGAAAACGAATTTCAACAAAATCTGATAGGTGGGACCAAGATGACGGCTCTGTTAGGGACGGCCGGAAACCGACAGGTCTCTCCACCAAAACCTTGCCATTAGACTTAAGCCAAGGAAGGAATTGAATCTTGGGTAAGCAGAAAAATCATACCCTGGCTTTTTTCATCAGGGTGATTCTGTTCTTCCAGGTAAGTGATTAAATGTACTGAAATTGCTGCTTCCACTATTAGATGCAAGAACGTTCTGTTAGTTTCTCCTTGTACAAAACTTGGCTACTTCTGCCCTTTGTTTGCTTCATTCTTTCTAGCTTAGATTCAATGCTGAGATTAGAATTTTACCCCCTTTTTTCCATTTTCTGTATCGTGTTTTCATTTTTTGCTCTAGAACAGATTTCACAAAAAATCATAGCAAACGTTTAGTGATTTCCACATTTTCCTCCAATTTTTCCCCCAATTTTTCAAAATGGGAGCAAAAAAAAACTGGAAATGAACACAATTGCAGTCTAGATTCCAGCTAGTGTCCTGCAGATAAGTCAGAGAACTGGGTACTCTCTAAACGTCTTCTCTCTCATCTCCCAGGAATTCTTCTGAACTTGAGGCAAGACTCAGTGACTTATCACTTAGAAGAGCAATTTTTCTCTTTCTACATTCCTATAAGAGATGGTACAATATTGGCCACTTTCTAGCACTGGAGTATGATAGTTGCAAAAGAATGATTGATTATATTATTTTGCTATAGCCTCAGTTCTTTCTGCCTTGAATTCTTCTGACGAATGTCTTCATACCACACTGTAGGTTAATTTCTCAAGTGATTCTAACATTCTGAGGTGTTTCTACTCATGTATAACACACCCACTGACCAGAGCCTCCCTATGATGCATTTACCCTCTGAAGCGATCTCACATTTATGAAGACTGAGACATGCATCCCTCCAGGCGGCTGACGCCAGCTTCGTGATAACACAACATGAAGTGAGCTAGAGCTGTCAATGCAGCGGGGGCTCCATTTCAAGAGCTGTGGACCCCAGACACGAGCCCTAGCACACTGGGTTATCTCAACTTCAAAGTGGCATCACAGATTTCTTTCCCGCCATTTATTGCGTGCTTAATAATTTATAGTGAAGCCTGGCTCTGTCCCTTACGAGTGCTATGATCTTGTGCAAAATTACTTAACTCTTAGAGCCTTGGTATCTTGATCCTGAAAATTACAATAATTTGAGTCCAGTAGAGTAAAGAACGTAGGTCTCTTCCATTTGTAGGCAAGTATTCAGTTAGAACAATGGCATCAACTATTACCACAACATCCCCCTTTGGGAAACTCAATTCTTTTCTGCTGCAAATTACTTGTTCTTCTCATTTCCAACAACTGCAGACCAACTTTTTCAATTGAAAAAATATACTTAATAATAAAAAAAAAACCCACAAGCATTTGAGGGAAAAATAAAGCAGACCCTAAATTTGAGTCACACATTTACTTTTTGTACCGATTCCACTTTCTAAAAGGATCTGGCACACAGCAACAAGTTTTCCTTCATAATACAGAGCCTGTGTCCTCTCTTGAAATAAAATCGTAGAGACTGTGCCCCCAAAACATAGGAGGGGGCCTTCTCAGCAGACGAGAAACAGAATGCTTACTTTTCAGATTGTAAATTCTAACACTATAATCTACTCTTAACTCTTATGTCACCTTATATTGGTCACTTAATTCCAAATGTTAGAAAAGGAAGTAACCAGGGAGTCGCAGCTGGCAGAGAAACCAAAAATGAACTGTTATTGTGGTTGACTTCAGAAAAGGAATTATTCAGACCACATCTAAAACCCTTCCAACTCACCACCTAGGTCAAATTACTCAATACCCAAAGGTTTTATATAACCACTTCCATCTCTTTGCTCAAGTTCTCTCTGTCTCTCTCTCTGTCTCTGTCTCTCTCTCTCTCTCTCTGTGCGTGCTTAATAATTTATAGTGAAGCCTGGCTCTGTCCCTTAAGAGTGGTATGATCTTGTGCAAAATTACTTAACTCTTAGAGCCTTGGTATCTTGATCCTGAAAACTACAATAATAGCATTTCCCTAGCAGAGCCATTATGACAAAGATTATATCAAATCAAGCATCAAAAGCATTAGGTCAGACACGGTATACATGATCAGTAAATGAAAGATATCGCTAAACATAGAGACACAGTTTAAAGTGATTAGTATTTTTAAGGGACTGTCAGGAAGAGAAAAAAAGGGCACAGCTAAATTCTGTCCATCCTGGTGCAAGCATCTAACCATGCCTATGCCCACCTGAAATTCTGTGGAAATGCTTTAGTCCAATATTCCCCCCAGGGGGGAAGGCTGCCTCAAGGCTCTTAGGATCGACCACGAGCAGAAGGAAGCAGACACTAGCCAGTTGACACAAATTACCTCCCAGAAGGCTGAAGTCTTTGAGGAATAAGCCTGGTTAGATTAAGGGTTCTATGAATAAGGGTACCTGGTCTGAAACCAGGCCAAGTGGAGACCAAAGGGAGGCCCAAACTCTACCTGTACGATAACCATGTGTATACCTAGTTCTAGATTGTACCCCATGTCTTTAAAATAAAATGAATTTAAAAAATTAAAAAGTAAAATGAAAGGATAAAGTGTTCTGAGCTCAGCACACTGGGTCTTAAGTTTGGAAAGGTCTTGATTAGGGGGAAAAGAGGGGAATGGCTGTTGAAGGCCGCCAACCAAAACCTGTCCTCCCTCACTCCCCCTCCCTTCGATTTCCTCTTGCTTCATTTCAGTCTACATTTCTACATCTCTCTGTTTGTCTCTTTCCGACTCAACGGGACATGATGTTGAACTGAAATAGATCTTATATGACATTCTTATAAAATGTCATATTCCCCATTCTTTATTATTATTATTGTCATCATCATCATCATTATTATTTTGAGTTAGAGTCTCACTGCCCTGCCCGGGCTGGAGTGCAGTGGCACGCTCACGGCCACAGCAGCCTCCACCTGCTGGGTTCAGGTGACCCTTCTGCCTCAGCCTTCCAACTAGTTGGAACAACAGGTGCGCGCCACCACCCCCAGCTAATTTTTGTGATTTTTTGTAGAGATGAGGTCTCACCAAGTTGTCTCAAGCAATCCTCTCGCCTCAGCCTCCCAAAGTGCTGGGATTATAGGCTGAGTCATCACATCCGGCCTGTTTTATTATTTAACTGTGAATTAACATATATTCTTCTAAGAAAAATGATAATAAAATGACTTCTAAATTACTCAATACTGAATTACTATTGATTTAAACTCACTCACTTCCTCCTCCCTCAGGTTAAAGACTCTCCAGGAATTAAAAAAAAAGTTCATACCCCCGCAGGACCCTGACTAACTTTTCCTCAATCCTTTCATCCACTCCTTTGAAAAAAGAGTCACAGCTGGGCTCAGTGACTCAGCCTGTAATCCCGCGCCTTTGGGAGGCTGAGGTGAGTGGATTGCCTGAGTCTGCGGGTTCGAGACCCGCCTGGGCAGCGAGACCTCATCTCTACAGTAAATAATAAAAAAAAAAAAAATCAGCCGGGCGTGGTAGCATGTGCTTGTAATTCCGGCTACTCGGAAGGCTGAGGCGGAAGGATCGCCGGAGCCTGGCAGGTCGAGGCTGTGGTGGCCGGGAGTGGCCGCGGCCCTCCAGTCTGGGAGACAGAGTGAGACTCCAACTCAAAAAAAAAAAAAAAAAGAGTCACACAAAGGAGGGATCGGGAGTATCTGGGCACTGTCAGAGGACGGAGGAAGAAAAAGGGGACACGTGACAATACAAAGCATACGTGGTCCACTACCATGAGGAGTGAGGATCACTTAGGTGCCCAAACACATGCAGCTACTTATGTAGTTGACCCTCACTTGTAACCCATATCTCTATAAACAAACAAACAAACAAATAAATGAGTTTGACAACATTTATTAAAAATCAAAACAATTTTTGTTTGTTTTTGTTTGTTTTTTTAAAAAAGGCAGTCAGGCCAGACACGGCGGCTCACGCCTGTAATCCAGCACTTTGGAAGGCTGAGGTGGAAGGATTGCTTGACCTAAGGAGTTTGAGATCGGTCTACGCAATGTAGCGAAATCTCATCTCTACCGAAAATATATGAGCGAATTAGCCAGGCATAGTGGCGCACGTCTTCAGTTCCAGCTACTCGGGAGGCTGGGGCAGAATGATCCCCTGAGCCCAGGGGGTTGAGGCTGTGGTGAGCAGGGATAGTGCCACTGCCTTCAGTGACATGGAAGGGCGACAGACTGAGACCCTAAGTAAGTAAATGAATGAATGAATGAATAAACAGTAGTCCATTGCTTGTGGCTCTTCTAATATCTAAACTTGACCTAAAGAGGGAACAGGTTTCCCTAATGACTCAATATTATGGATGATCCCAGGATACTTAAGTGATCTGAATAAGCCATCCAAAGTTACCTGGCAACTATGAATATATATATTCTCTATAAGGACCACCTATGCAGACAGACTGCTTCTTGACTGGATATGAGGGAATCCTGAAAGCACACAAAGCCAAATGGTTTTTCAGAAGATTAAATGTTTTGGGGAACTTTACCTTCTCCTAACTTCCCTCCCTCTTCTCACCATTTACCAATACATTCAAAACTGTTTTCAGAATTTTAAAAAACCTTTTAGCTACTTTCCTCATCTAAGTTGGAAATAGTAATTATTATCATTGAAACTCTATACACTAATTGATGCTTTAAAAGAGAGGCCAATTCTAAATAAAACTTAGTTTGGATGATCTCTGATAAACAAAGGAAATTATGCACAGTCTGGTAGAAGTGCTATGAAATGTTTGCTAAATATATACGATGATAAATAAAATGGCCTGTAAAATATTTGCTACTGACCACTAACTTTCTGGAGTGGATAGACTGCAATTATCTGAGATGGGTGAGTCATTAAAACTGTAAAATATTTTTCCAAGGTCATTAATAGCATAAATCAAATGCAAATCAATTAAGATTAATGGAAGCTGGGTGCAGTGGCTCACACCTGTAATCCCAGCACTTTGAGAGGCAGAGGCAAGAGGACTGCCTGAGCTCAGGGGTTCGAGACCAGCCTGGGCAACTTGGTGAGACCTCCTCTCTACAATAACTAAGAAAATCAGCCGGGTGTGGCAGCACACGCCTATAGTTCCTGCTACTTGGAAGGCTGAGGTGGAAAGATTGCCTGAGTCCAGCAGATCGAGGCTGCAGTGGCCGTGAGTGTGCCACCACACTGCAGCCTGGGTGACAGAGTGAGATTCTGACTCAAAAAAAAAAAAAAAGATTTGTGAAGCACCTTCTATACTTGGTAACACTTGGTAATGTCTGGAACACAGTAGGTGCTCCATAATGCCGATTACACTTTCATTTGATTTACAATAATGACCTTTAAAGTACTGTTTAAAAAAAAGATCTACATATCCCATTCCACATAGAAGTTTAGAGACTGCCCAAAAAGAAGACACATACAATTTTTTAAAAAATGTGATAGGTACTACAAATGAGTACAAGAAGGAACAGTTTATTCTTCTTTAAAGGGTGGGCAAAAGCATGACATAAAAGATATCAGAAGGAGGTGAGCTTACGAACAAGGTTCTGAAAAATAACCTGGTTTCCCAGCTTTCTGGTACATATTTCACTCTGCTACCAAGGTGATCGTCATAAAACTCCAAACTGATTAAATTAAATCCCTGCTAAAACTTTTACATGTATTCCAAATACCCACAGAAAAAAAACTGAGTTTTTTCAGCATGCCATTCAAAGCACCTTGATCTTGACCCTGACAGCACTGGGTAGTCACACCTTAGCCTTTCGGTTCCTTGTGGGTCACGTACATTTGATATCTCTGAGTCTTTGTACGAGATGCTCCCCATTTCTTCTCCCTGAAGTTCCCCCTATTAAAGTCGCCTCTTTTGCACTCTGGACATCATGACATGCCCTATTGAGCCGTATAGCCCTCATCTTTGGGGCAGTGCCTAGCCCATTTGGATAATCAAATGAACAGAAAACAATTGTCCTATAAACTATAGAAGCACACAAAGAAGACTAAACATGTCGCTCTATGCTAAAATAGACACTAGAAATCAAACACTTTTGTAGCAAGGAATGGGGATAGATGATCAGTTCCCAGAGTCTGACAGTTTGATAGAAGGCTCGGTTCTGCTTCCCTCCTTCCTGAAGGGATATTTGGAAATGGGATGAGGTAGATAAAAGAAACGATTTGGGGTCCGAATTTCATTTTTGGCTCTCTCCTATGAAGGGAAGAGACGTTAGGTGGAGATTTGTGTTCCTAGTTTGGCAAGCAGAGGGCCAAGTAGCTTCTAATAACCTTTACATTTAAACTGTCCTTCTACTCTTAGATGAAACTTATTATTCCAAGATCTCTATTCTCTGACAGCATGACTTAAGAATCAACAGAAAAAAGCAAGCTTGAGAAGCATAATTTTAATTGAGAGTCATTTTAGTGCAAAGAAGGAACAGAACAAGGTAAATTGTCAGGCCCTCGTGACTCTAAACTTCTATGATTCTATAACACTATAGCTTTTATATTAAGGGATAGCAGAGGCGTAACTGAACCCGCACTATAACCTGTCAACCTACAGGTAGCCTCTTGCTAGAACTAAAGTTAGTCATCATGTGATAAAGGGCCCCTTTGTCGTATTCCTTTGCCTTAAGCAGGTGAAGAAACAGCCCTTTGTCAGCTACAGAATATCACAGGTTTTTCAAAAGACTCAGAACAGTCTCTTTCTTTATCTCTAAAACTTTATGAATTGCCAACATACTAAAATAGTATATATATTTAAAATTAAATATACAGCATGCCAGAAAGAATCATTTAAAAGAAACCAGAAGCTGTAAGAAACAAAAACCTAAGGGAAGGAATACAAAAACATATGTTTTTTAACTAGAGAAACAAAACTGTAAGACCAAAAGACCTACATTTTTAGAGGTAAAGAGCGAAAACTATTCTCCTTGGGCAAAACCTCCCTCTGGCCTTTCCTCTCTTTCTGCCCAAAGTGCTGTGCCTCGCTCTTGGAAGTTTCTTGTCTGCCATGACTGATTTCCTTGAGATTTATAGCAAGTTAGGTCTATATAATCACAGTTCTCATTATATAACTTGACCTTTTTTTCCTTCTTCAGCACAGTTAAAAGCCAACACAGCTTCAGTTTTCATGGAAGAATGCTGCATCAATTAAGGCAACACAAAACTATACTTTTACAAAATTTTCTTTTCCTTCTATTAACTCTTTATTAGCAAACCAACACAAAGAACCCAGGAAAATGGAATGTTTTCTTTGCCTCTTATTAGCATGTCGAGGTTTGTGAAAATGGTTTCTCTGCCTCCACTTCCCTACCATGAGGGCATGTGTCTGCGCATGTGTCTGCATCTCTCTTTATCTTCCTTTCTCTCTCTCTCAGCTTCTTCGTAGGATACTGCATTATTTGGAGTCCATTGCATTGCAAAACTTGGTTAACAAGCGATATACATAGGAAGTTGTAACTCTATTGCTTTGCTAATAGAGTCCTTGACATGTTTTTAATAAATCTAGTCTCCTCCTAAACCCAATTCTGAGCAGCAAAAAGAGAAAACAAATTCTGGATACTTTTGGCAAAACCAAGATGATATTTGGGAGATGCAGCTTCCCACATTTATTTCATCTTATTTTATTTTATTTTTTGAGTTGGAGTCTCACTCTGTCACCTAGGCTGGAGCACAGTGGCACACTCACAGCCACCACAACCTCGATTTGCTGGGCTCAGGTAATCCTTCTGCCTCAGCCTTCCAGGTAGCTGGAACCGTGGGCACGCACCACTAGCCTGGCTAATTTTTAAAAGTTTATTGCAAAGACAAGGTCATGTCAAGGTGCCCAGACTGGTCTCGAACCCGTGGGCTCAGGCAATCCTGTCGCCTCTGCCTCCCAGAGTGCTGGGATGACAGGCATGAGCCACCGTGCCTGGCCTACTGCATATGTTTGATCATGCCTTTTAATCTATACCATTTCACATCTGAAGACCTCCACCTCCAGATCTCCCTTTCTATTGGTTAGCACTGATTTTTTTTTTTTGAGTTGGAGTCTCACTCTGTCACCCAGACTGGAGTGCAGTGGCCGCTCCCGGCCACCACAGCCTCGACCTGCTGAGTTCTGGCAATCCTTCCGCCTCAGCCTTCCAAGTAGCTGGAACTACAGGCGTGCACTACCACACCCGGCTAATTTTTGATTTTATTGTAGAGATGAGGTCTCACCAAGTTGCCCAGGTGGGTCTCGAACCCACAGGCTCAGGCAATTCACTCACCTCAGCCTCCCAAAGCGCTGGGATTACAGCTGAACCACCAAGCCCAGCTGATTAGCACTGATTTTAAAATATGTGTCTGATTTAGCAAAACCTGTCATTTTAAGAGATTGCTATGTTGAGGAACCTTGAAGATAAAGTAGTTTAATTCACCAGAAAAAAATATGGAACAAGAGAGTAGATATGTAACACATACTATTTCTTACCTCTATGCCTTCCACTAGTGCTATTATTAAACCTTTTTTTAAAAGAGCCACTTTTTTGCTTAATAGGGAGATTAAGTTCAAAGCATCACGTCCCAAGGATTAAAATAAGGATTTGCTTGGGCTCAAGACTGAAATTTGTCCACAAGATATTAACTGAAAAACACAAGCCCCTGAAATTCAAGGTGAAAAAAGTCATAAATGCGTATGACAGCAATTCGAACCTGTCTACGCCAGGAGACTATTGACCGGTGTAGATACAAAAACCACTGCACAAAAAGTGTTAAACCTGCCAACATCTCTGACCAGAGGGTTGCGGTACTTCATTAGCTAGCGCCAAAACCCCCCACAAAGGGAAGCTAGGATAATCGTATCTGACCTCTCTGCCCTAAGATTAAGTTCAATGACTCTCTGCTGATCCAGGGATTGAGCGAACCAAAGGTCACAACCAGGATCACCTATCCTTCTTGCTTTCGAAGCCTTTGACCTGCAGAATGCAAAAGCACAGGACTGGTCATTGTCAACTTTCTTCGGTGTGTTTTCAATTAAGTAAATAAAATGTGGTAATTAAATCAAGATTGCATAATATGTTTTTGATTTGTAATCTCATTTAAATTAATTAACTGACTCAATCCTTGCTTCGTTTTTAAACTGGTCGAGTTAGGGAAAGAGTTCCCGGGAGTAAATCCAGTTTTCTATCTTTAAAAACAAGGCAAAGCAATCTGGCATATTAAAAATAAAAAAAGAAATGCACCAGCATAATATAAATACAGAGGCAAGGGCGCTAATGTAGAGGAGGGAGAAGTTTTATGGCATGATTTTGACTAAACGAAATAGTTCCCACACTAGAGAGAAATAAACTAAAACATTATTTATTCAAAGCATTTCTTTTCCAATTTTATGAAGATTGCATATTTGTTGGAAGCAAAACATTTCCAGCTGTATTTTAAGTTTCTGAAGACAGTTGTAAGATTTATAATCTTTCATAAATGCTGCCCATATCTTATAATATTAGATGAACACGCCACTGCGTACTTTGAGGAACAATTTGCCAATGTAGCTTGCCACATGAAAATAATAAAGTCCTTTCCAAAACCCGGCCAGATCCAGTAGGAAAAGATGAGACGAATGTTCTGTCTTTTCCATCTGGGAGACATTTTGGATTTCAGCTATACTATGTAATATACGTTTTTTTTCTTGGAAACCAAGAAACCTTCATTTTATAGCAAGGTATGTAGTGCGAGGAAAATGTTGGTGAAATATGAATCTGGAAATGAAAACCAGAATGTCATCAGACTCAAGAACATAATCATGGAGGCAAATTGAAAAATCAATACAGAATTTCAACATAAGCCAAATGCAATGTTTATGATCTTATTAGTCTTACATTTTTCTCTTAAAAGGAAAGCATGGAAAAATAAACGCTGTGTTACCTCCGCAGCCCTGAACAGCATTTGTTCCCCTGCCCAGCACAACGACTTACATGTCTGCTTTGTTTTGTCCTGGGGTCTTCATGTATTACTCTGTCTCCCACCCTCATCACACTCAGGCATACACAGGCCCCTTGGGGGCTATGCCGCTTCATGTCTTTTCTCAAAACGAAAGATAATAGACCTCGGTTAAAACTAGACCCAAGGCTTTCTGAAGTTTCAGTGGCAATCTTTCTTCTCAGGGAGCAGGACATGTTCTCTCCAAACTGTCTGCAGAGTCAGGACTCCTGGGTTCTATTAAGCACTTGTACTCTGACCCTAAGTAAACCACTTCGTGCCTGAATCGGTTTTCAACTTTCCCAGTCACTTACAACTGGAGAAGGAAAATGCAAGACTTTAGTCTTAGAAATAAGGGGCTGGGCATAGTGGCTCAAGTCTGTAAACCCAGCACTTTGAGAGGATCGCCCGAGTTCACGGGTTCGAGAACAGCCTGGGACACTTGGCGAGACCTCATCTCTACAATAAATCAAAAAATCAGTCAGGAGTGGTAGCATGGGCCTGTAGTTCTGGATGCTTGGAAGGCTGAGGTAGAAGAATTCTCTGAGCTCAGGAGGTTGAGGCTGCAGTGAACCATGACTGTGCCACAGCACGCCAGCCTGGGAGACACAGTGAATGAAATCTTGATTCAAAAAAAAATGTTGTTGAATGAATAACACTATTTTACAGTGAGCAAGATAACCTTTCATTGTTTGAGTATTATCTATACATATTCTAATTTTTAAGTTTCTAAAACCCTCTACAAATACAACTGTAATAACTGATTCAGCCAATGACCAAAATGTCATACTCTTATTTTTTCAAGCACTCATTTTATCATAGGCATGTGTTTCTAAAAAGAATTTTTTTACTTGAATACAGATTTCTCTATTATGTTAGCTAAAAAGACACTTTGCTAAATCATTAAAATGTTTACATTTAAATCATCTTATGAACGTAGAGAAAATAAATTGAATGGGTTTTTTATAACCTATATTAGTTGTATGTGATTAATAATCAGTCCCTGCTTTATTATTAAATTATGACTCTTAAGTCTGGGTTGATATAGTCATATAAAAATAAATGTATATATTTAATCCCAAGGTAAATAACAATTAACTGAATAATAGAGTAACATGACATATAGTATACTTTCTTCCAAAGTAAAGTGGATTTTTATTTCGGGTATTCATTACTGCCTCTGTTTATTAAAAAAAAAATTATATCATAATATTGTAGGAAAAAAATCAGAGAAGTCACTTGATGAAACAGGAAGCTTGCTGATGTGGCCGATAATGGTTTTAAATGTCCTCACAGTTCCTTGATAAGTGGTTCAAAGAACTTCTGTCCCCATGTTTTCAGGGCAAAAGCTAATTTACCAGGAATAAAACTACTTGGATAATACATCATTGAACTAACATTTTTGAAAAGGGATAAAACAAGGAAACGAGGAGATAGTAACTTCCTCTTGCAAATTAAAACTATGCATGAGAGGAAAGTAACTCGATTATACTGATAAAATAAAAACAAAAAAGAGCTAACTAAAGTGATATTTTCCTTTTTTAAAAAAAAGGACAGGTCAAGATTATTCTAATAAATAGAATAATGTGTTTGAAACAACTATGAAAAGTTTACAACCTAAGAAGAGTGAAGATTTCTTATAATTACATGGAGCAGTATTCTTTCAAATGGTCATTTTATTTTATTTTATTTTATTTTATTTTTGAGTTGGAGTCTCACTCTGTCGCCCAGACTGGAGTGCAGTGGCCGCTCCCGGCCACCACAGCCTCGCCTGCTGGGCTCCGGCGATCCTTCCGCCTCAGCCTTCCGAGTGGCCGGAATCACAGGCATGCGCTACCACGCCCGGCTGATTTTTTCATTTATTGTAGAGATGAGGTCTCACCAAGTTGCCCAGGCGGGTCTTGAACCCGTGGGCTCAGGCAATCCACTCACCTCAGCCTCCCAAAGGCGTGGGATTACAGGCTGAGCCACCGAGCCAAGTCAAATGGTCATTTTAAAAGAAAGGTTTAAAATTCAGATAATTCTAACCAAGCATAAGAAAGAGTCTCTTCTAGAAGCCCGCCATGGAATCCACTGCTCATTGCCATGGCTATTTGGGATATGAGAAAAAATGATGCGAGGCATGTCTACTTGCTAAATCCATTTGAAAGAAGGGAAACAAGATCTGTGCACCAGGTACTCAAACTTCCCCGCATTTTGTCATATTCCTAATTTTATCTTTTTTTTTTTTTTGAGGAGTCTCACTCTGTTGCCCAGACCGGAGGGCAGTGGCATGCTCCCAGCCAACGCAGCCTCAGCGTGCTGGGCTCCAGTGATCCTTCCACCTCAGCCTTCCGAGTAGCTGGAACTACAGGCACATGCTACCACGCCCGGCTGATTTTTGATTTATTGTGGAGACGAGGTCTCGCCAAGTTGTCCGGATGGGCCTCGAACCTGTGGGCTCAGGCAATCCACTCTCCTCAGCCTCCCAAAGTACTAGGATTACAGGCTAAGCCACCAAGCGAGGCCCATTTTATCTTTAGTAGAGATTCAAAAAGAGTCCCTATGATTCAAAAACCTCTTAGCTAAATCCAAAGCGTATGAAAAAGAACAAGTTTCTGCATAATGTCCATCCATATGTCTTAACCCTGAATGGTTATCAAACCTATGTAATCTTATACATCAATGCCTTCCAGATGTGACAAAATTTTAACACAGACCAACTGCAAGCACTTTCCTGCAGACTCATCTCCCAGGCTCAAAAGACTATTTTCATGTCATGTACCATCGCATATGGCTAATGGTCAGTTTTCCAAACTGATTATTAGGCTGCCATTTCAAAACTGGCATTTCCTTCCAATCAAAAAACAAACTATGCTGCTTACCCAACCTCCAACGAAATCAGAAAAGAACCAAGAACCAAGAAACCACAAGTATTTCCAAGTTGTAGCTAGTGCTTGATTACAAGCGCAGCTGAATTTTTCCTTGTCTATGCTTGGGATTCCCAAAAGATGGAAAGGGGGAGAGGGGATCGTCAATAATTCTTTGTCAGAGTGAACTGACACAGGAACAATTTGAGTCTGTCACCTGTTGCTTTTGGTTTTAAAGACTGGTTCTAATTCAAGAGAAGAAATACTTCTTGACATATAAAGCATGTTAAAATTTGAAAATTAGGCCGGGCTCAGTGGCTCAGCCTGTAATCCCGCGCTTTGGGAGGCTGAGGTGAGTGGATTGCCTGAGCCCACGGGTTCGAGACCCGCCTGGGCAACTCGTGAGACTTCATCTCTACAATAAATCAAAAATTAGCCGGGCGTGGTAGCACGCGCCTGCAGTTCCAGCTACTTGGAAGGCTGAGGCAGAAGGATCGCCGGAGACCAGCAGGGTGAGGCTGCGGTGGCCCGGAGCGGCCACTGCACTCCAGTCTGGGTGACAGAGTGAGGCTCCAACTCAAAAAAAAACTGAAAATTAAACGACAAGATAATTCATGAATTTTCAAAAGCATCTAATAGTAATGCTATGATAAAAAGCCTTTATAAACTACATTTTCTTACCTGTACGATGACCCCTTGTACACCTAATCCTGAATTGTACCTCACATCTTTGAAATAAAATAAAATACAATGAAAAAATAAATAAAACTACATTTCCAGAGAGGATAGAAAAGATTGAGTAGCTCAATGCCAGTAAGAAAAACCAGTCCAAAGCTTTGGAAGATATCATGCAAACTTCATTCCCCTGTCCCAAATTACTGCTGCGAACCTTACCTCAATTCTATCCCTCCACCCACCCCATCATAGGCATTGCCAGGCAGTGGAAGGTTATCCTCAGATCCACACTTGACTCTGTCCCTACAAACTGCCTTTTCCAGCTCTGGAAACAACTGACTTCAGGCCAAGTTCAACCAATGGGAGGCAATGGTGGGAGTTTAGGAGTTTGAAGGGTGAGGAAGGAGAAAGGGAGATATTTTTTTCCATCTTCACGGATTTAACAGAAGCCTCCTAACAGTTTGTTCTTCTTTTGTGATTCTAGCTTCCACTGGACAGGTTCCTCCTTCTATGAGCCCCCTCCCTTCAGACAGCTCCAGCTAGCAACTCCAGTACCACCACCTTCTCCCTGGACTCTCCAGTCCGACTTGTGGTCATGAATTCCTGTTGATGCTAAAGTCTCGATTACCTCACTGCCTATTAGGCTTTTCAGCTAGTCTAGCTTCATTGTAACTGGTTCTTCCTACGAAATTCCTTCTATTGGACTAGCAGTTCGGCGTGTTATTTTTCTCGACTGATAAGACGCATGTGTCTTTTGAAGTTTGACATTTTTATCACTCTAAAATAAATGGCAGGTAATAGAGTTAAAACGGAATTGGATAGATTAGATATTAGAGATCTTAAAATATTCATAAATTTCAAGTATCTGTTATGATTCTCATTTTTAAAGGTAAGAAAGAACTACCACCATTCAGTACTAAGTATAAAATCCTATATTCCAAAGTAAGTTTTTTGTAATGCATGAAATTGATACCTAAAGATAATCACATCTTTTAAAGGAATTAATTACATTTCCAATGCCGTGCTGTAAATACATCTCTTCCAGGAGATCTTCTGATAATCCTACCCACCCATCCAAATTTATTATTTTTTATATTTACTACTTCATAGTCTTTCTATCCAACTTTAACAAGTTGCACATAATGAGTTTTTTCCTGTGCGTGTGTTTTTCCCACAAACAAGACTGCTCCTTGACTGTTTGATTTTTATAAAACACTATACATTTTCTTATGTCCCATGACACAAGCAACTTGGAAATGCTTATCAATTGTCTGAATATCTGTCAGTCTCATGTGAAAATACTTGAAAGGTTGTCTTAAATATGCACCGATACACATCAACATAAGAACAATACATTCTGGGAAAGAGAAGTGATTTCAACATTACTCTGCTTTCCCTAGGAACCAGTTTACAAGACCCCAGTTGACATTAGATATTACAAAAGAAGCAAAAATCACAAAATAAGTATAGACAATGGTATTTTGTTCTATCACAATCGTGTAATCCATGATGTTTTACGAAAACACTCTACAAATAGGAGATAACAGAAAAAGATCTATACTTGTATGCATAGAGAAATATATGAACTCATCGTACCAAAACTTTAGAACCACAAATGCAAACAGTACCAATAGATGTGATTTTTTTACACTGTGGTAGATAACAGCCCGGCTGGAGGGAAGTGACATAATGGAAAAACATGTAGCATCAATTCACATTTTGCCAACTTTTCGCGATAGCACTTTTAACAGGATGTGTCACTGGCGTTTGGTATGCACACTCGGCAGCCAGTGTTGCACTCTATTGCCACGTCCCTTTACATCCTTTCTCACAATCATTTTGAACTTCCCCTCAAAGACCTGCTTCTATCTCTTTATTAAACACTAACATCCTAGTTGGTGGCAGTTATCCCATTATCGTACAGAGATTGTATTTGCTGAGAATCACTGTTTATTCAATGTTTTAAGTCTGAGCCTGAAATTTATTTTACTCAATCTCCATTATATAAAGCAAACTTCATAAATTTAATTCAATAAATATTTATTAAAAAATAAAACGGGGCCGGGCTTGGTGGCTCAGCCTGTAATCCCAGCACTTTGGGAGGCCAAGGCGAGTGGACTGCTTGAGCCCATTGGTTCGAGACCCGCCCAGGCAGCTTGGTGAGACCTCATCTCTACAATAAAATAAAAAATTAGCTGGGTGTGGTAATGCGCACCTGTAGTTCTGGCTACTTGGAAGGCTAGGGCAGAAGGATCACCGGAGCCCAGCAGGTCGAGGCTGCGGTGGCTGGGAGCGTGCCACTGCACTCCAGTCTGGGCGACAGAGTGAGACTCCGACTCAAAAAAATAAAAATAAAAATAAAAATAAATAAAACGGGTTAGAGTCTAAGTAGGAGGCATCAAACGGTGACGAAGTCAGTCTAGCATTGACTTCCCCTTTTGATGGTTTCCATTCCCTTTTATTTTCCCCAATGAGAAAATTACAGTGTATTGGGTAAGCTGAGAAAAACCTCCATAAAATGACAGGAGACATATTGCACAGACATTAAAAACCATAGGAATAATACTGAGACCACAAGATAGAAATATTCCTTGGCTGTCTCTGGTAGTGGCAGGGAGGACGAGGTTCCTGATGCCAGAGAGGAAAATGAACCTAAATTTGAACAATTTTTTATTACACAACTATTTTTCAAAACTTTGCCTTATTTATTATAAGTTACAGTCAGGAAAAGACAAGAAGAAGTAAAAACTTATTCCATTTCTTCCGATGTACTCCACATGTATCTGCGGTCATTTAAGAGCATGCCGTAGGAATTGATAACCCAGGTGAAACCAAGGTACAACAACTGAAGTTGAGTTGTTTATGTTCTAGGAAGCAGATAACCAAAATCATCACAGATAACCCTGGCCCAGAAATAGGTTTAAAGAGGCACCCCCCCTAGAAAGAGGCTGATAGAGCAAAGAACTAATCTCCTCCACCTTCAGACAAGGATCTGGTTGGAGCCAATTTACACAAAATCTCCATCTACTCACGAGCCTGGCAGCAGACAGAACAGAACAAATTAGCACTGAAATTGTTTGTAAGCAAATTATTTTTTAAAATTGGAAGTGTACTATGCAACCTCAACCCAGAGTCTATCCCTCCATGTCTCTGTCTCTCTCTGTCTCTCTCTCTCTCTCTCTCTCTCATTCTCGGAAAGGTTAAATCTTGTGTGATATCTATCCCCTACATGTCTCCACGATGGATTATACCCGATCTGGAAGAAAATTCTATTTTTCTAGGTCTGCTTAAGTCTGGGCATGTTGGCTCAGAATGCCAGTGAGGGTACCAGAGAATGCTAACTGTGGGATGGTTCTCTGCCCAAGAGTTGGACTGAAACCATCAGTCGACTTCACAGGACAATCAACTGTCAAGAGGAAGAGGACTTTTGGTACAATTGGCCTAGGCAGAATTTAAACCAGTAAACAAAGACAAGGTTTGGTGTTACAGCTTCCATTACCAACCTGCAGAGCTCTGTCACTGCCTGAAAAAAGCACAATTCTTCTTCCTGTGGCACTCTCTAGGAAATGATGCTTATCATTTTTTCATCTTGTTAACAAAGTATTTCATTTTTTAGCAAACTCTATATCTAAGGGATACTTTATTTTATTTTATTTTTGAGTTGGAGTCTCACTCTGTTGCCCAGACTGGAGGGCAGTGGCCGCTCCCGGCCACTGCAGCCTCGACCCGCTGGGCTCCAGCGATCCTTCCGCCTCAGCCTTCCAAATAGCTGGAACTACAGGTGCGCGCTACCACGCCCGGCTAGTTTTTGATTTTCTGTAGAGATGAAGTCTTGCCAAGTTGCCCAGGCGGGTCTTGAACTCGCGGGCTCAGGCCCGGCTGGGATACTTTAATAAGATAAAGATGGGTTAAGTATCCAGCCAATTTATGCAAGCATATGAAACAAAGAAATAATCTCAAAGAAACTGATAATTTCTCTTCTACCTGAAAGCCTAAAGTTTGAATGAGAAGACTTTCTTCTGCTGCTGCTTCCTTCTCATTTACTTAGGTTTGTTTACCCAGTGTCACTGCAAATGACCGCAATGAAATCAGGGTTCCAGACCCAACCAGAACTCCAAAGCTCTGTGACCCCAGTCCAGATCCCAAAGCCAAAGCTTCCTCTTCACCTTAGCTCCCATTCAATGTGATCTCTGTGTTTTTAGAGTGACAACTTTGCTCAGCTTTCTTTTCGCTGAGAAGGAATCTTTTGTGGCATTATGGATATGTCTGTCATACCATGAAAACCAAAATGACAACACAAAAGGGGAAGAAAGAATCCCGTGAGGGCATGAGGAAGCAAAAGGGGGTAAGAAGCGAATGGAGATGCTTTTTACACTTTCCTTTGCAAAAATAAACTAATAAAAAGAAAATAATAGTTGAGAGTTCCCTAACTGCATCCAGCAATTACCAAAAATGGAGTAAATCAACTGATATAATCCAACCACTCGGTAGGGAACAACAAATACTTCCTCAACCCATTCACAATGCTAACAGTGCTCTTAGATGATGAATGCTTTCCATGTTACTTTATAAATATGTTCACACTGCTTGAACTTAACTTTCTGTTCACCTGTTTGCCTGGATTTGTTGTCAGCCGAACATTCATTAAGCATGAAGACACAAGAAGTGCAGTGACGATGAGATAGTCTCAAGATCATTACTCCTCCCATGAGATTCCCAGCTAGAATCTATGATAAGTGAAAGATAACCTCATTCACTTGGGTTAAAGAGAGGAGACGAAAACACAAACTGACTCTAGAACTTTAAAAATCAAAGAGAGAGCATTGCAAGTATATGGCTTTATTTTTGACAAGCTTTTCATTTTTTTCTCATTTGACGGCAAGGTCTGATACAATTGAGGGCATTTCTGATTTTTCAGCTCCTAGTTTGTGGAAGGTAGTTCCCATTTAAGGGAAGGAATGCTGCCACTCCCAGGCCTAGCACATGGGACACTTCAGGGGCCTGAAACCTTACACCAAAATACACCACCTTACCACAAAGCAAACAACAGTAATTAAGACCATCAGAGTTAATTGTGTCTACTCCCCAGAGAATGTGTCCTCCAAGGCTCCTTGATATCAGGTTGGAAGATTAATAGCAATTTTACTCCCAATTGTTTTATTCTCTCTCTCTCTCTCTCTCTCTCTCTCTCTCACACACACACACACACACACACACACACACACACACTCACAAAGTTCATCACATCCACCCTCAACACTACAAAGTCTACAAGTAAAACCTTAAAAGAAAAAACATCAAACTACTTAGATGAGTTTTTTGTTCGTTTATTTAATCAGAGTAATCTTGATCTTCTGTTTCTTAACCTGCTCAAAATTTGCTGTCAATTTCATGAAATTCTTCTTTTTTTTTTTTTGGCTCAGGTTGGAGTGCAGTGGCACGCTCACGGCCACCCCAGCCGCTGGGCTCCAGCGATCCTTCCGCCTCAGCCTTCTAAGTATCCAGAACTACAGGCACGTGCTACCACGCCTGGCTAATTTTTTTTAGTTTTTATTTACTGTAGAGACGAGGTCTCACCATGTTGCCCAGGCTGGTCACGAAATTCTTTTAAGTTTAGAATCATAAATGTAATTTTTCGTTTGGGTCCAATGCATCAAGAATGTGTAGGCCGGGCTCGGTGGCTCAGCCTGTAAACCCGCGCCTTTGGGAGGCTGAGGTGAGTGGATTGCCTGAGCCCGCGGGTTCGAGACCCGCCTGGGCAACTTGGCGAGACCTCATCTCTACAATAAAATCAAAAAATCAGCCGGGCGTGGCAGCGCGTGCCTGTAATTCCGGCTACTTGGAAGGCTGAGGCGGAAGGATCGCCGGAGCCCAGCAGGTCGAGGCTGCGGTGGCCAGGAGCGGCCACTGCACTCTAGCCTGGGCGACAGAGTGAGACTCCAAATCAAAAAAAAAAAAAAAAAGAATATGTAAAATTCATGTCCTGTATATTGGAACAATTAGACACTGACAATAAGGCTCCTTCTGATCTTCCATTTGTCCTAAGTGCTAAAGGTGGCAACAGTACCTTCACAATTCTCAAACAGCGTTCCCCTACATTGGCTTATTTTGCCCGAAGAGGCTGTGCTTTATTCTGATCCTTCACAGTGACCGAGAAAGAATGTAGCTTGATAACTCGCAGAGGAACAGGAAGCCTTGATTTTTCCTTGCCTTTCCCCTACTGACTTTCTCTGTGACCTCAGGGATGGCGCTTAACCTCTCTCTGCCTCGCTCCCCTATCTCAAACAAGCTATAATAAAACTTTTTATTCCAGTCCGCTGGGGTATTAGAACAATGAATCTGATAGGATGTCTCTAACACACTTTGATCTCTATAGGGAAAGTTGCCATAAAAATAAAGACATTGTTGTCATTATTCTAATCGAGTTATTTGCAAATGGATCTTCTTGATGGAGCCCAGTCCTCAGATACAGAAAAGTAAATTCTACCAGTCCTCTAGGGGGCAATTGCCTTGTGGCAATTATACCCACAACCACATTTCCTTATTACTGTTATAAAATACTATGGTTCAAGGGGAGGCAAAAGGGAGTTTAAGAAAAAATATGCTGCTTCTTTTCAACAGAAGATGCTGAAGTTGCAAATTTGGAACCCAAGGCTATAGGCAAACTTTGACAGAACATGTGTTCCAAATTAGCGCAGGGTTTGTTAGTCGTGTCAGAAAGTCAGAGGTGTCCCTGGGGCTTCAACTCCTTAACAAATTTTGGAAATAATTTAGAAGAGAAAAATGGCAGAATTACAAAAAATTTAATCTAAACTCAACTCTACGAAATGCCACAAAACAATGACAAAAAAGAGTCAAGGCTATGCCATTCTCACCATTAAAGACAGCGCATCTCAAGGTAAAACAGGCACACGGGGAAAACGAAACAGAGTTTAAGAAGAAAGTGCTATGGACAGACAATTTTACATGAAACGACAAAACTTTCCTTGAGTGTACTAGAAAACCATACACTGTCCCCTCTATTAAATACCAAGAGGCATGAGACTTGGTGGCTCTGATTCAGATGCTTGAAGAGTTCCATACTCCTCAATTGAAATTTTCTTCCAAGTAAAGAATAGTATTGTCTTGCATTATGAAATATGAGAGACATGGGACCTCCCTTTCAAACAGGCAAGAGGGCCACCCCACTGCACATCTCCAGGGAGTATCACACACGGCACATGGCGTGGGCCACAGGGAGGAAGCCATCCAAAGTGGTTCAGTACATTACGAAGGCTTCCTATGTTTCAGGGAAAAACAATTCCATTTTTTACAAAACCCTCAAATGTGGGGATTAAACCAGGAACATGTATTTGAATACATTTTCTTGTATTTTCCTTTTTAAAAAAAATGTCAGCCTTCTGAAAAGTATTTGTACAAGGGTACCTGCATGATCAAAGCTTGTATACCTAGCCCTGAATTGTACCCCACGTCTTTATAATAATAGATAAATAAATTTTTTAAAAAAGAAAAGTTAAGCCGGGCTCGGTGGCTCAGCCTGTAATCCCGCGCCTTTGGGAGGCTCAGGTGAGTGGACTGCCTGAGCCTGCGGGTTCGAGACCCGCCTGGGCAGCGAGACCTCATCTCTACAATAAATCAAAAAATCAGCCAGGCGTGGTAGCGCGCGCCTGTAATTCCAGCTACCGGGAAGGCTGAGGCGGAAGGATCGCCGGCGCCCAGCAGGTCGAGGCTGCGGTGGCCGGGAGCGGCCACTGCACTCCAGTCTGGGCGACAGAGGGAGACTCCAACTCAAAAAAAAAAAAAAAAGAAAAGTATTTGTTAGAGGTGGAGATTTGCATATAATCTAAAGATTTCAATTAAGCACAGGTGTCGGCAAAGATCACTTGAAGGAAACACGGGGTTATTTGCTGTAGCATGACAATAAATGCTACTTGCCTTATCGTCATGTCACACACAATCAGTGACACATTCAGTCCGCAAATTTTAGTGAGCCTTGGAAGCATTTGAGATGCAAATTAAAAATTCAGATTCCTAGGCCTGGCAGGCAAGGACTGGGATTTGTACAGCAGGGCCAGGCCAGGAAAGCAGCACTTCCAACAAGCACCCCAGCTAAATCTCGGACATTGTTCTCAGCCCCCGGACAAGGGACTTGGCTGCTAATGTTTGTTCGCAGGCACCAAACTGGAAAGCAGAAAGTAGCATGTGACTATAGAGTCCTAAAAAAACAAACAAACAAGAATGCAGCCTTTAAGCCAAAACCGATCTCCACTTTTCTCTCGCTCCCCGCCATGTGATGCACCAGCTTTGGCCAAAAATCACATGTGTACAGTGAGTCCTAAAAAGCAGCTAAATCCAAATCCACACTGAACCACTCTGAACTTTATCACACTTCACAGAGCTTTAAATAGAAGTCTCCTCGAAGCATCATGCCCTGACTGGCCAAGGGATTCTCTGGGCTCTTTGCTTTATCCAAGTGATCCAGAGTGACCCCAGGTTCCACTCTGCACATTTAGTTAGGCAGTTTTCTCCAAGTCGAGCACAGAAGGATCAAAAAGAAAACACAAATATTGGCATAGGTGACTTGAGGTTACTTGACCTTTCCGAAGGAAGATTTTTGGCAATGGTGTCCTGGCAGCTCCCTGGAAGGCAAGACCAGGACACAAAGAGGAAGACAGGAAGCCGGGAGCTGGCCATGTGTCCTTGGCAGGCAGCAGTGCAGCAGGGTGAACCGCCTCGCTGCTGCCAAACCAGAAACAGTGGGGAAAGCCCAGCTAATTGGCAAGTCACAGCCGGCTACAGTGTACATCCTCCGCTTTAAACGCCTGATAAAGTTAAATGGTATGTCAGACCCTAATCTCCTTAAACGGGATCCTCTGTTACTTCTGAAAACTTAATTTGCCCCTGTGTGTGTTTCCTTAAGGAAGTGGTAAGGCAGCATCTTAGAATGGTCAGAGTTGGAGTACCACAGACATTTTGCTCTTTTTAAAAGGGCCACATGTGTTCATGCTTTTGATTTTTTAAAATTTATTTTTATTATTTTTTAAATTTTATTTTAAAGATGCAGGGTACAATCCAAGGTTAGGTATACAGATTGTCATCGTGTAGGCGAAGTTTGAGCCTCACTATGGATGCTTTTGATTTTAACTAATAAAGCTTCTTCTTGCTCGTTTATTTCCATTTAAAGGAAACTCTCGAGCCCACACTGCATATGGGGTATGAACTTCAATCAATTTGGAGGGTCCAGGCACTAAAAGACACACACACACACACACACCACACACACAACCCTTTAGGATATCCAGGGAGAGGCCAAGCTCTAGCCCAGTTTCCAATCAGCGATTGTTTTTATTGACATTCAGTTAGCTCAATTGTATTTGCTAATGCAATTCTGTAGGTATTAGCATACCACCACCACTTTCTGAGTCTTTTACTGTTAAAATGGGGAATCTCACAGGAAGACGGGGAGCAGAGGGGACTGTGCAAATAAACTGCTCCTGGCCGCCATTGCTAACAGGGTGAATCCCAGACCTGGGGCCTGCAGTGTAATATCCCCCTGGGGAAGATCTGAAGGCTTGCTAAGAGCAATTTAAAGGGGTGTGTGGGGTGGTTGGACACATTTCATTTTATCTCCTGTGAAATTGTTCATGCCTTCTCCAAAACTCACACCAAAATTTCAGATTCACTTCTCCTTAAAATATAGTAGCCATTGGTGAAATCTGACGGAAAAAGAAAATGCACATTTCCTCCTCAGAACGGACAGAGGACAAAAATTACAAGTAAACATAATCCATTGCTTTCTTCTAGAAGTTTCTTCAAGTCAATAGACTATTCATCCTTTCAGGAACCCAGGACCCCAGTATGACTTGGATCTGTATCGATGAGGTTGCACTGAGGAGTAATACACAAGACCAAAACCCACATACTACCTGATCACCCCCCAAGATTAGAAAATGATAATCTTCAGGCCCAGCACTAGCTGTCAGGGTCAATAAGTCCAGATGTGTATCTTAACCCTAAAAATGTCTATTTCTATAAGACATGGCCTCGCCATTCCCAGACCCTACTTAATCGACTTTTCACACGAACCCTAACTTTTGAAACTCTCCATCTTTTTTCCTTTAGGGCATCACTCCTTCCTAGTTCTAAGCCTTCCTTTCTGGGGTTCCTTTCCAATCTCGATTGCTATCCCCTTCTCTTCTGTATTTCCGGGAAATGTTGGTGATCCCCAAGACCGCCCGTTCCCTAGCCCATCTTCCTATCTTTGTATGTTCCCCCGAGCAAACTCAACCAGTTCTATATTTACCAATATGACCCATTTTCGGAGGACTCCATCTCTCTATACCTAGCCCTGACCTCTCCTTGAACCACAAATCCCCTCCTGATGTTGCTGGCGCACAACCTCTGCACACTCTCACTGGTCCCGGTCCTCATTCCCTACCTTACATTACAGCCACTCTGTTTCCCAAGCTGGAAACATTCCAGAAACCCCCGTCTCCCTAAGCCTCACGTTTGGCTGTTGGCCCAGACTCCACCTCTCAAGCCCATGCCCTCATCTCCATCCCAACAGTTAAGTCCCTTATTAAGCCTTCATATTCTGACCTCCATAGGCTGTTTCCTCAGGTCCTTATGCTTCGTTCTTCACAGGATAGCCAGACTCCACCCTCTGTACAGCCACCAGGAATCTCAACATTTCACTCCTGAAAACACCTTCATGGCTCCCTATTGCCTAGAACAATCTGTAGCCTGCTTACTACAGCATTCAAGACTCTCCATAATCTGGCCCCAGCCTAGCCTCATCTCCCACACAAACCCATCACATTTTACCCCTTTTCACACCAGTACCCAACTTCCTAACACCTAAGCTCTGGAACTCTTCTTAAAATTTCTAGAATATGCTGTGCAATTGCAGTCTCTATGCCTTTGCTCATATGGTTTCTATTCTGGGGATATCCCTTATTTTCTGCTAGAAGATAACCCTAATTCGCCTTTCAAAAGTGTTGAATTTCATCCACCTATTACATCTTTCTTGGACATCATTGCCCCAGCCAATGAGGGCACCCCTCAGGGCCCGTGTCACCTTACTCATGCTCCAATATAGAGCTTTACCATTGCATCATGGTTGGGTGATTGCACACTGCTTCCTCCAAGAGTGTGACCTCCTGTATCCCAACTTACCTTGCACAATTTTAGGAACCTATTTAAACTGTATAAGGGATGCTATCTTGAATATACTATCCATGAAGAAATGAAGACAAAGAACATTCATTTCCAAAAGGAAGACACAACAATCTGAAAGAAAGAGTCATAATGTGCTCACCAGTTTATAAAGGTAATTAATTACACTCAATATTCTGATTCTGATGTGTACTTATGACATTTATCCTTTTGTTTAGTTTTTGGTGTTTTTTTTTTAATTGGAGTCTCACTCCGTCACCCAGGCTGGAGTGCAGTGGCACACTCACAGCCACCCCAGTGTCGACCTGCCCGGCTCAGGCAATCCTTCCGCCTCCGTCTTCCAAGTAGCTGGAACTACAGGCATGTGCCACTATGCCCGGCTAATTTTTGATTTATTGTAGAGACGAAGTCTCGCCAAGTCCCGGGGCTGGTCTCGAACCTGCGGGCTTCGGCAATCCACTCGCCTTAGCCTCCCAAAGTGCTGGGATTACAGGCTGAACCACCGAACCCAGACTGTCCAGGTTTTTTTAAAGGATTGAACACCTGCAATGCTCCATGAATCATCCCTGGAACTCACTCTACAAGAGTGAATAAAGCATGACATGTTCTTGCCTTCATGCAGTTTACAGTTTATTCTGTACTATGCTGACTTTCCTTCACTTGCTAGCAGGTAAACTGAGCTGTTTAAAATGTACAGATAAGTAGAAGTCACCATCGTTACATTTTGAAAATAAAATGAACACTTTTTACCGCATACACATACAAAGATTTAGTACTGAGACAGACTAATTTTTGTTAGTCTGATTTTTGCTTGTAACAACTAAAACATGAAAGAATAAAAGGCACAGACAGCAAATGCCTTGTTCATCTGTGGTAGGCAGAACGTGTAAAGGTGATATGATGGCACAATAGCTATAGCAGCATGAAATAATGAAACTCTAAAATGAGGAAACCACAGATTTAAAATTCTCTGCCCTCGACTATTTTTCAGGACAGCTGAAAGAAGTCTATTGACTAGTTTGGAAGTGGAAGAGTCAAATGCTACTTCATGCTGAAAATTACATTGTGGTTACACCCCTTTCTAGAATATTGACATAGACAGACTAAATGAAGTTCTCAAAAGGAGTCCTGGGAGAAAACACCATAAGAATTGGTTTTCCATTACTAAAATCCATCCCCCTAAGAAAAAATAAAAGCTAATTTTTAAAACCCATGACCGAGGCAAAGCTTCTAAATGGACAGACATGAAAATATAAGATGAAGCCTTCTTTGCCTTTTAAAAGACTATCCAAATGTATGGCATTTATATGGTTTTTGATAATTACCTGAGAAACATGTAAGCAAATCTATACAAAGAGATATTACAAGTTGTGATGTCACATTTCCTTAGGGGAAAAAAATTCCTTTTACGAAGTCAATTAAAGCCAAATTTAGCTATAAAACTCCGTGACCTCCTCCATTTTTTAGGTTAACAGAAAAGGATCTACTGACTAGCTTTGTGAACTGAACAGTTGAATGCTACTTTACATAGAAAATTATTTCTCTCATTCTATAAGAATAATTATCACGGCGATCACACGATTATTATAATTATATCTGCAAGAACTGTTATTGGGAACTTATCTCTGAAACAGTCTCATGCATTGCAGGGGACATTTATCTTCTTTAATGATCACCAACACAAGTATCTTTTTGCAGCGACATAAGTGATTTTACCTCCTTCTATTAATATCCCCTTGCATGCTTTGGAAGCCAACAAAGACAGCCCCCACATTCCCCCCCCCCCCCCGCAAAGCAACTGTTTCAGCGAAGCCGGGCCTGTGGCATCTTGGAGACAGACTGCTCCCCTTCCCCTTCCCAGCCATGTCCCCTTCCCAGTGTGCTTTCCCAAATGGATGGAAAACCCCTCAAAAAAGCCCCTCCAATCTGGGTTTCATAAACTGTACTCTAAGAGAAGTAGCAATAAAGTTTATTACAGACCTAAAGTATCTGCATAAACCCGGTTAATTGAAAAGTGGGTGGAGAGGGCTGCCAAATTAAATGTTTACATTAGCACAGCTGTATTGTAAAAACATTCTGCCCCCTGTGCTTTGTAATTATAAGATATTTCTGGACTGTGTATCTCGACAAAGTTTATCTCCACTGCCAAGAGTGTCTTGGCACGGAGTGGCTGCAGTGTTGGCAGCCAGGAGCTCTCAGCGCGGGCAGGCTCTAAAATGGCTGCCAAGCGGCCTCCTGAAATGTCGCCGGCCTGGGACCGCCTGGCCAGGGGCAAAGGCCAGCCCGGCTCCCAGGGCGGGGTCCAGAGTCTGTCCCAGAGGGAGCCCCCAAGTGCACTTCCCACATCAATAAGGCTGGGAGCTGCAACTTTTTCTTGCTATTGTTAAAGCTGCTTGAAAAACTGCCCACAAAGCAGTGCTGGGGCACCACCAGCTAGAACAGGGGGACAAGGGGTCTTTTAGGAAATTCCACTTGCCTGGACATTTCAGTCACACATATGTGCCCACGGTGCTTTTGGATGAAAGAGATTCGTTTCATTTGGGGGGGGGAGGAAAGGTAACATTAAAAACTCCTGACCGTATGAAGACACACTTTAGAGAGGCATGAGCAAAGTTGATGTCTGCAGTGGGTTGATTTTGACATGAACTGTGTAGACTCTATCAAAGCATATATGTATGCAAAATGAAACTCCCCCCAAATTAATTTATTTCCTTTATAGCCTTTAAAAGGCTCCGCTTCTCTTACTTCGTTACAATAACATTAACAAAGCAAAACAAAACCTTTTCACACCCTTCTATGGCCTCAAAATTCAAGGAATTAGCCACGTCTATGGCACAAAACCCAGCTAACTGGGAAAACTGAGATCAAATCCGCAGTCTACGTAAGTTCCAAGGGTTGGCCAAAAGAGTGACAGAAGTAAGAAAGAAGGAAGAGAGGGAAGAAGACAGGGAGGCAGGGAGGCCGGGACTGCATGGAACTGACGATATACTGATTTGTTCATAGTTGGAACATAAAAAACAAAGAATCGACTTAAAAGTACGTCGTATGTATACCTGGATCTTGCAAGGTGTGTATTGCCTCTGTCCTATTTTTCTCTATTAAATCTAAATCTCAGCTGAAATGCTGTGTCCACAGCTGCTAAATTTTGCATAATGAGGTCAGTGGATTTTTCTTTAGAGTGTTCCACTAGTTTAAGCTCAGGGTGAGAGACACATTAGGATGGGTGTACTATCCTTAATCATCATTGGCAGTGATAATGGTTCGGTGATTCTAAGCTTCAACTGAATCCAACATTCTTGCCTCTGCTGAAAGATAATTCAGAGGTGAAAGATGAATTCTTTAATGTCGACACAGACTAGTGGTATTCATTACACTCACGGTGCTTATTCACTAAAGGTTCAATCTTTCTTATAGCTTTCATTATATATCCACACACTCAGCACAGCCACACCAATATTTTTTACGTAGTTTTTTTAACATCCAAATTATAAAAAAAAAATATAATGTATAATGTATCTATCTTTAATGGCATGTTTTGAACACTGTCTGTCTTCAGTGTTGACCTGGACTACATAAACGCACGCACACACACACACACTTTCCCTGGACTTTTTACAGCAGTATAATTTCTCACCATTATTTTGTTGCTGTAAAAAAGATATTTAAGGACATTTAGCCTTGTTTAATTCGTTATCAAAACAATTAGTCACGCAGCTGTATAACAACAGGCCATTCTTAGCAGACTGGTGAACCAGAGTTGGTGTGTTCAAAGATATCTCTAGTTCACCGGTAACTTACTAACACTCTTAAAACTTTTGCTAATTTTCTTTCTTTTCATGCTATCTCATGGTTTGCTCGTGCAAACTTGTTAGCTTTTCTTCCCCAACAGTTCCCAAATTTTAAAACAATCTGCTGAACAAACAGAAGAATTCAATAAATGCTGATCACCTGATACCTGCAGAGGGACCCTGTGCTATTAAATACAGAGCATTTGCAACTGGCCGATTTTTCCCTTTCCTAATCCTGGGAGTGGGTGAAAATCAAACAATCTGAAGCCGGTAGCTATAAACTTTGCTCATGAAGCACAAGTGAAATGGTCTTTTCTAAACTGTCACCTTTTCACAAGACAGCTGATAGTTGCAGACATATTCAGGATTAGCCTCCGACACCACTCTGACTAGCATCCACACTTTATATTTTTATTTGGATTATAAACCGAAAGGACAGTCTTTTACCACGAAGTAAAGTCCCATCAGCGGTGACTAGGAACAGAACGTGGAATGATGTAAATTCCCATCAGTGGTGGTGAATGAGTTTATGACAGCATGCTTCACAGAAAAGCTAAGAGATGGATTCAGATTTTGCTTGTTTCTTGTTCCATTCATTTTTGGTACAGATTGCCCAGTGGGTACATTTTGTATCCCCACCTAGAATACAAGTTTTTGGAAGTCCTACGCTTTATGTGTCACTGAATACACAAGGTCATGTAGTGCATATAAAATTGCTATGTTTACCTGAAAGGATACTAGAGGATAAATGGCAATTAGGTGTGCAAAGCCCTAATATTCCACACATTGTACGTGCTTAAAATATTAGCTTATCCTCCTCTTTGTCAGCAAATATCTTGTGAATGAACAGTAATAAAATAATAGTAAGGCTACCAGTTCCGGAGCATATAGTTACAATACTGTTCTCGATATACTATTACAGTATTTCTCAATAGATTGTTACATATCACTCAATACTATTCTCGATACTACAGTACACATAGATTGCATCCTTGCATTAATATTATGGGGTGGGTATCAACTGTTATCCTCATTTTCAGATGAAAACATTCGCCCGAGGCTATTCAACGAATAACTTTAAGGGCCAGGAATTCAACCCAAGCCCGTCTGACTCCAGAGTTCAAACTAAATTACTGTCCCCCCCAATTAGGGGTGTCATGGCCAGGCAGAATAAGAAATGCAGTCTGGGTAGAAGTTTTACCTCTACCATTTCAGGGTTCTTTGCCCATTTTTCTAATTTTTGACACATAACTTTCCAGTTTGCCTGGCGAGAGTCTCTCTTCAGTGGAGGGTGCTGATTGTGGTCAGTTTATGTTCCAGTTTGGTAAATGTGCACAAACTGGGACGAGGATGAGGCCAGAAAACTCCTTTTGCCCACGGCATGCAACAAAATTGCGGACCGAGTCAGTGAAAGCCAACAGGCAAAGGGCCAGCTCAGCACCGAGCAGCTCGGGCCAGTGATAACCCGTGAACACCAGCACTCTGCAAAGCCACTGCCTCCTTCATTCCCTACAAACTTCCTAATCTCCCACCAAAGTCCTGAGACTTCCACCGCAGGATCAGGTTATTCCTTCTCTAAGCCACATCGTGTACATGAGAGTCCGACTTCTCCCGTGCGTCATTTTTCACAGGAAGGTTGCCACCGCCTTAGATGGGCTTCACCAGGGTTCGGGTTCTGGTTGTTTCTCCACAGAGGCAGCAAGACCTCCGAGGAGAGCTAGTTCCGGTTGCCGCCTGAAAGGCCCACCAACATGATTTTCCCCACCTGCTCGCATGCAGGTAATGGAGACTCAAAGACGTTGGAGAGCCAGTTCAAACACTGCTTCCAGCCGGGCTCAGTGGCTCAGCCTGTAATCCCGCGCCTTTGGGAGGCTGAGGTGAGTGGATTGCCTGAGCCCGCGGGTTCGAGACCCGCCTGGGCAACTTGGCGAGACCTCATCTCTACAATAAAAATCAAAAAATCAGCCGGGCGTGGTAGCGTGCGCCTGTAGTTCCAGCTACTCAGAAGGCTGAGGCGGAAGGATCGCCGGAGCCCAGCAGGTCGAGGCTGCGGTGGCCGGGAGCAGCCACCGCACTCCAGTCTGGGCGACAGAGTGAGACTCCAACTCAGAAAAAACCAAACAAACAAAAAACATTGCTTCGACTCAGGGGGCTAGTCCCAGGTAGCACAGCACTATCGCATTCACAAGGCCAAGTGCCTCAGCACGATTACGATTCCCGGGTTGGAAGACAGCAAACCACCTCCAGTATTGAAGCTCTGAATTGAAAGATTGCTTCCCATGCCCTAAATAGCTCTGTCCCCCAAAAGTCACTTAAAAGTCCACTTTCAACATTCATTCTCACATTTGTAATCTGATTTTTAAGAATCTCAAGGTAGGCCATTTTTTAAAAATTCAGGGCAAGGTCTGACTCCTCTGTACACCAAAGCAATATATTGTGTTAATAAAAGACTTGAAAGAGTAAACCAAAGATGTCAACTTGTGTGGCTGTTCAGATATTTTTTATTTCAGTTGGCCTTCTGTCCACCATCAAGGTTAAATCGTCCAAAAGAGAAAGAAATCACACTTATTTTCAATTTTGCTAATTCAAGAACATTGGATGAGTCTCATTTCTACTAAAGGCAAAACCCAGAAATGACTTTATGCCTCAGAGATGTTAGTATGAATTATGATCAAATTCACAAAAAACAAGCATAGCTTGAACTTTTATTTTAGTACTCGAGAAGTGTCATGTATTCATTCTCTTGGTATTTTTACTTAGCAGAGCTTTTTATTTTTTTTTAATGACTCTTCTCAAGTACTTTTGATAGAGTGGTATAAAATTCCCCTATTCCGATGACTATAATATAACAATCACTTTGCCAAAAAACATCCTGGAAGTTTTCCTCATCTTTGGGTATGTGGGGTTATTCTTGTAAACCAAAGAACATTCCACAATGTTTTGAAGATGCATCGTCTTCTACTGGGAGGACAAGGCACATATGCAAAACATGCAAAAATATTCATCTTTTTCCCCAAATAGCTACAGCTCGCTCAGTCTGTTGATTTTTTTATTCAGTTTACAACATGATATAATGTCTGACTTCACTTCTTCCTTGCAATACTCCATCCCTAAGGTGGAAGGTGAAAATGCCAGAGAGTAATGAACAATAAAATTGTACGAAAATAAAAATGAAATGTTTTCTGATAACCGGTATGTTAGAATAGACAGACATTTCCTTCTTTCTTTTTTTTTTTTTTTACTGGCTAGTCACTCACTTGTTCATATGATCTACAGCAAAATGATGCGGCCTCCGTCTTATGAATCATCAAGACACCATAGCCCAGCTGTTTAAATATATGAAAAAAAATGCTACACATTATAACGAGGTTTTTCACAAGGAGTTTTTAAAAAGTATTTAAATATTTAAAATAATTATTCCTTTGAAATACTACACTGGTATTTCTTTAAACAAAATCCGTGTTATTGGATTGCTGATGGCTTTGGGTTTTCGAAGGAAAAGGGTCCCAACTGATAAGCAAATTCAGCGACAAGCACTGACAAAGACTCAACATTTATTAGAAGGCAATTGCTAGAGAATGTGGCTTTAATTGTGCATACATATTTTTATTCATTAAGATGAATAACCAATAAAATCCCACACTATGGTGTCCCAGCCTCATAACACATTAATAAAGTTTCTTCAAGGTTTTGGCAGGGGGCCAGCACAGTCCATTAACTCTTTGCAAGTTGTAAAAAGAAGGAAAGTCATTTCGGTCTGTTTTGTGGTTATGAATGAAACAGCAGGCAGCCTGTATGGAAACGTCACTTTGGATATGGCATTGGTAATGGATGCTTTGCTGCTCAATCCGAACTGTGTGGGGAAAAGTGAATGCATCCTCCCACAACCCAAGCCTGATACACTGCAAAGCTAATTTAGTTAAAAGTGGGGGGTTGGGATGGAGAAGCAGAGGCCTCCAGGTTGGGAAGATCTGTTTATTTTGCTAATAGGCTGTCACACTGCATCTGGGTAAATTTGCCCACTGTGAAACCCAAAATTATAGAACACATTTTTTTTTTTTGAGTTGGAGTCTCACTCTGTCGCCCAGACTGGAGGGCAGTGGCCGCTCCCGGCCACCGCAGCCTCGACCTGCTGGGCTCCGGCGATCCTTCCGCCTCTGCCTTCCAAGTAGCTGGAACTACAGGCGCGCACTACCATGCCTGGCTAATTTTTTGATTTATTGTAGAGATGAGGTCTCGCTGCCCAGGCAGGTCTTGAACCCGCGGGCTCAGGCAATCCACTCACCTCAGCCTCCCAAAGGTGCAGGATTACAGGCTGAGCCACCGAGCCCGGCTATAGAACACATTTTAAGTGACTACAATTCTTTTCCAGATTACTCTTTTTTCCAATGAAAACCTGGTTGCTTGGGCATCCGGTTAGTAAAGTCTGGACTGTAAACTAGAAAAATGCTTTGTATTTCATATAAAAAGCAAAATCCTACCTTTCACACTTCTCGCTTTACATATTTGCATTTAGTCACATAAATAACTACAACAATTGGTAGCTACGTGTTTGTCTCTGACTTTGCCTAACAATTTCAATGGAGTGCTGTACCTCTCCCCAAAGCTTTACAATACCATCTGTTCTCATTTTTCATGACACTACGAACACTTTCCTTTGGTGAAAGGATTCAGCATTTTGCTTCCTTTTTAGAATTAAAACTGGAAAACTTGAATGAAACTAAATATAAAGAGAGGTATCCAAGTTGTACAAGTAAAACAGTGCATGCGGAGTGTTTGAACACTTTTACAATGAAGTTATCTACCTTTCCATCTGCTTCACTGTGAAGACAAAAGTTTTTTTTTTTTTAAGTTTTGCAAAAAATAATTTAAAACCTTTAAAATATTTTTTTAAAAGAATTTAAAAAGAGATTAAAACTTTTGAGGTTAAAAATACCAAAGATTCAGAATTGTTTTTGGCATTTCAGTTATGTGGAAGCGCACACACACACACACACACACACACACACACACACAGAGAGTCTCCTTAAATTCCCAACCAAATATAAACAGCATCACTGGTCAGTTACTTCTGATTGATGAAACCACAAATTGGTTATAAGGATCTGCTACTTCATATGAGGCCAAAGAATACAATTTCAAGCAGAAGAGATTATTATAATAAAGTATAGTAGAAAACATCATTCGTCTCCAAATTTCATTTGAGTCAGTCTGAATATGTATCAAAATAATTGCATCTCATACACTGCAGATTTTCTGGAAAGTTATTCACCTTTGACTCAGTGAAACTAAAGGAAAGTCTGATCAACAGGTTGAAATTGTACTGAAATTGTGCAACTCTGTGTACGTGACAATTTTGTGTCTGTGTGATTTGAAAGTCAGATATTCAACAATTATCCCCTAAAAATTTAGAGTATTAGCTACATACATAAATGTTTTAGCATATTAAGAATCACTGCAACCTGGAAGAAAAAAAACAAAAACAGGAATAAGGTTGAAATCTTTCGTTTGCAAATAAGACTGCCCTTAACTTAATGCCCTGCAATATTATATTCAAAAATAATTGTGTGATTAGCAGTAATATTATCTGTGCTATTTTTTTAAAACCCAGGATTAGAATTAAACTAGAAAACTGCATTCAAGCAACAACCTGGTTTCAGATATAAATGGATCCGGGAGTTTTTTTAAAAGAAACTCATTTCTTCCTAGACCAATAGTATGAAACAGCATAGAATGAACAGAAACAGGATATAGAGGATATATAAATTGAGTCTACAGTGGTTAAGAAACAAAGCAAAACAAAATAATCCTACTGACTTAAAAATGACACTCCTGTGAAAAACAGTGAAAACAGAGAAAAGCTTTGACGACCTCATTGTCTACCTTAAAAAAAAAAAATACCGGCGTAGTTACTCAAGGGAAGGAACTAGACAAACTGCAATTTAATCCAGAAGACAGAATCCAGAATCAGGGGCAAAGCAAATCAAAGGCATTGAAGAGAATAATGGCCAAAAAGGTACGCATTTATGATGGAGATTGTGCTATCCACCCTGCACAATTGTCTGATAGTCTTCCCATCTCCCATGCTTCCCAGCTGGGGGTCCCTCTATACCAGCCCACTCCAGGACTCCACAAGAAAATCGAGTTGAACACTACAGCACATGGTTATTGAAAATGGTTAAGTGTGACATGAATATTATAATTAAAAAAGGAAGTATGCACTTTAGAAAGATCTTCAGCATGGAGAAAGAATTGACACTTGAAAGATTAAAGTATTTAAAGAATCATCTCTCAACTGACTCGAATATTCACATCAGAATAATGTATTACTGGACTTTACTGGCAACTGCAATTTAGCCAGTACTAAATGGAATATGGCCTTTGTGTTAATGCAAATAAACTGACCATTTATTGTAGAATAAATGCCACATCTAAAGATAAGTGGGCATTTCTTAAAAATGAACCATTTTAAACATGTAAGAGGCACAAATTAATACATTCCTGAGCTATCCTAGCCTACACACAGCTATAAGGAATGACTATGACCTGCTTACATGGGCAAATCAAAAGACTTATATTAATAATCAGGATATTTACTTCTAATTGATGAAAGTAAAATGACTCCAATTCACTTTAAGGTTTGATGAGTCACATAAGCCACTCATTAACTTAATTTCACTTTAAAAGTATCCATATACTTTTGTTGCTTTTCTGGAAGGTTATTCAAATGATTATATACTCATTTAATTTGTAAACTGAATCACTTCTTAAAGGATAGCGTTAAAAACATTAAAGCATAGTGAACCATCTCACGATACACTGGTTAAGTATCCCTACTAAAATTAATAATAAGGGTAGAAGGGTTAGGGTTAGGGCTAGGGTTAGGTAATTTTACCTAGACTGACTAGGTAAAATTCAATCTAAAATACAGAATTAGAAATTTCAAACCAAAATTTTTCATATTGTTTGAATGGGTTTCCTACTGAGTAAAAATGTGAATAACTTAGGAAACTACCTCAAAAGGTTTTGTAATTCTTCTGAACAAGAACACATTTTAAAAAGTCTACACTTACAATATTTTACATCATATATGCTCAATAAATGTTTGCTAGATGATTGGATTTGCATTCAGATTATATGATATGAACAAGATCATTCACATTTATGATGCTTTACAACTTACTAAACACTTTCCCATAGGCACTTTATCCCAACAACTATGTTGGGTTGGTTAATACCATTATCCCCATTTCATAGATAAGGAAATTGAGGCTCAAAGAGATGAAATATTTTACCCAAGGCCATAGTTCTAGCAAATCACTGCTTAGAGAATAATTAGCTTAAGTAAAGATAACAGCCACTTCCTCCTTCCTCATTCCAGTCTCAGAGACACACAAACACACTATGCATCGCACAGGAAACGCAATACAACCGAAAATTACATATCAATCATTTCCATGCATCACATTATTTGCCTATTTCCATTTGTACTTTTGTTAGCACTGTTTTTCAGAGGTAATAAAGCATATAATTACATCTTCCTTTTTAAAGGCTGTGATCATCTTCTCACTGCCTGGGAAGTTTCCATGACAGAAAGACTGGGCACAGTCAGGAGACTGGCGTTTCTTAATTAGCAGCCACCACTAGCTTGATCTTTGGAAAGTTACTTATTCACGCTGCCCCCCCCCCGGTTCTCATCAGACAAATAAAGGATTTACAGAAAACACTTTTTTTTTTCCCTCATCATTTCACTTTCTGTTTATATGAATTTGAGTACACATACAAGCGGACTCATAAAGTATTTGTCTTTTTAAAAAAATTTTATTATAAAGATGTGGGGTACAATTAAGGGTCAGGTATACAAAGGTTGATCATGCAGGTACCTTCCCCTAGCAGCTTCCTCCAACTGCCAATCCCACCGCCCCCCCACTAGTAAACACTTTCTAAGTCCTGTCCACCACACATTCTCGATAGCAGTGTTTTTTCAGCTTTAGCATGCATAAGAATCACCTGGAGAGCACATTCTGACAGTTTCTGGCTCATCCTCAGAGATCTGATTTAATACGTTGGGATAAGGCCCATGAATCCGCAGCTCTAAGAAGCTCACAGGTGAGACCAAAGCTGCTCGTCCTGGGACCACACTTTGTGAACCACTTCTACAAGGTAACATGGAAAACACTTCAGCAAATACAAACCTTACCATGCTACCTCCTGAAAACCTTCAGTGGTTTCCCCATACCCCTCCAGCATTCATCCAAAGGGCTCAACAGTACCTGGGCATCCAGCTCTCCCCCTAGACTCACCTCCCAGAACTCCTCTCTGTTCCACCTCCTCCAGGAAGCCTTTCCTGACACCCTGGACCACAAAGCTGAGTTTTGCGCCCCTCCTGTATGCTCCAGTAAGGAACTGTGGTTCCCTCCATCCTAACACCTTTAAGGAGCTATAAGCACAGGCTTCCTTTTCTCTGTTCTCCACTCCCATGGCTCCATGTTCCAAGGCAAAGCATCCTCTCACTTCACCTCAGATCTGTTCGTGTAAGGGCCTGATGCCATGTTCAATGTCAATGCATCAGCTCTCCAGTCACATCTCCAGTGTTCCTCCTCAATCCTTTTCCCTTCCCCCACACTCCACCTCTCCCGAATAGGCCACATCCTAGTCCACCATCAAGCCTCCTTCCCAAAGCAGCAGCAACGAGAGGAACTCCCCAGAGAGACCCATCCCTGAATGAGGCGCCACCTTCCACTTCCCCACTAGCCCGCCCCGCTCCTCGAAGGCCTTGGATGTGCTCGAGGACCTCAAAGCATATGGGGTCTGCTTCACAGACATGGGCTTAAACTCAGTAGGCCCCACTCAGAACCCTCCCCCCAGGTTCGATTTATTGTTCCGCTGTCGCCATCTTTAAATTCTTAACCTTTGAAAAGAGGTCCCATGCATTAGTAGCTGGACCTGAGTGCACATTACGGAGCTGGATACATTTCAGTCCCTCACCGAGCACTCGCGACCACCTGCCATTTTCACTACCCTACCTCAACAGACGTAGCCCCCAGCACCCTAATAGAAAGGTCCCCTACGGAAACTTAAGAATTCCAGACTAGCTGGGCGCAGTGGCTCACGCCTGTCATCCCAGCACTTTGGGAGGCAGAGGCAAGAGGACTGCCTGAGTCCACAGGCTCGAGACCAGCCTGGGCCACATGGTGAGATCTCGTCTCCACGATAAATTTAAAAAATTACCTGGGTGTGGTGGCACACACCTGTAGTTCCAGCGACTTGGAAGGCTGAGGCAGAAGGATTGCCTGAGCCCAGCAGGTAGAGGCTGCGGTGGCTGGGAGCATGTCACTATACTCCAGCCTGGGTGACAGAGTAAGATTCCAACTCAAAAAAAAAAAAAAAAGAAGGAAAGTTTCCCTCCAAGAACTTGCCATACTTCCTTCTTTCAGACTAGAAAAGTAATAATATGACTGACTATATCTTCCTTTTTGTATTGACCACCAGGATACTTTTGCACATATGATGCATATAAATCTAGCAAACACTATTTGTTAACTTGATAGTGTAATTATGTGTGCTTTTCAATGTTTTGCTTCTTCACTTCTATCTCCTTGGTCCCTCTGAAATGTATCCTTACTTTACTGAATACGTATAGCCTCCTGAGAGCTGTTTATCCCATACCACAGTCCACACAGGAAGGAGGCATACACAGTGGAGACAGAAATGTTATACAACTTGAACTTAAAGATTCTACTCTGTAAAACACATGTTTACAAATACATGCCTATGCTTATATGCCATTAAGAAAATGTGGAAACAAGAAATTTAGGCTTGGGAGCTGGTGCCAAAGGAGAAACAGTGAGAAGGAGGAGATTTACTTTTCATTTTCACCTCTCTATAATTATTTTCTATAAATGGACTGCTTATAATTTTTCAAAGTAAATAGCTGGGTAAAATAATCTTATGTCAAGCTCATTAACTGGGTGCTTAGTAGAGCAAGAAATAGAAAAATAATGGGTAAAGCAGCTTTTACTTAATCTCCAAAGACATCAACTTTCACATGGGTTTTCATAGACTGTCTAGCATATTTGTAACAAAAAAAGGAGGCAGGTATATGTACTTAGAACAAGAAACTTGAGAAACATAACCTCTGGTATACCTTTAATGGTGGTAAATGAAAAAGAGAAGTGGTAAGCTTAAATATCTGCATATACTAGTTGGGAACTATTTTAAGAATAACCAATTGATGAAAGTTAACTAATAAATAAGAAAGAGTTTGAGTATTTGGGGATTAAAAAGATCAGAAAACAAATGTGCAAAAAATTGCCCTGAAAATTCTTGCTTATTCTAAATGTAAAATGTATCTTAATTCTATTGCAAATAAAGTTAAAAGCACAGCATCAAAAAGTCATAAGAAGAAAAAAAAACCTATCATTTAAAAATTATCAGCTAAGCCAGGCTCGGTGACTCAGCCTGTGATCCCGTGCTTTGGGAGGCTGAGGTGAGTGGACTGCCAGAGCCCGCTGGTTCATGACCCACCTGGGCAACTTGGCGAGACCTCATCTCCACAATAAATCAAAAAAAATTAGCCGGGCGTGGTAGCGCCTGCCTGTAGTTCCAGCTACTTGGAAGGCTGAGGCCGAAGGATCTCCAGAGCCCAGCAGGTCGAGGCTGTGGTGACCGGGAGCATGCCACTGCCCTCCAGTCTGGGCGACAGAGTGAGACTCCAATTCAAGAAAAAAAAAATTATCAGATAATTCACAATAGCAAAAACAAGGAACCAACCATGCTGCCCACTGAAGCTGGACTGGATAAAAAAAATGTGGTACTTATACACGATGGAATATTATCCAGCCATAAAGAAGGACAAACGTATGGACTTTGCAGCAACTTGGATGGATTTAGAATCAATCATACTCAGTAGTCTATCACAGAAACACAACAGAGTACCATATGTTCTCACTCATAAGCGGACCTTGAACAATTATCATAATACTATAAGAAAGGGATTGTAGGAGGCGGGGGGGTGGTGGGATTGGCAGTTGAGGGAAACTGTCAGAGGAGGGAGGGGCACACCTCATCAACAAGAGTACCTGTGTAATAAACATTTGTATACTTAACCCTGAACTGTATCCCACATCTTTAAAAGAAAAAGAAAAAAAGTTATCAGATAACCTACAAAGATGATTCTCAAGAAATCAAACAAAGATGCACAATTTGTTAGCAGTGGTTTTGGCTTTTCTGGATAATGTACTAAGAGTGAGTCTAGCTTCCTATAATATGCATAACTTCCTCTGGAAAATTTCACTTGTATTACAAAAAGCAAACAACATTTTTGTTATCAAAGGAAAATTTAATAAAGAATTTTCAACTATCTTGTTCACTCATTTGATTTGTAACTCAGATAAATGGCTCAACATCTCAGAATTTCTTTCATCATCTTATAAAAGGCAAATAGTAATCTCTCCTAAGGAGCACTGTACTGAGAAATGAAATACTTTATGTAAACTCCCAGCACAAAACTTTGTTCATGGGGAGTGTGCAATAAATAGTAGGTATTATCACTTTAAAGCCAGTCTGCTTTCAGCTCTACTGGACACAGTAGAATTTAAATTTAGTCAAAAGTAATATTCGCTATTAAGAAATAATACAGAATTTGTCTTGTTAACAAAAGGCAGGATGGCAATGTCTACACTAGAAGCTACCTAGTTGCTGCCGGTCACAATTCTTTCTTTCTGATTCTTCTGAAATAAATATGAATGAATAATAAAATATCTAAATAATTTTAATTAATAATCATTTGGAAAATAAATTGACAAGCAAGCTGATCTTATTCCATAAGGGAAGTATGACTAACAGGGTGGCATATGTTAGTTTATGAAGTCACTTTATGAAGGACTTTATGAAATCACCCTATAAAGTCCTTGTGTAGACAGAATAGAAACTAATGAAGCTCAAGCATGAGAAAGGCCAGAAGCAGACTACAAGAGGGCCCTGCCAATGTGCATTTGTATCCACAGGTGAGAATGAAGGTCTTCACTGCGTGTGTGTATAGCGGTGAAGAGGGGGTGAGCCCCCATAAGAAGGAGAGAGCCTCAGAAGAGAGACGCTATGTCCTCCATGGGTTCCACAGTCACAATGCCCAGGTCAGGTCTACACAACAGCCACTTCAACTCTGTCATCCTCATGTGACACTCAGAGCTATGCCGAATTTTCCAAAATTGCTTTCAGAGTCATGCTAAATGAAAGAAAAAATAAGCATACTTTTCCAGTAAAGTCTGTGTCAGACAGGCCTGCAACTAAACACTATTTCATGCAGAATGCCCTGGCCTGTGCGCATGGTACATGGTGCTTTACTCTGAAAACGCTGAAAAGCAGAACAGCTATCCCATCCATCTTCTAAAATACTGCCAGAACAGCATTAGCAAATTAAGGAAATGTGTGGACAGCGTCTATTAGGCAGAACTTAATGAAATAAAGAAGATGTGAAATGACTAATATTTAAATTCCTAAGAATAGTATGCCCCAAAGTCATATTCTTCGTATTAAGTTGACCATTTTGATCAATCTCCTCATGATACTCAAAGGAAGAACAGTCTTGATTTCCAAAGCTTCCAGAAAATAACTTTTCCCAGGTTACTTCTTTTACATATGCTACATTCAACTCACACCAATTCCAATTAACAGCAGACAGAATCTAAATTAGATTGTCTTATAAATTATTTCTGGAGCCGGCACGAGCAACCAAAAGATAAAACATAGATTATCTATATTTAATAACACTAGAAGATTTTGTTACCAGACACAAACTAAGCAATTCTAGGTTAATATTATTTTGGAAGACTCATTCAAATCCTGCACTGAATGGCCATGCTGCTAATTATCTCATTTAAAATGTGACTTCACCGTATCAATTTATTTATTTATTTGTTGATACGGCCGCATTCCCCAAAAGATCTGAGAATGCTTACAGAAATAACCCCCCCCACTGAAATAATAAATAAGAGACTCAATCTGGGTAAAGAAACAATTAAGAAAATAACACATGGGTAGCAGTGGGGCCTGAAAATGCAAGCCTTTAGGTCCAACGCTTGGCGAGTGGGCTCTGCTTTCCGAACCAGCATCTGTTTCTTCCGTGCTTGCAGACAGCTCCTCTATTACTCTGTGGATCTGATGGAACTTTTAAGAAGAAGGCAGGGATTGCTGAGCTTAAGAAGGGAATAACGAGGTGTGAGCACCGAGGCAGCATTTGGAAGGCACAGCTTTTCCCAAAGGAAAAAAAAAAATGGGAGAAAAAGGCCAGTTGTCCAGGTAATAGGGACAAACTCTGTCATCAAATTGAAGCCAAATATAAATAAAACGATAACTTTTTTAAAGTGTAAAACTGTTTTGTTTCCATGATACTTTCAAAAGTCAAAAAAGTCAACCTCAAAAGGCTGTTTTTGTTTCCAGTGCTTTCCTAAGTGTTTTTCCTCGTGCAGCACCTGATAAAACCTAGATTCCGCCCACTGGCATGCGGTCCAAGCCAACATAGCTTTAACAAGGTGTTTGAAAAAGACGTTTCATGCATTAACGTGAGACTTTGAAGGTCTTGGGCGAACAGCAATGAGATATTATGGAACTCCAAGTTGGCCTCCTGAGAGAGCTACGATTACATATGGTCACTCAGCCAATCCACAGAGTTTCCTCGTTTTTAATGTTTGAATTTGGTATTTGGTTTATTGGGAATTTTACCAAAGAGGATATTAGTACTGCCCTGATCTGGTCAGGGATTTGGCACCTGAAATGTGCTGTCCCTTTTACTCATGAGTTCTAAGTGTAGATATTTTATTTAAGTGTATCAGGCTTGATCATAACAGATGCCTAGATTTCTACCAGCCTTTAGTCTTGCAAGTTCAGGTAATTTCTGTTATTGATCTACCCTCCTTCCAACCATTGCTATCGTGAAAAGACATGCATTAAGTACCTGTTTGTTTATCTTGCTCTTGGAGAAATCACTACATGGAGTGATTTCTAAAGAAACACTTTCTGTCCTCTAGGGAACTTAAAATCATTCCTCTCTTCAACTCCTACTGGTTTTTTAACTGGATACCATTAAGTAGTTGCCTCATTCTCCTACTCTAAAAATATCTCTTAAGTGTTAGTTTTTCATTAAAAGGTGGCTAGTGAAACTCATGTAGATTGTCCAGTTTGGTAGAAACTTTGATGACTTCAGCCTTTCTTTTTGTCCACACGCTGCACCTTATAAAGTCCACCACAGCCTTTGACTATTGCCTCTCTCTCATGTTTACAAATTTGTTTTAAAATTCTGTGTATTCAGAACTACCAACATCTTCCACAAGAGTAGCAAATCTAAAATGCAGATAAATGATATTATCTTGGTAGTAAATATTATTTATGATATAGCTCGATCAATGTATTGCTATCTTACCTTCAAAGAATGTTTAATAGAGTCACCGTGTAGTACTAGGTTTAAAAAAAAAAGCCTGAGTTGCAGAGATTTTTTTTTTTAAGATGTAATTTAGGGTTACAATGTCAAAACTGTAAACCTAAAATTATACCTACCAACAATTTTCATTTGCAGACTCGTTTTCTCAAAATACAAACAATTGTACAGTTGTTGCCAAAGGACTGACTCAAGCCAGGATTTTGTTCACTCACATGTTATTCTTGCTTTATATGTATTTTATGGAGGAGGTATTTTTGCTGGGGTTTGTTTTGTTTTGTTTCTTTTACTAAATGGTGAGTAATGTTACAGATAAATATAACTGCCTACAAGCACTCCAGGGCAAAATTCAGTAAGAAAGTTTGAGTAAATAAGTCTACATGTGGTGGGATTGAAGAAATTAAGAGCTCTTCAGATGATAAGAAAATGGCGTATTCTTCTTTATATGTCGGAATTAAGGCTATGGCGAATCAGGCTATAAACCAAGAATTCTCCAGAAAGCCAATATCTTGATTCATTGCACCAGAATCTACTCTGTGACTCTTAAGGCAAAGCTTCCATGCCTGGAAAATTGAAGAACTTCACTTTGGGGGGGGGCGAAATAAAGCCACTTCCCTTCTCCAGTCTTGCAAGAGCATCAAAGCAGGAGACCCTTGTCCCTGGAAAAGAGTCATCTGGGCATACTAGGCTTTCTTCGCACTGAGCCAAGGAACTTCCTCCCAGCCACACGGTCTGATGGGCTCCTCCACCTCCTTTCCAGGTGGAGAGGAACAAGATCCCCTGAATTCTCTTCACCCAGGATCACCAGAGACCCCTGTTTCAAACCTTCCCCTCATTCGTTATTACTGATAATAATGGCAATGCAGAGCCATCGCAAGGTCTTACGCCACAAAGAAAACACAGCCCTTTCTAATGAGCACATGCCTCCTATACAAGGCAAACGCCCCTCTCTGAAGCTATCTTAAAGCCCTTGCTGTGCACAGGCTCGAAGAGAGATGCTTTGATTTCTGTTTCCATGCATTTGTACTAGGGGCAGGGCCTGGCATTCTCCAAGTATCATTAAGAGGGGCATCTTGACCACAAGGTGGGATTGTTCTGGCCAAGGGGCCCCCTTTCCACCACACCTAGCAGTCTAGAGAAACCAGGATCCTGCCAGAGGGCCCCAATTTCTTCTCCGTTGCCCCTTTGGGTGCTGGACCTGAGACCTTCTCAACCACAGTGGACCACAGCCAACCGCTCCCAGATCTCTTTGTAGCCATCACCCCCATGTCCTTGATCTCTCAAACTTCATCTCTCCCGTCACTTCTTCCTCGTCCTCCTGCCCTCTCCCAGATCTTCCTTAAGGAATCCTCACTTCCCTTCCAGAAAACCTTCTTCATCTTTGAAGTATAACTTCCTCACTTCTCTCCCTTCTCTTAACTAAAAATCGGTCCAGTCCAGATGAGTTTCCTCGATCCAGAGTTTCTGTTCTCCATTCAGTAAAATCTATCTCCTTGACACATACACACACACACACACACACACACACACACACACCCCATCCCATCCCATCCCATCCCTGTCTTCCTTCCTGGGCCTCTCACCCGCTCCCAGAGAAAGTTTTCTGCTCAGAATGAGGCTTTGTCCTACCTACCAGCCCACTGACTCCTTCACCCCAAAAGTCTGTGAGTTCCTCTCAGGCCTCAATCAGCCCTGAATTATTGAACTCTGTATCCCCAGGTCAGGCCAAATGTTGACACTCTGGGAATCTCTGTCCTCCTGACCCCAGCTTCTGGTTGAAGTTAAAATTCAACTTGAAATTCAAAATTCTATTCCTTGAAACCCATCGTCCCATATCACAAAGTGGAAGACTTCTTTCAGTTTGGAACATTAACCCCTCTACCTAAATTCCAGATTTTGAAGTCTCCTATTCTTCAATCAATATTACAAGAAGTTATTTAGATGCAGTACTGGGTACGTGCCAAGTACTATGCTGAACATCTCACCCAGAACTCATGATACCCCTGTAAGTTATGACCAGATTAGGTTGCATCACATACAATTTCCAATCATCAACCGGTTTTGACCTACAAAATTGTTACTATGTATTTATATAGTTAGAAAAACAGAGATAGAAAAACAGAGGCTGGTAAGACAAAATATGTTCCCCCAAGTCACACAGCCCAAATATCTACAACCCGAGGGCTCACAGCTGCTCCACCATACTGCATCTCAAGCTTCTCTTGCTCCCCCGCTCTGCGCAGAACCAGACCCGTCTGCTGACCCTGACTTAGCCAACGCTCACGTTCTCTCCAGCACCTCCTTTAACAGCCAGGCCAAGACCGGCTTTCTCCCTCGAAGTTGTCCTGACGAATTCCAAACCGAGCTGATCCTAGCCTCCCTTGGAATCCACAGTACAACTGCACAAGCCGCCCTCCCATATGCCTCATAGGCCTCCAGTCATTCTCTCCCAAACTGCAAAGCTGAGAAACTCGAGCAAGTGTATGTCATTCCTCCTCTGGTAGCTACGCTTTTTCCCATTTATAAAATGAGGGTGTCAGAAAGGTCCAGCAGCCCTCCGCTTCATTTCTCAACTAGAAAACACAAGTTAAATAATAAATTTCATTTGAAAATGAAATTTACCCCCCCACCCCGTAGGAGAAGAAGACATCAAGAGCCTGCCTGCCTAGCACCAGCTTTCATGACCCTACCCTCCATAAAGCACAAAGGAATCAAACCTTGGCTTGAATCAGGAGTTAGCAAGTTGTCACGTTACCCTTTTGACCCTTGGATCCTCATTTCCAAAGCACTGATGCTCTCAGAGCTTTTGAGATGGTGAGGACTTCCTTCCTTACAAGCTCCTTCCAGTTCTTCACTTTTCCACAGCATCCATTTTCTACATTTCACTAACAATTTTCTAAAACACTAGTTGGCCCATGCAACTTCCTTGTTCAAACACCTGCGGGAGCTCTCTGTTACCTACTCCAGAAGGCAGAATTTGAAGAGAGGCCCTAAGAGTCCCTGTCCTTTGTCTACAAGCTCCGCAAAGTCCCCAGGACTGCGAGTCCAATGCATTTTACTCTCATGATTAAATTGTGTAATATGGTATAGCTGGGCTTAAGATAGGGAAGAAAGCCAAGTGGGTCTGACCTCATTGTATGGGCTCTTTAAAAGCAAGGGGTTTTCTCCTGCTGATCTCAGAAGATTAGTCAGAGAGATTCAAAGCATGAGAAGCAAACGATATGCCCTCGTGGGCTTGAAGATGGTAAGAAATTCAGGCCACCTCTGAGGGCTGAGTGCAGTCCCATAACAGTGAGCAGAGAAACAAGACCTCAATGCTGTATCCACAAGGAATTAAATTCTGCCAACAACAAGAATGAGCTTGAAAACAAATGTTCCCCCCACATCCTCCAGATGAGAGCTCACCCCAATGACACCTTGATTTTAATCTTGCAACAGTGCAGAGAATGCAGCTGTGCGGTGCAGGACTCCTGACCAACAAAACTGCAGGCTAGTAAGTGGGTGTTGGTTGAAGCCTTTGAGTTTGTGGTCATCTGTTAACACAACGTTAAGAGACTTCTACAATTCCTGAACAAAGCCACTGCTTCATATGGCACTCAGGTCTTCAAGGGTCATGTCCAGAATTCCAGGCTCAGTTCCCCGGACGCTGATTTATGCCCCACAAGGTAAGCTGGAGCTCTGAGGCTTTGCTCGTATGCCTTCTCCAGACAAGTCTGTCCTTCGCTTTAGAGTTTAGAGACCTTCATTCCTTGTAGACCAGCTGAATGCCACTTATGACCCAGCCTTGAGCTCAACGTGAATCCACTTCTCCTTCCCACTACTTCTTCAGAATGCTACCTGCAATTCTGTCTAGGGGGTCTGCAGTTTAACAGAAAGTTCAGAGAAGGTAGACCCTACGTCCCGATCAAAAAGCAGGGACTTCATGATGGAACTCAGTCTGTCATGAGGGAAGCCAGCCTGCACTCTGGGCAAAGCAAACAGCAGAGGCACGCTTACAATTCGCCAGGCCACTGAGCTGACCTACTCTAATCTAGTCCTGGCTTTAGTGATAAGTGACTACTACGTGAGACTCCAGTTCTGACTTATGCTACTAACTTTCTTCTGTGTTGCTTTACTTTTCTGTCTTGTAACCTATTTGCAACAATTGTTGCACGTCAGATTCCCGCCCATATTTCCCATTAGAAACAAATTTAAATAGAACAGAGCTTAAAAACTAGGACCCCAGATTTTTTTAAGGGCATTTATCTATGATAATGGGTAACTATTAATTATTTAATAATTATGCTGACTTCTGTTACACCTCATGTTCTTGCCTTCTTGCGCAATTTGACAAGAGAGATAAAATAAAATTTTTGAGAAATCACGGTTTTCCTCCATTTTTAAAAGAGGAAGAAAAAGGGGAAGATGTGTTAAATGACTGGTTGGGAGCCTAATCTAATCTAATTTCAAGGAAACACAAAAACAAAAAAATCTCCTTATCAGTTCTCGTTCAATTCCTCTAAACTTACTAATCTAAATCTAATAAGGAAGTGGAATTACCTGTGATTGATTGAGAAGTACAATACTAGGAATCCACTTGGTCTCCTCAAGGGCCCTGGCTTTGGTTTCCTTCCCAGCCACCCGACATCCTATCAACCCCACCACTGTTTAGTTGGTCAAGAAACCACTGAGGAGTGTTCTGGGCATCTGGGCATGGTCTCAGATTTTGTCCCTCAGGCAAATGGGCTTCTCTCCCCCTCACCCAAATAATCTAAAACAATAGTAAAAGAAGTAAGATCGCAGTGAAATAAAACAAAAAGAACAATGTCCCTCCTCAAATTACTCCTTTCAATCTCACTGCTTATTATATTTCCCTGAACAATTAGCGGCTTTGAAGATATTTCTGGCCGACCCAGAAGTTCATATTCAAATAGGCATAAGATAGAAAACAAATGATAAGCTACACAGGAAATTGTGCCATTATTTGCTGAGGCCTCTGTTCACTGAGATCACAGCTATTTTTCAGTCTCCACATGCCTCCGTGTGAAGAAACTTTACTTCCCTAATATTGGAGGACCACTAAGAACCAAAGAGAATACTTGAATTGAAAATATCCTAGGAGGAAAAATCAAATTGTATATGATCACAGTTTAATGCTTTGCCCTATCTTGGTCTCTTCCAGAATTATATACTTTCAGCCCTCTATATATATCCATGGGTTCAACTAACCATGCATCAAAACTATATATATATATATATATGTTTTCTACAAATCCCAAGACGGGAAACTTCAATTTGCCCCACACCAAGTGTTGCCAAGTAATTCACCTCTCAAATAAAGTGATGCATAGGCACTGTTAGGCATTATAAGTAACTTAGCGATGATTTAAAGTATATGGGAAAATGCACACAGGCGACATGCAAACACTGCACCATTTTATATAAGGAACTTGATCACGGAGTCTGGTACCCTCAGGGGGTCCTGGAGTCAATCCCCTGCAGACACTGAGTTAACTGTATTTTTCCGTTGTCACACTTTCTTCACCACTAAAATAAGTATGCAGTATCTTCCCAGAGAGGATGTTAAGTGATTTTTCAATTTTATACATTTTCCTTTGAAAACGCTTTTGACCATTTTTATTAGAACCCTTAAAATGTACTCTCCTAGCAAATTTTTTTTTTTTTTTTTTTTTTTGCGATGGAGTCTCACTCTGTCGCCCAGACTGGAGTGCAGTGGCCGCTCCCGGCCACCGCAGCCTCGACCTGCTGGGCTCCGGCGAGCCTTCCGCCTCAGCCTTCCAAATAGCCGGAATTACAGGTGCGCGGTACCACGCCCGGCTGATTTTTTGATTTATTGTAGAGATGAGGTCTCGCCGCCCAGGCGGGTCTCGAACCCGCGGGCTCAGGCAATCCACTCACCTCAGCCTCCCAAAGGCGCGGGATTACAGGCTGAGCCACCGAGCCCGGCAGCAAACTTAGAGTACACATTACAGTATTATTAAGTATAATCCTCGTTCTGTACATTCCATCTCTAGGCTTATTCATCCTATATCACTGCGATTCTGTGCCCTTTGAGCAATCACTGTCCATTCCCCTACCTCCCCAGCTCTGGAAAACACCATTCTACCCTGCCTCTATGTAATCAAGTTTTTTAGAGTCCACATATAAGAGAGAACAGAGAGTATTTTTAAAAACATGAACTGAAGCCTTGTTTTCCAAATACATTTGATTTGGATATCTAAGAATCTTATCTTAAGAATGCCATGAAAAAGACAAATAAGTAAAAATGTCATTCTTAAGAGGCCAGTGGTTATTTGGTCCTAAGTTCCTCCTTACACTACATTCTTCCTCAAGAACAGAATATTTTACATGATATATTTAAAAGCAATGATTGAACTTGGGCTGGAGAAAAATGATGAATGTGTCTGGGGTTTTTGTGGCTTAATGGCTTTAGATTTATGAAGAAGTTTCACTTTATGAAAACAACATGCAGAGACTATCATTGCTTATAATATTAAAGTCTGAAAAATAATAATAAGATTTCCAGCTGTCATAAGCAGGCATGGTAAATCCAGCTCTATCAGGATTCACTCTCAATTTTACTAGAATTCTCCACAAGAAGAGGCAAAAAGTATTCTGAAATACAGAACAAAATATTTGAAGGTCCAGACCAAAATCCTTGTTGCTGTTACATTTTTTTTCTTTTATGTGGACCATACACATAATATTTGGTAATTCTGCTGAAATACATGCTTTGCAATGGATCAAATTTCAATAAAATTTATTAAGATATGATATGGAACAGTGACCAAGTAAAAATTTTAACACTAATTCAGAAGATTTGATTATTATGATCTTAAATTGCCTATCATTGTTAAATATAGCATTAGCAAAACAATTGAGGAGGTATGTGCTATATATTCTAAAGAGCCTATTTTTTGCTAAACTCATATGATACAATTTAGCTTTGTAACAAAAGCTGAAAATATTAATTCATTGAAAGATGAATCATCTCCCTTTTAACAAGCTAATAAAAAATATTTGGAGAACATTCTTTGGCCAAAATCTATTAGGTAAAGACACCATCAGGATAAGCAATAAATATATAAATACATGAGTCTCACTTAAAAAACTGAATATGATGGTTATTGATATAAGCATATATTTTATAATTACCCAGATATTTGCTAATCACATTTAAAAAATAAATATTAGACAAATACAGCCAAAGAAACCTTAGAAATGAATAATTAGAGCTATTCAGATAACTCTGTCTTTGCCATGGACTAATAGTTAGAAACAACATTTTTGTTCAGATTCCAAATGGTCAACCAACTTATCATAAACTCAAGCTGTTGGTGGCTGGGGGAGTGAGAAATCCTTTCTAAACATGCCCAGAAAGCAATTACCAATTTCAAAAGCTAATTTATCAGTTTAAAGATCTCAGTCACCTACCATCGTCTGAATGGATTACCAGTTTGCTAGCGGGACCTTATTTTTAGGCTGTGATATCCTTAAGGATAGAGCCTGTACTTTTGATTTTTAGAGGTCAGTATGTGGTATGAAATACCAGCAGGGGCTCAGAAACTGTTGCATAAACAAAGAATTGGTGAAATTTTTTTTAAAAAAAACAACGAATAATTAGAAAAGCATTGTTCTTGAATAGCTCTCCATAGACTTGATATGTATCATGGCTGGTATTATGGAGAAAACCAGAACTGCTCTGGGTTTTCATGATTGAATATCTGCCCTAGATAATATAAATACTGGTATGAAAATTAACAGTATTGTAATTACTTTTTAAAAATACCTATTGCCTCCAATGTTATATAATCGCTGATGACAATAACGGCCGCTTGTAGATGTCAATTGTAAGCAAGGTTTTTACAAGAAGCTTCACAAAGTTTGGCTTTAACTCTTTTTTTTTTTTTTTGAGTTGGAGTCTCACTCTGTCACCCAGACTGGAGTGCAGTGGCCGCTCCCGGCCACCACAACCTCGACCTCCTGGGCTCTGGCAAGCCTTCCAAGTAGCTGGAACTACAGGTGTGCGCTACCACGCCCGGCTAAGTTTTGATTTATTGTAGAGATGAGGTCTCACCAAGTTGCCCAGGTGGGTCTCGAACCCGCGGGCCCAGGCAATTCACTCACCTCAGACTCCCAAGGTGTGGGATTACAGGCTGAGCCACTGAGCCCGGCTGGCTTTAACTCTTAATACAAACCACCAAGGTAGATATTGTTACCAATGTCATCTTACAAAGGAGAGAAGAGAGGTCTCAAGAAATTAAATTAAATAACTTGCCCAAGTTAATGGTGGCGTTTTAGCTGCCAAAAGAAACCTCCTGGGCCCCTGGGTCCTGAGTTCCCTCTACTGAACATCTCACAATTTTGAAGTAATTTGTACCTTCTTATGGCATTACTTTAAATTCATTTGACACGATTTCTTTTTACAAATGTACTTTAGCTTAATTTTTAAGAAGCGAAACCCCTCTCTGTTCCAGGCTCTAAAAATCCCATCTCCCAACCCAACTTTGATTCCTGTCCTGCAGCCACTAATGTCTGCTGGGTGCAAAAAGAAAAGCAGAAGATATGAAATAAAAACAATCACTTTCAGTACTTGACTTTAAAAAATAAAAAATAAAAGCATGTTGGCCCCAATGAATTTCTGATTAGTGTTATTTTTAAGACAGTATAACATGGTGAAATAAAATAACTCAGGCAGAGTTCAACTGCAAGATGCTTGGGGACAGGAAAAGTCGTTTTTTTATTCATTCATGGAGTTTCTACGGAGGGCCTGCCAGGATGGACACATGACAAAGATCCTGTCCACAGAGAGCTTTGAGTTCAACAGGGAAGACAGAACTTGGCCATGCTGGATGACTATTTCCAATGGCATTAATAAATGTTTGTTGAATGAAGTAAATAAATGCTAATGAAGAATCATAGAGTACAATGGAAAAGAAAAAAATAAAAGGAGTGTCAAGGAAGACATCTTTACTGAAGGCCTCTCCTAGAATATAAGTTTGATAAGAGCAGAGATATAGTCTGTCCAAATGAACCCTGAGGCTCAAGGACCTAGGATAATTTCTGGCACACAGTTGGCACTTAATTAAAAACACAGGGGGAGGCAGGCATGATGGCTCACGCTTGTAACCCCAGCACTCCATTGGGAGGCAAGAGGATCGCCTGAGTCCAGGGGTTCGAAACCAGCTTGGGCAATGTTGCAAGATCTCGTCTCTACAATAAAGCAAAACATTAGCCAGGTGTGGTGGCACATACCTGTGGTTCCAGCTACTTGGAAGGCTGAGGCAGAAGGATCACCTGAGCCCAGCAGTCAAGGCTGCAGTGGCTGTGAGTTTGCTACTGTACTCCAGCCTAGGCAACAGAGTGAGACTGCCAACTCAAAAAAAAAAAAAATTAAAATTAAAATTAAGAAAATAAAAACACAGGAGGAAATAAAAGGAAAGTTAGTTTAAGATTAGACCTGAAGGATAAATAAAAAATCCACAGAAGGAAATGAGATTAGTAGACGTGACAGAAATTAGATAGACAAAGAGTAGGGCTTTTTGGAACATTCAAAGAAGAGAAAGAAGATTGCACAGATCATCAGGCAGATGTTCAAGAGAGAGAAGAGAGAAACAAGTTTGAAGAAGTGGACAAAAGTCAGATCAAACTGGGTCTTTCAGGACGTGAAGGAATCTGCAACTTTTTTTTTATCTGAGACTGACTAACCTGCCTCTCCTGGAAAGCCCAACTAGGATGGAACTTTCCACAATCACCCCTCACAACTGTTCTGAGGCAGTGGCATGTAGATCCTGGGGGTCAGAGGCAAAGAGAGAGAAGGCAGAAATGGCACCTGCATGTAAGAAAGATGAGTAACCCGGGGTCGCGAGCTATAGGTAAGCTAGAGCAAACCACTAAGGAATAACTACACTGTGGATATCAGTCCTTTGCCTACAGAGCTGCTGGGGAAAAAAGAAATCATTCTTTGACCACATTTGTTTGCAAGATCAAATTGCTATCTAAGCACGCTGGGAGAGTTCCCTGCAAGAAAGCCCTGAAAATGAAAACAATTTGCCCCTGAATGTATGTGTAGGAGCAAGTATGTGTGTGAGAGAAAGAAAGAGAGAAGGAGAGACAGAGAGAGGGAGGCTTGTCAGGGGTTGACTTTAAAAGAATGAAGGATTACACACTTCACTGTTCAAGGGTGACAGAGGGAAAAGCAAGGTTGGCACCAAGCAGGAAGCCCAATGCTGTCTGAATAAAACACTGCACATTTATGCAATCCCTGGGACCAGATCTTTTATCACAAACTATTTTGATTGCATAGTAAGAAAAGCGCTAAGTAAAAATTATTTACTCTGGTTCTATTATGAAAAGAACAGATTAACTCCCTTAACACTTCGTTCTTTCTGAAGGTGTATTTTCTACCTTCCCGGTATGATTTATATTAATGAGAGGTTTGAAACAGGTTTTAACTTAAGAATGATTGCTGAAGGTGAAGTGCAGTAATTATACACCTTATGACAGGACACGTGAATGGCTCATACAAGAGAACAGCATAACATGCCAAGCTAATCCTCCTTGCATAAAAAGGGAGAATACTTTGCAAGCTGGCTGATTTTAAGCTCCAGTTAACAAAAACCCTTTTGGTTGGCGTCTAAAACAAGAATGGGTTAACAAAAGCAAGGAGGGGGAAAAAATCTCATTTTTCCCCTTCTCCACAAAATATAGTATTACAGGACTTCAAGGTTTTGAAAGGCCGTGATGCGGCTGAAAGACTTGCGAAAGAAACAAGGTCTTCGCCATCCACAACAAACTTAAAAGATCTCAAGGTAAACCAGAGTTTCGTATCAGAATGGAACGTTGAGATTTGATGCTAGCTTTTTTGCTGTAGCTTTATTTTTAATGATTGAAGGATGGAGAGGAGGAAGACCCACCCTCTGTAGCTAGGTGAGGATGAAATGGATGTTCAAAAGGGGGAAAAACCCGTCAGCCATGGTGGGCAAGTCAATAGTGTTTGTGCCGTTTCTGCATGGCTGCGTTTTCTCATACAAGAGCCACTTCTGGACAATAATGAGACCCCGTAAAGCATCTGCTTAGGGATTACGACCCCGTCACACTGAGAATGTTCAGTTAACACAGAGCAGCCACGGGCTTAACTCTGTGCGTGCCTGTCTTCCTGCTGCAACACGCCCGCAATGCATAGTGGTCCTAGATTCTTTCTAAATCATTTGCCCCTGGGAAAGAAGACACTCAGCTACTGACCCGCAGCCTACTGGCTCGAGGAAAGAAAGAACACATCAGCAAAAGTCACCAGACTGACTCCGCTTCATGGCACTTGTTTAGGCGAGGGACGACAGGAAAGCCCCAAGGTTGCCAGGTGTGAGGAATGAGGTCTGGAGGTCCACTTTAAAGTGACAGAGGGCTGAGGATCACGCCTTAGTATTAAATTCCTTCCTGTGATGGCCATCACCGTGGAAGCTTGAACATGAGACATTTAGGCAGCAGAATCCTTCCACTGTCCGATATATCACTCTTAAGCGATTTATAGAGTCCTAAATAGTGACAAGTTCCTGGAATGCGTTGCGCTAGTCATCTTACTTTATTTAAAGGTTGATTTCAGTGTATTTGCCTACGTGCTATCTTCTGTGGCTATCGTGGGCCATAATCACAGAAATCAGAAGGGGTCTGTCACCTACCACCTACTTGCAGGGTTCCCGAAGCCGAATCCAGGGCTGTCAGCTCTCAGCCAGCAAACTGAGATTCTCGGCAGGACAGGTCCCGAGGGTAGGTCTGCCTCTGGCTGCTTCCCCTGCTCGCACATGTTGCACTTGCCCTTGGTAGGCTAGGGCAGAAATCACTTCTAAAGAAAATCACGGCAAAGAACAGAGTTTGAGCTGGGCATTTCCTAAACAAACTGTATGATGACTTCGCTTCAAAAGATTCCCTTATTGACATGCCTTTTAGCTGTAAAGAAAGTTAAGTTGCTTCAAAAATGTGAAATCCACACAAATACAGCTTTAAATGTTCTATTTCCATATGTAAATAATAATTAAGCCCTTTATATTCCTCCTTGAAATTTACAAACGTGAAGGAATTTCTCAGAAAGTGATCCCAGAAAATTACAGGGAAAACACCTAGCAATTTAACCATAAAGAGTAAAGTTTGAGGTCTGGCAGTGAGTTGTTTAACTATTATTCACTAATACCTGTTTGCGAGGTGAATTGAAAGGTGAGCATATGTACAAAGACAGAATTAACTAGTAGTATGAGCTGAAACACTGCAGCTTAATTCTAGTCCATCAATTTTGATCTAAAATAATGATCCAGAGGGCACGTTTGTCATCATCGGCCCTCATTCCAATCGTCAAAAGGAAAATGTCTCTGGAATTTATATATCATCTTACATACACAAAGCATCCATCGATTATAATTAGCCAAACAAGAGTCCAAGGCAATGCTTTATTATTATGTTACATGTCAAGGAAAGGATGCTCAGAGAACTTCTGTGACTCTTGGAAAATCCAGGATTGGAGCTGGAAGTCTTTTGACCCATTGAACTGTCAAACCTAGGAGAAATTATCCTGGGGTAAAATGACAAAGGATTACTCTCTAGATTGGACAGCAGAGAGAGATTAGTGTTCTCAGCATCAAAAACTGGATCACAAATGCCCATGCAACAGAGGTAACGTGCCATAAAAGCACTAGGGACAATCATCACCACATTTCAGAGAAAGGCTACCTTGCAGTGTAGGAGCATGAGGAGGAGTGAGATTGGGAAGAGGAGGCATGCAGGTATATTATCATGAATATTTTTACATCATTTGTTTATTTGGTCCTTTTTATTTATTTTTAATTTAATGTAAATAAATTTAACTAAATTTTTATTCTCAAACTCAGTGACACGTGCAGTTGTTGGTCAGAATATTGATTTTGTGCGTGTGTCTTAGCTACTTCAAAATATATTAAGAAAACTAGATTCAAGAGGATTCAAAGAATAATGAGGTGAAATCACTAGATCCAACAATTGTAAGGGACAAGAAAAATAACTTCAAGGATGCACACTGGTCTTTCGGAAAAGATGTTAAACCACCAAAGCTTTTAGACTTCCCATCTTTTACTATTCTCAGGGTTCAAATGTGGCAGTCTTACTATTTAGGGCTTCACAACCAGTAGGTACTTAATACATATATGTCTATTGAGGATAATGATAATTTTAGTCAGAGGGGACATGACAGAGAATACATAATTGAAAAAAACAGGATAAAGAATAGACAGCAAGGTCAAGACAAACACTTCACATTAGCTTGCGAGCTTCTAATGAGAACATATGAAGCTACCACACTAATTCTTTTGAGGAATTCCTGGAACTTTTTCATGCAGATTTGCCTCTTGAAGTTTCAGCTTGACTGACCTTTTCTTCACTTCCTAAGCTCTTTGAGGGTCATCCTGCTTTTCTCCCCTCCCCGGAACACTACCACCCTTCTGGTGGTTCACTCTTCATTCTAGAAGCCTTCCCTAATCTGTACTGGTCTCTCTTCCTTTTGATCCCCATAAATCCCTGCATTTCCTTATTAGAACGTTTTCCATCCTTTTCTCAAACTTACGATTGCGTGTCTCTCTGTTCAGACCTTACGATTACTAGGGTTATAGTAAGTTTCATCAAGCCAAGGACTATGTCCATCTTCTTATCTCTGCATTCCTACTACTTAACAGCTACTCATGATGATTAAAGGAACTCCACTCCACAGCGACTCTAAAATCACTCCACCTTCTTTAATTTAAAAGATACACAGAACATTCCTACTGCATGTGTTCTCTAATTCCAGGAAGTATATAGGTATATAAATATGCATGTAGCTAGATATAAGTGTGTTAATATACATGGCTGTCAGATGAAAAACTTATATAGAACAAATGACTTTCTTTTTCTTTTTTTTGAGTTGGAGTCATTCTGTCGCCCAGACTGGGGTACAGAGGCACGCTCATGGTCACCCCAGCATCAACCTGCTGAGCTTCAGTGATCCTTCCACCTCAGCCTCCAAGTAGCCGGAACAACAGGTGCACGCTACCATGCCCGGCTAATTTTTGACTTATTGTAGAGACGAGGTCTCACCAAGCTGCCCGGGCTGGCCTCAAACCCAGGGGTTTCAGGCAATCCACTCACCTCGGTCTCCCAAAGTTCTGGGATTACAGGTTGAGCCACCGAGCCCGGCCACAAATGACTTTCTTATACTGCTTGTAAAAAGAAACTGATAACACTAGTTTTTTGAAAATTATCATTAACTCTGATCATCCCATTCCTTTAAATTCAGGCTTGAAAATGTTTCCATAAAAATGATTTGAGGCCAGATGCAGTGACTCAAGCCTGTCATCCCAGCACTTTGGGAGCCCGAGGTGAGAGGATTGCCTGAGCTCAGGGGTTCGAGACCAGCCTGGGCAACTTAGCATGACCTCTTCTCTACAATAAAAAAAATATTAGGCGGGTGTGGCGGCACATGCCTGTGGTTCCAGCTACTTGGAAGACTGAGGGGAAAGGATCGCCTGAGCCCAGCAGGTTGAGACTGTGGTGGCCGTCAGTTTGCCACTGCACTCCAGCCTGGGTGACAGAGTAGGATTCTGACTCAAAAAAATAAAAAATGATTTGATGTTCAAAGGATGTTATTTAAAACTTGGGAGGCAGCCTGATAGAGTAGAATGAGTTCTGTGTTTAGGGCCTCTCAATACTGCTAGTCTCGAACCTTCTCCGCGAGACCTCAGTGCTGAAGGCATGGGGGTTCCTTATCTGCCCGTGATTAGATTAGATGGCAAAGGCAACAACTGAGTTTATACAGCTTGGTTGACAACTTTGCCATATGCTATCTCATCCTAAGGATCTCTTTGGGTTTTTATGTGCTCTGATGTTGGTTTTCTACAAAACTATTATTTGGTTACATGCCATTTACCTAACTAGATCCAAGAAGTGCACTGTTTGTTCAGATAATTTCTTTTTTTTTTAAAGCACTGTTGTACTGCTGAGGATAATTATAGTTAGGTGCTAAATCTCTTTCAGAGAATTAACTACCTTTTGCTTTGATGCTCACCCAGAAGCATCACTAGGACCTGATATGAAAGGTCAAGGGGTTGACTTTATTTGTACAAGGAAGAAAAAACAGTCACCTGGCAGTAAGAGTTCTATTAGACACCACCACTTATCCCCAAGGCTTGAACTTGAACTCTACTCAGAATTTTTAACCTAATTGCTACTGGAAGTTCAACAATGTACTTAAACCCACAATAATAATTTTTTAAAATAGCTAATATTACATAATATTACATTATTACCCAAGAGCAGATTTTGATAGAAGACTGGAGTCTGGGTTTCAGTATAAAGAGTACACTGGATAGTTTTTAAAGACACATTTAAACCATAGCAGTAACCATTAACACAGTAATCACTATATCACCATCTTACATTCCTGTAAAAAGCCTCTTAACAAAGATATGTGTATGCATTATAGCTACCAGTTTTATATGGAATGGCCCACTAACAGCTCAAGTAAATTTGCATCCTTATGGATTGAAGGCTGTCTGTATAATGTTGATTATGGTTGCCGCTTTTGCCTTTAGTTTTTAAAATGAACCATAAAGGTTCTTCTTTATAACTTCTCTCTGCCCTTGTGTTTGCAGTCTCCAGAGGAAGCAATCCTCAATTTCATTTTAAAAACTTTGTTGTCAGTAATCTGAGTGAGACAGAAATTGAAATGGATTATTTGAATCCTACATGCTGCCTTTGTTTATAATTATCATAAAACTATACTATACCAAAAACGCCCTAGTCCGCCGGGGTGTGGATGAGAAGTTGATACGAAATGATCCATTTTCATCTGTTTAGATTTAGGGTGATGCAGATAGAAATGTAGAGTCACTTAAAACCACAGTCATCCATGCTGGACTGGCCGAAGGGGGTTGTCACCATTCTCTTAATAGATCCAACAGTTCTCACGTCATTGCTGGAATCAAATTCCAGAGAATTTTTTTGGATTCTATTTAATGAATGAGGATATATTTTTCATGTGGTGTCATTGTTTCACTACTTCCCATGTTTATTTGGACAGATTCATAGCACTGGGTAGGAAATGTATTGGTTGGCAACTTCAGTTTTGGAAGAGAAAGTAAACACATGCTGATTAGCAAACAGTAAACTCTACTGTGTTTAATTTTGGCTTCTCTTTAAAAAAAAATAAAAACGCAAAAAAGCCACTATTTGGTGTTGTGTTCCAAGGAGAAGCATTTGTCCCCAAGTTCTTTCCTAACCCCTTACTGGAGGGCTTCCAGAATTGCTCTCATTTTTTTTTCTTCCCCTAACACCAGTGGCAAACGCCAACATTATTTAAGAAAATACTTGTGCATATGGTATCCTCCTAGCACAGATTTGCCATCCAGTTGAACAGTAGGGCCACTAATCCACACAAACTAAACTGCAAAACTATGAACTGCATAAACATAAACAATTGTTTTCAGCCCTAATAAACTCAAGGTAAAAATCACACTTCTGAAAATCCTCTGAAGGCTACTTCACTGGAAACTATCAGGTCTGAGAACTGGAATTAGTAAATATGCCAACAACCTAAAATTTCCAGGGTTCTCGCCAGAGCCCGTTTCACTCGTTTATCGCATTCTCTTGATCGACTGTGACTCCCACATTATTCTTCAAGCTTTAGCCACTCCTGGTCCTCTCCTCATCCGTCTTCGAAGTCCATCACAAACATCTGCCCCCAGAAAGGGCTGAGGGACAGCACACACCAGGAAACCTTTGGCCACCTAAGGTACACCACTGCCCGCTGAGCACAACACCTTTTCATTCTTTCTGTGAGCCTTTGCGTAAAACAAAACTCATTACTAATTAGACTTCCCATGAGGCTTCTGAGGTGTGCAAAATTTCGTCTCCACTTCTCAGACGGGAAAGGTCAGGCATTCGGAAGTTAAATGACTCGCCAAATGGCCCAATAGAAAGGGTTTGATGTAGGCCTTCACCATCTACACAGCTTTTTTTTTTTTTGAGTTGGAGTCTCACTCGGTCGCCCAGACCGGAGTGCAGTGGCCGCTCCCGGGGCAAGAAACAACAAACCAAGAAAACAAGTGAACATGAAAGATTTCAGGTAGCTCGAGGACAAACAGTACAGCGGGGTGTGGGGAAAGAGAGCCGGGAAGGGAGTGGAATGGCAGAAGACTGGAGCAGCAGGAGCCTTTCAGGGTACATGTCACGTAAACATTCCTTCAAATGAGGTAAGGGAGTAAGTCTATCCACAACCATCAGAGGAAAAAGGGTTCCCAGCAGAAAGAAGAGACAGAGCCAAGTGCCTAAGGCTCAGCTGTGTTGGACAAAGGGTGAGGAGGCCCGTATTGCTGGAACTGAGACAGCAGCAGGCAGTGACCGAGGGAGGGTGGGGGAGGAAAGCCGAGGTCAGATGATACAGCACCTGGAAGTCGCCCTTCAGTGTGTAGGCGCCAACGTAAGTGAGACTTTTCCAGGGCCACCGAGCCTGGGCGGAGAGTTCAACACAGGTTATGTTAAAAATTCCCTGCATGCCGGGCTCGGTGGCTCAGCCTGTCATCCCGCGCCTTTGGGAGGCTGAGGTGAGCGGATGGCCTGAGCCCGCGGGTTCGAGACCCGCCTGGGCGGCGAGACCTCATCTCTACAATAAATCAAAAAATCAGCCGGGCATGGTAGCGCGTGCCTGTAATTCCTGTTACTTGGAAGGCTGAGGCGGAAGGATCTCTGGGGCCCAGCAGGTCGAGGCTGCGGTGGCCGGGAGTGGCCACTGCACTCCAGTCTGGGCGACAGAGGGAGACTCCGACTCAAAAAAAAAAAAAAAAATTCCCTGCATGAAAGGTAGTTAATGCATTTCTCTACCACCCCTCCCCAGACGCGTTACTGTTCATCTGCACCTTGCCCCCCCCCGTGGCAAGAGATGTGGAGACTGTGTGTGGGTGCACAGAAGGAAGGGCACAGGGACTGAATTTTACCCACTCTCGGAAACATTTTCACATTGGTGGCTCCAGTCAAACACAAAGAAGTTTCTAAACAGCCTCTGGGACCCACGAGAGGCCCAAAGCATTTCCTCCCGTAAAGCCCTGCAGCCGAGGCCCTACATCCGCCCGGTCCAGTCAGTCCGCTCCCAAACAAAGGTAGGAAATGGCTGCATCCTAGTATTTCATGGTGGGGTCATGAGTCAGCGCTGTGGAACGTGGTGTCTCTGGGAGTGAGTGTCTGTTCTCCACGTCTCTTGCCACCGGGGGAAAATAGTGCCAATAAACAGTAACATGGTTTCACCCAACTGAGATATAAATCTGTAGCCTTCTCCACCCTTCTCCTCAAAATGACATGAATGAATGAAGGAGATTCAGCTCCCGCTTTTTTTTTTTTCCTTTCCCTCTGTCTTGTGTTTCCTAATTCCCAGCTCTCCCTTGTGTCCCCTAAACAGCATCAGGTCAACTGATGGGGAAAGTAATTATATGTTAATTATTCAGGAGCCGTTATGTTCTACAATACAATTTATAATAGGAAAGGGAGTCCCATTTGGTTCTACAAGAGCCGTCAGTAATGTGTCCCGTTACAAAGGTATTCTAAAAAAAACGAAAACTAAGAAACTTTCCCTGAAGAAAAAATCATTCTCCATCATTTAGGCAAAAAGATCTGTGGCATTTTATTTTCAGAATGCTACACAGAAGAACAGTAACTTAACTTTGAAAACTCTTCTTACAGGTGTTCACAAAAAAAATAATATATGCCATTAAGTCTTTCTGTGAAAAGTTCCCAAAATTTCTGTATCCACAGTGTACAGAGAGCAAAAGGAGAAAATGGCATGTGTATATGTTCTAAAGATATTGTTTCAAATGAATAAGGTTCAAAGATGTCCTTAACCTACAAACTATTTCCTTCAGAAAAAAGTACAGCAAGTCCCTGGTGGACCCTGCACTCCTATTTCTGATGGAAGTTACAGAAGAGACTACTTATTGTATCTGGTCTAATATTACAAGTCACTTATTATCTATGGTGGAAAGGGGGAAAAGAAAAGGAAGTAGGCTGTAAATAAGAATGAGAAAGGGGCCTCTGTTCTAACAGATCAATCCAAACATCAGCCAATTATTTTATAATAATATCCATGTGATCAGTGTAGCCTAACCACAAGAACCCGACATTATTTTAATGAGAGAAGCAGGATATTTCTATCTAAGAAATGTACAAATTGTTTTCAGAATATTGGAGAAATCATGAAGACAGTGAGAGATATGCCCTGGAGAGACAGAGTGAAAAGAGTTTATATGCTAAAGAAGATATTACATTTCACTTATCCGATGTAGAAATAAACGGAGAAAAACTGAGAGGGGATGCTGAGGATGAAGAGAAATAATATCATAAAAGAAGAATGAGTAAAAATGTAATAAAACAGAATATAGTTTTCACTTTTATGAGTCTTTGTCTTCCATTAAAAGTTATACCTTAAAGTTCATTACTCTTGACTATATTGCCAATTTCTCAAATAATACATTGGTCAAGTTCCAAAATCTCATTAAACATATAAATTGTATGTAAAAAAAAAAAGTTCTTGTGTAGCCTGTGGAAACATTTTAAATTGTATTCAGCAAAATTGGGCCTAGGGTTTGGAAAAATTCCTAGAGAGTGAAATCAATCTCTCTCTCTTCTCTCTCTCTCTCTCTCTCTCTCTCTCTTCTCTCTCTCCCTCTCAATAAAGATAATATTACCCCACTATATACCCTGCCATATATCTTTATGCTCCAATTTCCTACCTATTCCCCTATTCAGACATGTATAATGCTTCCATTTTGAAGCATATGGCTGGGAAGCCAAAAGAATTTAAATTGCCTTCAAAATGTGCATCGCATTATAAATGGTGTGAAAAAAGATCTTACTATTCAGCTCTCAACTTGGAGCATAAAGCAAAAAGGAAGCAACGCAAGACTGTTTCAAACTTTATCCAAAAACTCAACAGCTTCACTTGTTTATAGAGGTACAAAAAGTATGCGGCACAGTTTATAAAACAAGAACGACGTACTGTATGCAAAAGTAAAGTTAAAAGCAAAGTATAGTAACAGCCCTATCTCGTTACAAACACTTGGCAGCCTGTCTAAAGTACTATGGTCAAAAACATGATACCGTCTGCGCTGTACTTCTGCCAGAAAGCACTCCCTAAGTCCAAGTCTCTTTAGCCATCATCACCACCTCATTTGGCAATCTCTTCCAAGCCTCAGTTCATCTACTCAAAATTACTCCACAGAACGCAGACAACTCTCTTGCTTGGTAGGCTGCAAGCATCACAATGCAGCAGCCCTGGCGAGTGACCGTGAACGAGGGAGTCCTAAGGTTAGAGAGCCAGAACCAGCTACGCTGTACCCTCAGTGCTTATTTATGTATCAAGCCAAGTGGGGCTGTCTTCCTTTTGGTAACTCAGGGAAGCTTTTCCACGCTCCCCGGCATCACAAACGGTCTTTCTGATTCAGCAGCAGCTGAGGAGTAAGGCCCGTGATGAGAATACACGCGGGCAGCAAATACATCTTAGGCAAACAAGGTGCTTAGAAGTATTTGGCAATTACCTGCCATTTGACCATTTCTGAATAATCCCATAACCTCAAGGACAGCATCCCTATTATGCTTGCGTAGTGAACCAGGGCATTGCCAAACCTAGGTAAATGCAAGAAGGCATAATAAGGCTTGGGAATGAGTAGCTAAACAGCATATACCAATATCAGCATCTATATCTACCCATGGCATTTACACCTTAAAAAATGGCCAAGTGTAATACAAAAATGTAAACATGGTGATAAAAAGATGAGTGCCAGCAGAGAACTAGTTGTATGAATTATTAAGTTTCCTGGGGCATGTGAGAAGTGCTTTCGAAATTTTTCTTTAATTCACTTTTCTACTAAGTGGCACACTACATAATACAAAAACACAGATATTCTGATCTTACTTTTACAGCTTGCCACATTTTCTAGAAAATAAACAATGATTAACAACAAATATCACAGCTGTCTCCTCCCCTCTCCTCTTCAAGAAACTTTACACTCTAAAATGTAGATACATAAGCTAATTTTGGATTATGGCCTGCAAACATGTGCTTCCAAAGGAATAATATGTACAGGTTGGTCTGGTGCATACCAGATGTAAGAAAACACAAATTCAAAAACAGAAATGTCAGTATTCAATGAAGGAATATGTTTTTGATTAAATCCTATTCTTCCTCTCCTTTTAGATACACAATCTAAGAAAACCAAACACACGGATACTTTTTAAACTTTTTTCCTGAATCTCAGTTTGCCGTGACTGTAGATTCATTATATAGATAACATCACAAAGATCAGCATGAATGGTCACTTATAAACAGGCCTCTCTGACGGGACCTCCCACCATATGCTGGTATTCAACCAAAAGAATTTGTTCAAAAAGGCCAGAAAATTCCAAATGTTGAACCTATAAGACAAACCAGCCAGAAAAAGGATACAAAGCCCACATTTTCTATCAGGTTTTTAATTATTTTATTTTATTTTTAGTTTGAGTCTTACTCTGTCACCCAGGCTGGAGAGCAGTAGCACAATCACGGCTCGCCATAGGCTTGATCTCCTGAGCTCAGGCCATCCTTCTGCCTCAGCTTCCCGAGTAGCTAGGACTACAGGTGCGCATCACATCTAGCTAATTTTTTAAAAATTTCTTTATAGAGACGAGGTCTCACTATGGTGCTCAGACTGGCCTCTAGTTCCTGGTTTCAAGCCATCCTCCCATCTCAGCCTTCTTCCAAAGTGCTGGGATTATAGGTGTGAGCCACCAAGCCCAGCTGGATCTTTAATATGTTAAATCTCAATTACCAAAAATGTTGAGCTTCTCTGGAATCATAACTTGTGAACCTTCCTTTATCAGACTATTCTGAATGCAAAATGAGCACCTAATCTGCACACTGAAATAAGTTATATATTCTTTTCTCAGACACGGAAACATGCATGAGCGTATTGAAAAAGATTTTCTACATTGTATTGAAAACAATTACCTACACTCTAGAAGTTAGAAGAGTCTCAAGTCTGGGTTGTAATTACCATTTCCAACATAAACCTAGAAGGATGAGGTCAGACTTACAAAAGTTACTAAGAGAAGTCTTGTAGGAAGAAATAGATTGGGGATTTGAGTCACCCATGCCTCACCTTCTCAGGGCATCACCATCTTTCCCCTTGTTCTATACATCAGAGATGTTACTGAAGTGAAAGCCAAGTTTTCATTTAGAATTTAATAAAAATTGATTAAGCATCACGGAGCACAAACAAAGCTGCTCCATAAATCTTTCAGCCCTTTTTGTGCTAGGAAGAAAGCAAGCACTGTCTGCTGAAGCAGATGACAGATGCTGGCTTAAAGATAAGTATTATTTATACTTCTGTACCAGATTTCTTCTTATGCATATCTTATCATGCATGGGTATATGATCAACAAAGCAATTATTTTATATCAGTCAAAGACATCCAAATGCACTCTGGCTCCATGGGAATGTTTTAAAGAGTTCAGGTCTAGGGTTCAATTAAACCAAGATGGAGAGAGAAAAGAAAGTTTTGAAAGAAAAACAAATATTGAAAAAACTGGGATTTGAAGTGTACTTTCACACACAGGCTAATGAATATATATGCACTGAAAATAACTTGGTTCTGAACATATGCCTATGCATTTTAAATAAATGATGCATGTTTGAAAGATAAGAGAGTTTACCAAATCTAAACACATCAAGATACATCTATATTAAACTGCATTTATTTGTACAGTGAGTTGATAAGGAAACAGCACCCTGAAAGAAATCCAATAGTTATGTAAAGAGAGAGCTGATTTAACCAAGTTGGTGAATATTTTAGTCATCAAGACTGCAAGTCTAAAAATTTAAATCACATTCTTTCCCTCCTTAGAAATACAGAATCTATGAAAACCATTCACTTGATGAAAATTTCCAGAGATTTTTTTTTTTTACTTTTAGCATATGAAGTGGAGAAAAGATAATCAATGATTTGTAAGAGAAGTAAAAGCAAATATTACCTTTCCAAAAAACATATAGTATACTGCATTGTAAGTCATTTGAAAGTGAAGTTGGCATGTAGTTCCAAAACAAATGTAAATAAATAAGAAAACAATCAGGTGGGCTGTCTTCACCCTCCTCTCCTCCCTAATTCCTTAGCTGTTCCAAAATCTTGAAGAGGGACAGGTTTGGGGGGGCGGGGGACGGGGAGGCTGCTTTATGGGGTTTGTTGTCCTTTATGAGGGAAGGAAAACTGGAACAAAATGGAAATAAAGGAGTCTTCAAGTTCAGCCAGAAAGTTAATCTACGGTTAGATTTACCTCATTGGGGATTTTTTAAAAAAGCAAAGACAAAAACCTGTGTACCTGTGTTCATCTGCTACTTTACATGTATCTTGTCTTTCGTTTTCCTTACCTTTTTTTTTTTGTGATCAATGTTCTTTCAGAGAAATTCCAACCTCATCTCAGATAACCTAAAAGGCAGAAATGTTCATCCTCAAAGACCAGGAAACCCCAAATGTCAAGGCCTGAGATGGGAGTAAAATGGCTGGGTAAGCCCTGGCCAGAATTTTGGCTGCTGGAGAGTTTCCTGCAGGGTTAGCTGAAGCTGCAGAAATAGCTGCAAATGGACACTAGAGCTTTAAAATGACACTGACAATAGAATTAAACTGTCTGGTTCCTTGGAAATTACTGTATACTGCAGTCATCTCTTGAGAATTAGCAATGCACTAAAATAGGAGACACAAATCAGTACTTTTATGTGGTAATACTCATCTATCACATGCAATAATTTTTCTTTCCTGAATTATATATGAAAACACATCCATAAGAGTACAGCAATTATGAGCAAATCTGGTTAAGGACTGCTATTGTGTAGGTCTCTTAAGCATGCAAATCCACACAGAGGCACTAAACAAAATAACTGCTTTAAAATATTCTGGATTATCTTTCTATTTAAATAATGATCTTTATTACATAAAAATATTGCATTGTACAACATGAGTATAAGAAGTCTGTAGAGGACACAGTAGATAAGGATGGTTCTTCAGTGGCCTTATAATAGAAAATGAAGTTCAAGTACATACCACATACTAATGCAATCGGATATATTGGATATATATATATATTTATTTATTTATTTTATTTTTATTTATTTATTTTTGAGTTGGAGTCTCACTCTATCGCCCAGGCTGGAGTGTAGTGGCATGCTCACAGCCACTGCGGCCTCAACCTGCCAGGCTCAGGCGATCCTTTCACCTCAGCTTTCCAAGTAGCTGGAACTACCACATGCACATGCCACCATGCCCAGCTGATTTTTTGATTTATTGTGGAGATGAGGGCTCACAAAGTTGCTCGGGCTGGTCTTGAACCCCTGGACTCAGGCAGTCCTCTCACCTCGGCCTCCCAAAGTGCTAGGATTACGGACTTGAGCCACCACTTCCGGCCTAACACATTTTGAATCAGTTGATTTACATGACAGACATTCAAAATATTCACGTTTTCTTATCCATGTAAGGGAGAATTACATTTCTTCTGGGCTCGTGGGAATGACTACAGTAAGTTTTACAGATAACTTTGCACTTCACAATCTCCATAGACTGCCCTTAACCAGAAAATAAAATAACTGCTTAGTGTCTCTGCAACATATCAAAGTTCACAAAGCACGCCCAGTTCCAATACTTATTAGCTGTTTGGCTTTGGACAAATTACTTGATCTGGCTGAGTGTGAATTTGCCGACCTGTTTAAACAAGATAATGGGCTTAAAGTTTGAAACAAATGAGATACATAGAAAAACCACTGAGCAAAATGTCTGAGAAAGTAGTAAATACTACTACTGTTTCCTGCTGTTATTATTGCTACACAGTACTTTGAGGATAAAGCACTCTGGCCACAGGCCAGTCTAGCATGTGCCTAATTTCTCATCTCTTTGATTCCCTGACATTGAGGTGTCCCGATTCTCCTCCTATTTATCCATTCTCCTTTATTAACTCCAATTCTCCTAAAAGTCAGATTCCCCAAAACTGCATCCTTGGGTCTCTTCACCGCCCTCTGCAATCTCAATCCAACTTTGGCTTCAAAAGTTCGAGGTAACAACAAAGCTAAATTCACACCTGCATTTTCATTTGCCTGCCAGACTTCGACGCTGGGATACCCCGACCCAACCAAAAAGAAAACCAAGCTGAACAACTCATCTCCAACCTGACGGTTCTTCCACTGTCTCTGCTGAGGAAACTAACACTTACCCAGAGGACCACGTTAGAAACCTCAGAATCATCCCGACTCCTCCACCACTCATAATAATATGCCCTCTTCTCTCTGTTCCTACCAAGGCAATCTTTTCCATGTCCTTCTTGCCGCTCTCCTGTCTTTTCCTTTTTTTTTTTTGAGTCGGAGTCTCATTCTGTCGCCCAGGCTGGAGTGCAGTGGCCGCTCCCGGCCACCACAGCCTCGACCTGCTGGGCTCCGGCAATCCTTCCGCCTCAGCCTTCCAAGTACCTGGAACTACAGGCGTGCGCTATCACGCCCGGCTGGTTTTTTATTTATTGTAGAGATGAGGTCTCGCCAAGTTGCCCAGGCAGGTCTCGAACCCGCGGGCTCAGGCAATTCACTCACCTCAGCCTCCCAAAGGCGTGGGATTACAGGCTGAGCCACCGAGCCCGGCTCTCCTGCCTTTTTCAGTAGCCTTAGCTCCACTTGCTTTTGTTCGACAACTAAGAACACCTAACAGGTGCCAAACATCAGACACTGTGAATGCAAAACAGAGAAGAACAGAACAAAACAGAAAAAAGGCAAAACCTCTTCTCTAGAGTGCCTTCAACTCAACTAGTGGGAGAGGTGCATAAGCTACACATACACTACAGAAGTAGGACAGAGGAGGGAGTGATTATTCTATCAACACAGGTCAGGTATGAGTGTACTCTGATATCACTCCAGAGAAGAGTTTTGAAGGATGAACAGGAGTTCGGTGGCTTCGCAAAGAGAGGGAATCCATTCTAAAGATCAGGGACAGCATGAACTAGACCTTCACCTCTAACCTCTCTAGTCAACCTGTGTCTTCTTAAAACGGGCCTGTCAAAAATCCAGACCTAATTATAACACTTTCCCTTTTCCATAAAACCCTCAAGAACTTTCCACTGCCTCTAGAATAAAAACCAAATACCTTATGGGTTAGCTGGTAGGCTGATCCTAGTGCTCTTCACAGCCCCGTGTGTCAGGGACAGGAGGTCACCACACCTTCATACAGGACTATGCTCCAGCCTCCGGAATGCCTCTCTGCCCTTCACCTGCGACATCTCATTTACCCTGTGATATCAATGTTGAATTTCAGAACTCTGCTGGAGCCCTCCTTAATTGACACTGGATTATGTCTTTCTCTGATCCTGCAGGCCCTTTCTTGACACCTCTATTTCCACATATCTTACACCTGGATATGTAGAGTGAATGCCCATAGGTTTGTCATATCACTTTTGAAACGCTTTTGCTCTAACTGGGAACCTCGGTGAGTGGTTTAAAATTACCTTACCCCAAGCTGATGAGCAAATCTTTGGAAATATCCTATACCAAACCCTCTTATTTGGTGCCATCGAGAATGCAGACTAGAGTGCAATAGCAACATACATGTGTGGTCCTTATAAATCACAAATATCTTACTGCTATGGACTGAATCGTGTCTCTCCTCCTCCAAATTCGTATGTGGAAGACCCAACCCCCAATGTGACTGTATTTGAAGAGAGGGCCTTTATAGAGAACATTTCGGCTAAATGAGGTCATAAGGGTGAGACTCTGTTAAGACAGGTTTAGTATCCTTACAAGAAGAGATACCCAGAGAGCTCTCCCTGCCATTTTGGTGCAACCATTTTAGGACATAGCAAGAAGGCAGCTGTCTGCAAGCCAGGAGGAGAGCCCTCACCAGACCCCAATGATACAGATTCCCTGATCACAGACTTCCAGCCTCCAGAACTGTGAGGAAATAAATTTATATTGTTAAAGCTACTCAGTCTCAGGTATCTTTCTATGGCAGCTCAAGTTGACTAAGATTCATATCCTAGTCAAGAGGACTTGAATGGTCCACAATTAAGCGGTGAGACTGATTTTTGAAATCTCTAGTGTGATGCACAATGCATTTAACTTCATAAACAGACTCATTCATCTCCCAACAGTCAAAAGTACTGTCATCATTTTACAGACAGATCAAATTAAGGTTTGGAGCCTACCACGAGCCATCCAGTAACGGAGAGAGAGTCAGTGGCCATACCTAGAATACAATCCTGAAGCCCTGGCTTTCTTTTTTTTTTTTGAGTTGGAGTCTCACTCTGTCACCCAGACTGGAGTGCAGTAGCTGCTCCCGGCCACCACAGCCTCGACCTGCTGGGCTCCGGCGATCCTTCCGCCTCAGCCTTCCAAGTAGCTGGAACTACAGGCGTGCGCTACCATGCCCGGCTAATTTTTTGATTTATTGTAGAGATGAGGTCTCGCCAAGTTGCCCAGGTGGGTCTCGAACCCGTGGGCTCAGGCAGCCCTGGCTTTCAAAACGCTGTCCTGGAAAAGAAGGCTACTCCACTTCCCACAGGAAAACATGCTCATCATCGAGGCCTAAACAGCACATGCCAGCACTGCCACAGGCCAGGAGGGCCATCTGAGCCACTGACACGGGGCAACAGAATGATCATGCACCAAAGGCTGCCTCCACCATTAACTGACTGGGTCACTTTGAACAAGTCCTACAATTTCACTGGATGTCAGCTTCCCATTCTGTAAAAGGAGAATTATAATACTTACCTTGTAGGGTTATTGTGAAGATCAGACATGAAATACAGAAGAAACACAGAAGTACATGGCCCATTGCTTGGCATACAGTCAAGACACAGTAATTAGTAGGTACCCTGCATGCATGCCCTAGTGTCACCTTATTAACAATTTCACTCTCGCCTAAACTAAAAGTAAGAATGGAACGGTGTTGATTTTTATCTATACGCAGTGGATACCTGCCTGTTTGTCTGGTTTGTTTGCTTAGCTGTTGTCTGCATAATATCTGCTACTTTCCTATAGTAATAATACATTAACCACGTAGTTTGGGGGTCTTGTGACCACCCTCTGACTCCAAGAACAGGCAGGAGATGCTGGCACTGTCTCTTGCCAGTGATGGGTTCAGGGTGGCCCCATGAGAACCAGCCTGGGAACTCCCACTGAACTACTAAGAAAGGAAATATTTTCCTCCCTGCTGCGGTTGCTCAGTTAATAAAATGTAAGCCTTCACTGTGGAAGGAGACCCTGTCTGCCTGAGAAGGAAGGGAACAAAGAGGACAGCACAGGAAGAGAGTCAGAGAGCCATTCCTCATTATGTCATTAGAGGCCTGAATCAAGCTGTACCCGAGGAATAACTGAACTTTTAAATTACATCAGCCAATAATGTCCCCTTCCCACTCAAGTCTGCATAACTTCAGTTGCTGACACCTGCAATTAATATACAACCCAAATGCCAGCAAGAATCTCACGCCTTTCAATGACCAAAAGGATCCCTGAAATAAACAGAGTTAGAAAAGTGAGACTAAGCAATAGGTGGCATTTTTTTTTTTTTTTTTTTTTGAGTTGGAGTCTCACTCTGTCGCCCAGACTGGAGTGCAGAGTCCACTGGGCTCTGGCGATTCTTCCGCCTCAGCCTTCCAAGTAGCCGGAATTACAGTCATGCGCTACCATGCCCGGCTGATTTTTTTGATTTATTGTAGAGATGAGATCTCGCTGCCCAGGCGGGTCTCAAACCCGCGGGCTCAGGCAATCCACTCACCTCAGCCTCCCAAAGGCGTGGGATTACAGACTGAACCACCGAGCCCGGCTGTAGGTGGCATTTTTTAAAGGAAATTTCAATGGATTGTTACAGGCTTCAAAACTGTTAGGCTGGGCACGGTGGCTCAAGTCTGTAATCCCAGCACTCTGGGAGGCCGAGGCAAGAGGGTTGCCTGAGTCCAGGGGTTCAAGACCAGCCTGGGTGACTTGGTGAGACCTTGTCTCTCCAATAAATTTTTTTAAAAAATAGCTGGGTGTGGTGGTGTATGACTAGAGTTCCAGCTACTTGGAAGGCTGAGATGGAAGGATCACCTGAGCCCAGCAGGTCGAGGCTGCAGTGGCCATGAGCGTGCCACTGCACTCCAGCCTGGGCGACAGTGAGACTCCAACTCAAAAAAAAAGTTTGTTAAATGAGTGGGGAAAACTATGGGGGTGTCCATGTTAGCACTGAGACTGCTTGTGACATTGTTAACCTTTTCATAATATTTTAGTCAACTTGTTCTGGAAACAATGGACATACACAAAACTAGGTTCGCGGTGACACTTGAAAATCACAGAAAAACATCTACAGGATATCTCACACATCTCACTGACCAGTAGCATTCATGATAAGAGATAGCTTTTGTTATATTCTTACTGTAGGCCAAATCAATGTTTCAAATTTAGTATTTCCAATCCCATATAAACTGAGAGCAGGAGGTAGATATTATTAGTCCTGTTTTACTGATAAGGAAATTAAGACTCAAAGAGATTAAATAAATGGGCCAAATTGAAATAATAGTGGGGAGCTGGGGTGCAACCTCAGATCTAATGTCTTATATTACCAAGAAATCTCACACCTTTATAAGATCCCTTTGTTTTGTGGTCATATAGCACCACATGCCTTTTCACCAAACCACTTACCACAATTTTTCACTCTGCATTTATTTGTGTATTGTTTTCATTTGAGACATTTCTTCTTCTCCCACCAGATGACAAACTCCCTGCAAACTCCTTCACTAGGACTCTCACAACTTTTGCACATCACTGTACATAGCCTGGCCACAGTCGACCCTTCGTAACAGGAAGGAAGGGAGGGCCGTGCTTGGTGGCTCAGCCTGTAATCCCAGCACTTTGGGAGGCCGAGGTAAGTGGATCGCCTGAGCCCGTGGGTTCAAGACCCGCCTGGGCAACTCAGCGAGACCTCATCTCTACAATAAATTAAAAATGAGCCAGGCGTGGTAGCGCGCGCCTGTAGTTCCAGCTACTTGGAAGGCCGCAGTGGAAGGATCGCCAGAGCCCGGCAGGTCGAGGCTTGGGTGGCCGGGAGCAGCCACTGCACTCCAGTCTGGGTGACAGAGTGAGACTCCAACTCAGAAAAAAAAAAGAAAGGAAGGAAGGGAAGGAAAAAAAAGAGAGGAAGGAAGGAGAATACAGAGGAAAGAAACGAAGAGGGAGGGACGAGGCAAGAGAGAAGAGAAAAGGGAGGAAGGGTGAGTCCACAATCCTTCCTTCTCCCGGTCCCTTTCTTGAGATAATGAGGGCACAGCAACAGATGATGGTGATACTGTCTTCACACAAAGGGACACATCACGGAATCCTGGAGCTAGACAAGAATACCATCAGGAGTGCCAACGTCTTGTGGATATCTTTACTGACTCTTCCAAACCCTCACCGAGCAGGAGCAAATGTGGTAAAACTCCACCTATGCCTAAGCCTTTATTCAGAGCCCAAGTCTCTTTCATCTTCTCTTGATAAGTCTTAGGGTAAGGAGCCAAACTTTAAAAACTCCATAAGATTTTCTTTTATCTGAGCATCTGAAAGGCTGCCACACTGAATTGTGAGATCAGTCTTGGAGGAGGGTCTTTTTGAGGTTGTAGCCTGTCAAACATGATTGTGCTAGAGAAGGGAGACAAGAGGTACAGGAAACAGGAAGAATCCACGAGAAAGCACCTGTGACTATATTCTCTTTTTGTTTCCTTTATATAAGTTCTCCGGTGGACAATAATGTCCCCAGGTTGCTAATGTGACAGAGCTCTTAAATATGAGAGAGAAACCGTACCACTCCGCAAATGTGACTTTTCCAAAGGAAAGACCAAAGAGGAAGCAGAATTAAAGCCCCCGTTCAATAGGAAGAAAGATGTCCAGAAGCTTAACTTTTGCCATTAAAACTCTCAAATGTGGCCCAAGATAAACATTACATCACTAGTACTACATTCCCACAGTGGCATCATGACTGCCTCAATGTGGTTATATCAAGGAGTGTTCAAGCACTATCGTGGCACTTTGGTGTCCAAATGCTACTATCATAGCTATCGACAGAAAAGAGGGTATGACTTTGGAAATATTCTAGTAGAAAGCAAGATTAAACATGCCAAATTCAACACTGGGATTATAACATATGGAATTTGTTTCATCAACCTATATACCATAATCAATTGTATTTTATTTTAACTATGTGGGAAAAGGAATAAAAGTTACTAAGCTATTATCTTTTCTAGTAAAAGATAACCAGATAAGCCCTTTGAGGAGTCAGGTTTATGCCAAAGAACTGGTTTCTCTGGACTTATGACAATTGACTACAGATATTTCCTTTCTCCCAGAATACTTTATTTAAAGTTTTTTTTTTGGGGGGTGGCATCCATGTATCCATGGGTATGTGTCATAATAAATACATATGAAATGCTCGTAGTTTTTCAAGGGCTTTTCTTAGGTAATATCTGTTCCCAAAGAATAGTCTGAATGCAATAGCGACACTGTACCTAATTAAAGATTATAGCATTTTGTTTAAAGAAGCGAACTAGAAACCATGAAAAACCTATCCATGGGTATTCCTTCGAAACACACATGTAAAGACTTTACAGTGTTTTTTCTTGCCTTTGGGTGTTCGATGCAAGGAGGAATCCCAGGTGCAATGATCGAAGGAAGAATTAGCACCTTCCCTCCAAGCTTTTATCTAATTGCATACCAACACGTAACAAAGGACATGGTCTAGGGACAGTAGCTAAAGAGTTAATCTTTAGCAACTCTGCTAAAAAACCCTAATGGCAGACTGCCCATCATTCTTTTAGACAGAGTTTGTCAGAAAAACTAGGGCAGCATGTCCAGCTCGGCCGTCAACTGATTACTAGTGAACTCAATGGGGCTCCCAGCCAACCCCTGAGATTGCTGCCAGCCCCTTGGGGATTCAAAGGCCAAGTTCCAATGTGGTTTACTTTGCCAGAATCACATGATGTCAGTGCTATTTTCTCCGGACCAGAATAACCAGTCATTCAGGTTACTGCGCGGTGTCAGTGAGCTAGGCGTCACTTCACTGTGAGAGGTCACACACACACCGAGCCCCTGCTCCTTGGCCCAGGGGCTGCTGGGGCCTCCTGCAGGAGGTCAGCTAATCCCTGTGTGTCAGTTCCAGCAACCCAAATCCTACACGGGCATCCTGCACACCGCAGTCTGCTCCAAGGACCGAGAATGACACGGGCACGCTGGACGTGGCTCACTTGGAGAACAAAACAAACAGGTCCAACTTTCATAAATACCCAGCAGGGAAGGAAGACAACAGAAAACGGGCCTTGGCTTTCACTGATATGACATGACTTGTGGTTTAGTAGGCAATCTGGACAAACTCCGTAGGATTTAGTCACCTTTAGCCTTGTATGCACACATTCTTTGCATGGTAGTGAGATATGAATTAATTTTTACACCTATCAGGAGATTTTTCAGTTGTTACATGACTTGCAAGGGTACAGGTATTCAAGGAGCAGCCAGTTTTGAGAACTGTGGGTAGCCTTATCACCTAGTGAGAGAAACCGTTTCACTCCAACAAACAGAAAATTTAAAACAAGTTCACTTTTTCATCTGTCTTGCCTCTCGGAAAAAACATAAGCGTCAGGAATAGCACATGGGCTGACGCAGCTGGTGAACTCTACTTTCAAAGTCTTGAACGTATTTCCCAATGCTTTAAAAACGTTGAAATATAGCCAGGCTTGGTGGCTCAGTCTGTAATCACAGCACTTTGGGAGGCTGAGGTGAGAGGATTGGCTGAGGTGAGAGGATTGCCTGAGCCCGCGGGTTCGAGACCCGCCTGGGCAACTTGGCGAGACCTCATCGCTATGACAAATCAAAAAATTAGCTGGGTGTGGTAGTGCGCACCTATAGCTCCAGCTACTTGGAAGGCTGAGGCAGAAGGATCGCCGGAGCTCAGCAGGTCGAGGCTGCGGTGGCTGGGAGCAGCCACTGCACTCCAGTCTGGGTGACAGAGTGAGACTGACTCAAAAACAAAACAAAAAAAACCTTGAAATATTTTTTAATTTTCCCCTTTATTGTTACTTCTATAGTACTTTGGATCAATTTATTTTAAAAACTCATTTTTGAAAAGATTAAATCTTGAAAATATTAGCATTTAAAAATATTATAGACTGGACAAGGTGGCTTACGCCTGTAATCACAGTGCTTTGGGAGGCCAAGGTGGGAGGATCACTTGAGGCCAGGAGTTCAAGACCAGCCCAGGCAACATAGCAAGACCTCATCTCTACAAAAAACTTAAAAGAATAGCCAGACGTGGTGGCACATGCCTGCAGTCCCAGCTAATTGGGAGGCTGAGACAGGTGGATAGCTTAAGCCTGGGAGTTCAAGATTGCAGTGCGCTATGATCATGCCATTGCACTCCAGCCTAGGTGACAGAACACAACCCTATCTCTTAAAAAAAAAAAACAAGACCAGGCTCGGTGGCTCAGCCTGTAATCCCAGTACTTTGGGAGGCTGAGGCAAGTGGATTACCTGAGCCCACGGGTTCAAGACCAGCCTGGGCAACTTGGCAAGACCTCGTCTCTACAATAAATCAAAAAATTTAGCCGAGCATAGTAGCGTGTGCCTGTAGTTCCGGCCACTTGGAAGGCTGAGGCCAAAGGATCACTGGAGCCCAGCTGGTTGAGGTTGGGGTGGCTGTGAGCACGCCACTGCACTCCCACCTGGGCGACAGAGTGAGACTCCAACTCAAAAAATAAAATAAATAAATAAATAATAAAATAATAACAATTTAAAAAATGAAATAAAAATAAAAGGTATAAATGTTATTGTTATGATTATATTTACAGTTTTTATCCTTTATTTTTTCTGTCAGCAAGTGGTTAAGTTTTAACTGCTGATAAAGAATATGTAGCAATGTAAGAATTATTATGATTTTTAAAATCAAACAGGAACTTTTCATTATAATAGGTAGAAGAAATGTAATGATTGCAGTAAGTGTACTATTAGCATGAAAGACAACACGTTTGATGAAGAATAGGGCGAATGAATTCTCTTTTATTCACTAGTAGATACATCCTTACTAAATATTACCTTGGGGAAGCTCTAAGCAAAGTGACTGAGAGCCAGATCACGAGAATAAGGTGTCTTAAGATCTACTGATGTAGTTTTACCCGTTCCTCTCTGTCACATAGCTTTGCGGAGAAAACAAACAAAAAACAAAAAGTGCCTTTCCATCTTGCAGCAAACGATTGCACCTGTGTTAGTCACCTGCATTGAATCCAGGTAAACGTCTATCAGAAGTCAATCTTTCAAGGAAACTGTACAGTAAGAAAAAAATTGTGACAGAAGGAAGGGGGGGAGGGGGAAAGAAGGAAGGAAGGAAGGGAGGGAGGAAAAGTTGGTTTCTAGGAAGGAAGGCCAAAAAACATTTATTTTCACATCAATGGTTCATAATTTTCATTCAGTCCATCCGTGACAAAAGTTTAAGCAGATTTGCAACAACTTCAAAGCCAATGTTATCAATAAAAATCAGGTGCTATAGTTAGCTTTCCCTCGTGGTTATAGCTCATCTTTGACTATTCAACTTGTCTTCTGTCTTGGCCTTTTACTGCCTTCTCAGATGCATCATATCTTACCTCTAACATAGCATCTTTAATTAACTAACAAACATTTTAAAGGAAGAAGCTTGCTAGACACAAGTTCTCTTGCGATATGAGACTGAGTAGTCGCTGCCAGTTAGATTATAGCTGGATAATTTCACAGGTCTCAAGATGAGTGTTTCGAGGAAGGCTGGAGATACGCAGAGAGAGAATAGTCTGTAACTGTGGTTTTCTCTGACTAGGACAAGACAGCCCAAAACAGCCAGAAGGAAAAAAGCAAGGGAGATGATGATCCTTCAGCAGTGAAGAAATAAAATGTTTTAGCTAAGAGTGTGGCTGGTGCCAGCAGTCCCAACTACTTAGAAGGATGAAGTAGGAAAATTGCTTGAATCCAAGAGTTTGAGGCCGGCATGGGCATTATCGTGAAATCTAGCTTTTAAAAAGAAAAAAAATTGTTTTAATTTAAAAGAAAGGAAAGCTTTAAATCAAGTTGTCAGAAATTCTCTTTTGAGACTAAAAAATATCCTGGGAGCTGCCTCTAGATATCTTTAAGGAATAAGTACAGTAAGTAAAAATCTCTCAGCCAGCATTCACATTCCCCATGAGGTAACCTCTGCCTATTTTCCTCATGGGGTCTCTGGCAGCCCGTGTCCCCCCCCATGCTGCATTCCAGTGACACTGGATAACTTCTTGTGCGTTTTCCTGTCCTTTGACTTCCCTTCATGCTGTTCCTCTGGTCTGTATGCCTCCCCCACACTTGACGAAACCCATCTCTCCAGGTCAGTTAAAAACACCATTTCTCCCTAAGAGGCTGCCTCCTCCCCAGAACCAGACATGAGCTCCTCCATTGCATCTCAGTAGTTCCACAAGTATAAAGACCGACCTGACACGCCCGACATCACTTACTGGTCTTACCCCTTCCACCAGACACAAGCACATACGCATGGAGACGGGCATCTTCAGGGATGTGCATGCAATAATCGCTTGCTGATTTGAAGTGAACTGATGAGGCTAATTTATTTGACAGTACTCCCATGCATTGGTTCCCTAATAGCTGCTCAAAGGCCCTCCACTGATCCAAAAGCTCATCTGCTATAATGTTAGTGCTTATAATAACACACAAGTTCCTAAGATAAATAATGTAATTACCACAGGCTTATTTAATGTCTTACCAAGAGCAGAACCATTCACCTCTTCATTTGAAGAGTATTTTTACAAATGTTGTGTCGTTGGGATTCTCTGTGTGTCTATAAGTATGTGCATGTGTATACAAGTGTGTTTAACAAGCAGGGTCTAGAGCAGGGGTCCCCAAACCCGGGGCCACGGACCAGTACAAGTCCATTGCCTGTTAGGTACCAGGCCACAGAGCCAGGAGGTCAGCCACCAGCGGGCAGAGCACTGCCTTCTGTCAGATCAGCTGCGGCACTGTAGATTCTCATAAGAGCCCCGACCCTAGCGTGAGCTGCCAAGCAAGGGATCTAGCTTGCGCTCCTTAGGAGAATTACTGCCTGATGATCAGAGGTGGAGCTGTGGCAGGGATTAGCAGTGAGGTTTGACTGCAATTCTCCCCAGCCTCCCCCACCCCTCCACACCTCCAGTCCATGGAAAAATTGTCTTCCATGAAACTGGTCCTTAATGTCAAAAAGTTTGGGAACCACTGATCTAGGGGGCTAAGCGATAATAATGATCTTTTGCCCCTCTCCAGTGAACTTCAGACAAGTGGATTTAAACTACAAACATCAAAGCATCCGATGATGAAAGTAGAAACTGTGCTTCCAAATGAAATAAACTTGGCTGAGCTATGAAGAGTCAACACATGGACACTTTCGTTCTACAACTGTAAAAGAATCTTGCTGAATTGTTGAACATTTTGTCTCTAACAGATTAATAATATTTCTTTAATGTAAGACCACATGGAGATTACATCTCAATTGTAGTTCAGCTTTGAGCGTCTGACTTTACCTTGTTTTACAATTCTCATTAAATGGGAGTGTGGTCAATGACTCAGGGAATGATAAACTTCATATTAACCAGGCATGATATAAAAGTCCAGGGAATACCGACAACCTGGTATGAGCTGGTAAGAATTAGTTCCAATAAAATATGGACACATACATGCTTCAATTTATATAAAATGCTATACAAGTGGTGACAGATTAACCCTCCTAACATCCTTAAAAAAGATAGCAAACAGTTGTGGCTCACTTTTATTGATGGAAGAGTTGGAGTGTTTAGACTTTCACAAGGTCATTATAAATTGCCTTTAAACAATCCAGCTCATTGATGAGTCTTCATGTGTTTTGTGAGGCATTCAATTGACTTTGAGGATCGCGTCTATGACAAATAATCAAATAGCCTGAGTGCCTTTCGAAAACATCAGATTCAATGCTGGTCTGTTCAAGTTAGCTACAGATTCCACAGGCCCTGTATTTTTCTCTCCCGGGCTAGGCTAGCACGGTTGTTCGTGATACACGCAGGCTCTGGACTCCAAGCTCCTAGTTTAAATCCGCCACCTGTTAGCGGTGTGATCTTGGGAAGTTCCATCATTCTCTCTCTCTCATGTACACAATGAAGCTACGGATGGTCCCTGCCCCATGGGTCCATTATGAGGGTAAAATGAAACATTCTAGGCAGCTTCTGTTTTACCAAAAATATTCACTCTGACCTACTTTTTCTAGAAGCCCATCCCTTTAACAATATTCACATGTAAAACCAACAAAAGCACTGATCAAATTCCAGAGAGGTTGCATTTGAGGGTAAGGGAGGTCTTAACTGCATTTTTGCTTTAATAATCTCAGGTTCATCTTTCATTCTGTACCAAAATGCAGTTACAGGGGGAAGCTATGTGGCTAAGAAAAAAACATACAAACCATATGCTTTCCCTACATAGTTAGAAATAAGCACACTACTGGGCTCGGTGGCTCAGCCTGTAATCCCAGCGCTTTGGGAGGCCAAGGTGAGTGGATTGCCTGAGTCCACGGGTTCGAGACCCGCCTGGCCAACTTGACGAGACCTCATCTCTACAAAATTAGCCAGGCGTGGAAGCACGCGCCTGTAGTTCCAGCTACTTGGAGGCTGAGGCGGAAGGATCGCCAGAGACCCCAGCAGGTTGAGGCTGCAGTGGCCGGGAGCAGCCACTGCACTCCAGTCTGGGTGACAGAGTGAGATTCCGACTCAAAAAAAAAATTTTAAAAAGAAAGAAAGAAGTACATTTTCCAAAAACTTTTAATTAGACAAATTCCTCTCCTTAAAGAAAAAAAAGAAGTCTTCTCGTTAGTCCAATTTTATTGCTACATACAAATAAGAAAGCATATGAGAAACACAAAAATCAGGAAAGCAAAAAAGACTAATGGAAAGACACAGAGAAAGCAACATGAAAAGGAAGGGGAGTGAAATATGATATTCATATTCCTGACTCCAATCCACTAACTTCCAAGAGGAAAGTGAACATGCCAGACGATTAAAACGTTTCAGAAACACTAGCCTGTTTGGCAGTCGCAGTCACAGTCACAGGAGAGTGAAAGAATCATGGTTACTTAATCACCCTGGGCTCATAAAACTGGGCCCAAGGTGACAAGACCACTGGGCGAGAAGGGTGAGAGGGACCTGAGGAGGGACGATCTGCCCCAACAGTGCACCAGTTCCAGAGGTCTTCTGCAGAACCTGAAGCGACGACAGCATCCTCAGACTGTCAACTTCCTGACTCCTGCCGTTTAAACAGAACCAGGAGCCAAGCTTCCATGGCTTAGTTTGACCTGGCTTTGCCACTACCTCAGATCTTCCGAGATTATGCTCTCTCACCCCAAAACTGAGCAGAGGTGAGAGTCAAGATGCCTAGATGTGTCCCAGGGCACCCTGAGGAATGACCCACCTATCAACAACTGTCACTTGTACATATGAGGCAGTATTGCCTAATGGTTTAGCACCTAGGGCTGCAGAGTCAGACTGTCCTGGCTCTAAATCTGACGTTGGTCCCTACTAACTCACAGGCTTTGGTTAAGTGAGTTAACAGAGTCTCGGGTTCCTCACCTGTGAAATGAGGACAAGTGCAAGGTTACTGTGAATATTAAATGAGATACACACATACAAAACTGAGTACAGTCCCAGAACATGGTGCACACAAGGTGACAGCTGTGCCTTATTACGGCTACTGCACAGCTACAGAATGCTGGGAAAGGCTGGAGGTCGCTCTCCTGCAAGCTGGATGTTAAGCGTGAACTCCCCAGGACCAGCAAAGACCATCATTCCCAGGGCTGAATGAACAAGGAAGAAAACCTCAAAAATCTTTCAGTAATAGAGCGATAATTCCGGGAGGAAGGTCAATAATGCACCGGCAATGATTTCTTTGTCTTTGAATTTATTAACGCAAGTAAGCAAAATTATTTGTTACAGTGCTAAAGAAAGATGAAGGTTTTTAAGAGAGACAAGGTTTTCTCAGCCCATCAGGATCTTTTATTTAAATAATGCATTTTTACTAAACTGTCTGAACAGTGTGGGCTTCCTTCCCGCCACCCCCAATTATGTTTTTAGTGCCATGACTATTGTGGTCAAGCATCTCGAGTATTCTTTTATGAACATAATAAGCATAAAAGAACTTCTTTGATGACTCATCTTAGAACACAAATTCAGTGGAAGCAAAGGTACCGCTTATCATCACTGAGTACATTCATTCAGATCTACTACAGCTTTATAACTGCTCTGCTCTAACAAGGCAATTTATTCCAACATGCAGTTGAACCAATAGGCTGTTTAACCTTGGAAACTTATTAGTAAGGGAACAATGCTTTCAGGAGTATGCTAAATAATTCAGCCCTTCCAATCAAAGAACTTTGCTGGTGGGTGAGAACAGCATGTTGTCTAAGCATCCGAGAGCATGTCTACCCATCTGGGGTGTGGGCTCCGGGCTGCCTTTCCAGGCCTTCACTCCTCCATAAGACTTCTGCCAGGGGGCAAGACGAGACTACCAAACTATCTTACAAACTTTTAGGACAGAGGCAGATGAGGTCTCAGCCCCACATCTCTGTGAATTCTTCCAGCCTCTTCTGCTTGCAGTATACGGTATTTTTGAGTTTGCTTCTGGATGTCTTACACTAGAAACCATCCCAAATGTGATTTTGCTGAGGGTTCTGTATGAACTCTGAAACTACTTTGAGAAACTGTCCCATTATTTCAACTGTTACTTATCTACTGCGCCCCCATTTCCAAAATTTTTTTAGTTTTGCATCCTATCTTTATAAATCAAGTTAGTAAGGATGTCCTTCCATTTTAAAGCACGTTGTGCAGAAACTTTACAACAATAAAACACATACACATGCATGTATGTGTGCACATGCACACAAATACACACACTTGCTCAACTTGAACTGAGCCCCAAAACCAAGAAACATACGGTTCACAGCTCTTGTCCCTATTCCTTCCTTCTAGGATCTGCATTCAGAAGCTCAGACATCATACCAGTGTTTCCCCAGACCATGTTCTAAGGTCCATGAAACGTTAACAACCGCTCTTTGGGGGGATGGGCAGGGGAGGGAGTTGTATAACCAAATTTGCAGTTTTGCTGAGGATAAATCTGAATCACAGGCATGCAAGGCTGGTGAGAAACTCTTAGGTATTGAGTGGACCCTGCCAACCATTCAACATCTACATCTCAAAGAGGATGTGTCGTTCTCTTTCTATCCGTCGTCATATAGAAAGCTCATGAAGTGAGAACATTGTTTCTTCGTTTAAAAACATAAAAGGACCCTGAAAGAAAAGTCAGTTGCTTGTGATGGTGATGGAAGAGAAGAAAACGTGAAGAGGCCCAAGGAAGCAACAGGTCTTGAACAAATGCAGATGCCTGGGGAGGAAATCCTATTCTAAGGGGCAACCTGCACATTTAGAAACTCAGGACTATCTCTGGACAAATCGCTCATAAATAGCACTGACATGCTATACATCAAAACGGTCTGAGTCCCTAGGCATCCAGGGAAATAAACTGGACTTGATTGTGGATTACACTGGAGCAAGATCCTGTGACAGTGTGTTGCATACGACGAGGGAGCAATGTCTCACACAAGTGGGCTCAGAGTCTGGAAAGACGGGCCCGGGGACGCTGTCATACATCAACGGGTAGGGTCTTCTAACTGAACGGTATTGACGAAAATCAGATATTTTAGTTGACGGGGGTTGACGTTGAGAAGAAAGCCTCCAGGGCAGCCCTGCAGATGGATTCACATTGGTATGAGCCTGGCTTCTGTAGAAAAGCCCCTGATGGTAGTTCAAAGTGAGAGGCTCTGGAGGGAGTTCTCTGTAGAACAGGTACAGGATAGAACTCCTGGGTCCTAGAAGACACTGGGGTAGGAACAGGAAGGGAGGAGCCAGACCCATGGAGACAAGTGAAACCCACTGACTTCAGAGTTACGGATCTAGTTTCTTTCCACTCAGTGACAACTAAATGCCAATGGATCTCTGAGAGAGATCTCTGGTCTCCTTACGCCTGGCTCCTTGGGATGGCTCAGTGTCTGTGTAAAAGCAACCAAGGCCCCATCTAAGTGCTGGCCATGCATCCCCAAGAACACGAAAATGTGTTCAAAGACTTCCAAACAAAAATGCTTCTTTTCAAAATCACGTAAATCATCAAGTAAATAAGAACACTTAATGCATGTTCTTATTTAGTTTATGTCGCTTGTGTTAAACTCTTTTATCGTTTTCTAAAGATTTCTTTTTATCAGGTTCCTAGAAGGAACAGTTAATTTTGTCCCAAATCTCCCTAAATCTTACAGTGTTTCAAATAATAGGAGCTTTTCCCTCCTCTACAGTTTTAATTTCATAGGGAAGACAGACCATTTAGGAAAGTCGCTTCCATGTGGATAGATGCCGTCAAACTTTTCTGGCCACCCAAGTAAGGCAGGTGTGTGAGTCAAACACATCTAGTGCCAACACCATAGCCACTGTCCACCTAGATGACAAACAAAATGTAGAATCTTGAAGGATAGGTCAGATCCTGCCCTCTGGACAACCAGTCACAGACCTGTCTTCTACAAGGAGTTCAGACAGGGGCAGCATGATTACTGGTCTGCACAGGGCCTGGCCTGGCCCCCCAGTGGCCCTGCTTTTTCTGAACTTGTAGGCAATCGATTCAGAAAGCTACAGAGATGGAGACAAAAGGTAAGAAACTGAATCCCACCTCGCCACCACAGAATGTCGTAGCCTTTTAATTCCAAGGAACACTTGGGTGTACTAGGTTGGTGGGATCCAGGAAGGGGAAAAGGCAAAAGCCAAGACAACGGCATTTTAGACGGGAAAGGAAAACTTGATGAGGACGAAAGAAGGAACTCAAAAGCAGCCACATCTCAAACTTTTGTTTGAAAGTAACTATATACCATTCATACCACATTTCAGCCTGTAATGAGGCAGTTTAGTAGAGTCTGCTTTGGGGGCATAGGGAAACTTCCCCTCTGCCCTCTGAAAGTCTGCTGAAAAATTGACTCACAAAAGGCAGATTAACAGGAGAAATGACATATAAGTGTATTAGCATGCAAAGACGAGAACCACAGAGTGACTGTCCCATATCCCCTGGGACACAGACGCTTATATGTCCTACTTCTTAGGGAAAAGGACAATGGGGAAGTGTAGATGGCTTTAGGGGAGCAGCAAATGACGTTTAGAGGGATTGAATGGGCTTGAAGAACTTACAATGGCCTGCGACAAAGTCTGTTGGGCCTGCAGAGCAGACAGGAGTTTGGGACAAAAGCCGGTCCAAGTGTGTGGACAGACCTCAGTCCTTCTTTCTGTGATATGACTTCGGTTACTGAACACTTAAGGAAGAGGCCAGAGGTCACTGTTTTCTTCTTTGGTGGGTCCAAACTTGAGGCACACGAGGGAACTTTAGGGAACAACTTCATCCTGTGCTTTGGGGGAGACAGGATTGAGCAACAGAAAGCAGGGGGGTGGGGGTGGGGAGGGAGGCAGAGGGTCTCCCTGAGGCTTCTTCTTCAGGTTGGCATGTCAAAGTGCTACACTGTGGGGGGGTGTCGCTTTCCGAACCCCAACACTATCCTGCCGAGAATGTTTCACCTCCATCCACAGTGCCCTAAGATGCACTTGCTCCTGCCTTCCTACGACTCCTCCCTCTAGCCGCCCTCCCCACCCCAGCCTCCGAGAGGCAGGCCACCTATTTGATGGGCTGCTTCAAACCTGGCTTTGATGAAGAGGGTCAGTTTGGCATACAGGTGATTTCCTCGTAGATTAAGAACATTTACTTTCTTCCTGCTGGGTCCCTCCCAGAGATACCATCAAGCCTCTACCTACGCAATTAGTTTTCACAGGTGGCTGTTTTGCCTCAAGTAAAACTACTTTCTTTCTCCTTCTGCAAGTCAAAGCAGAGCGAATGCACATGAAAACATTTCAGATATGAAATAAACACTTTCATAAAGGCAGCTATGGGGCAATGCATCATTTCTGACTGATCCAAATTATGGAATGAGTTCCCTCCATCAGGATTAAGGTTGGGAAGAGTCACTTCTGGAAGAAGGAGTAGAATGGGATGGGGGGAGGGAAATACGGAGGATGAGAAACGGGGCCAGAGATGAGGAGAGAAAGAGAAGCCATGATTTATGCTGGCTCATGATCTCTGGGGGTTTTCTGAGGTCTTCTCCTTTAGGAAGCTCGGTTACTGTTCAAAGTCTGAACTTACTCTACACAGAGATGAGAGTGGAGAAAGAAAAGATGCTCCTGCACATCTACGGTAGTGGCTGGTGAGGAGGCTCGTGTGTTCGTTGGGTCCCTGCTGCACGAGAACAGTTTCAACCCGAAACTGAAAAGTTTTGAGATGTCGTTGTTTCTCTGGTCCTTTTTTCTAGTAAAAGGCTCCCATTTTTCGAGGCAGCCATTTCCAAAGGGAAGGAAAAAATTCAATGTCGACATAAATCCCTTGAACTAAACATCTGTTTAAACTGTTTCTAGGTCAGGGGTCTAAAACTGTGAAACACTAGGGGTGCAGACATGATTTCTTTCCCAAGGTCTCCAAGTACCTCGGCATGCACATATCCTGCCATATTGTTTAAACATCTGGCTCACTTCCCCCCCCGCTCCAAAAAAGGGCTGGTAGGGTGGGTTGTTGTGGCTTTTTGCCTTAACCTATAACATGATTTTGTTATTTGTACAGTCTCTAAAGCAAACTACTGTTAAACGAGGTCTTTTTTTTGGTTCTGTATTATTTAAAGGTGAATGTTTCAGTGGTATTCGAATGGCATGAGGGGATTTGTTTCACAAAAAGCTGCAAAGTCAAGGATGTTCATGAAGAAATGGTTTCCATTAGTCCTTCGCCATGAAGAAAAGCTCTCCCAGATTTTCTCCTTTCAACATTTTCATTACGCTAACAAAAATCAAGCAAACACTCTTACTTTTAAAAGACTATTTCTGAACCTGTATTTATCGATGGAAAAAGACTGTGTTTAAAATAGTAAAGCATAAACTCATTCTAAAAAGATGGGAAAAGGAGTGCAAAGGGAGTTTGGATGCACCTTCTCCGAAGGCCTGGCTCAAACCCCCTTATGCATGTGGAATGCGGCACTGGAGACCTCAAAGGCATCTGAGTGGCTGTACGCTGGTTTGCCATCCCGATTCTTCACAGGGGCTGCTCACGATCACCCAAAGAATGTGTGCATGCATCTGTCATAAAGAACAGTGATGAGCCTACATGACCAAGTTCATAATTGGAGAGTTGAGCAACAGCAAGACAAAAGCTGAGCTGCAGACGAAGTCGCCTCTGCGATAAAAGTGAAAGTGTATGGTGCAGTCGGCGACCCCAAATATCAGAGTTCGTCCTTAGGATCTGTCAGTTACTTATTCCCCCCACCCCACCCCACCCCACCCCCCAGTACAAAGTATTACTGCTCCTGTGTTGTGTCTCTGCCTCTGAAAACATGCTGGAGGCAAAAAGGCAACCCTAAAAAAATTCCCAGTTCAAGTGAGAAAGAATGATTTCACTGACATAGGGTAGAACAATCGTCCACGGTTGTCAAATATAATAAAGGGATTAGAGTTTTGTTTTGATTTATTTTAATGTACAAAGGAAGAAAGGAGACAAACTTCAAAGGTTTTGCCTCTAGCCCAGACTTCCGGCCTCAGGGAAACAAATTTCCTAGTGAACATTTAGAAATATAAAAATGACCATTTAAAATTGACCAGAAAAGCAAAGCAAATAGATCTCCCTATTAAGAACAGTTATATATTATATTTTAAAAAGCCAAATGCTTTTTGTCCTTCCTCTCTGTTATTAGGAGAGGAGGGTCACTGCACATCCCTGCCTTACTTCACCTGCCCAGTCAACAACTATTCTTATGCCCAGGAAAGGTTATTTTTATATTTAGGTCATTTGTTTTTTCGTTCAAAAGAACATGACCAACAAATAATGTTCTAGGAATAAAGAAAGTGACTGACAGAGGATACTGTTACAAAAATAGAAACCAAAGGAATTCCTACTCTCCGTGTATTTAAGCGCATTTAGGCGAGAAAAAGACATATTACTGTGGTTTCTTGAGGAAAGTGAAAACACTCAATGAGGAGTTTTTATGTATCTGAGGATTACCCAGGTTATAAAAAGACAAAAATTTGCATTGATCATTCAAAGACTCTGTTCTGTTATGTCTTGTCCTACCACATTAAAAACATACTGCTTTCCTGGATCTGTTCTTCTTTTCGACAGACTGTATTTCTAGCATGAAGAGAAGAAAAGGATTTCAAACAGTCTGGAAAATACGAATTTTAAAATTCCAACCGAAGAAGGTTAAGGCCAACAAGAAACTCGAAAGCAAATCTGGGCTATCTCCTCACCTCAGACAAAGCCACACCTATCGCAACCCAAGCAGATAATCATCTAATCCAACTTTAAAATAAATCAGGCTCTATGACTTCCCTCCCTAACACATTCCTGTGCCTGACACCCTTCTACTCACGAAATTCCTTTTCAAGCTGAGGCCAAGCACATTATCAATAGTGTTAAGTGAGTCGAAAGAAAGAATCAGTTGGCTGTCACAGGAACCTTTGCAAGATCAGCCACGAAAAACCCAAAGTCCTACCGGATCAGAATGTGCTGATTTGGGCAAGGTACATCTGGGTCTCAGCAAATGCCTTTTGGATCGGGACTCAGAGCGAAGATGGATCCCTCCCACGGAGGACTGACTGCCACGCCATATTTGCAACTAGGAACATCGATCTCTCTGTAAACCGTAAACAGGACCCAGCTACGAGGAAGGTGTTATGGGCTGCATGCCTGTGTCCCCCTGAAATTCACATTTTGTTTTGTTTTGCTTTTCTGAGCTGGAGTCTCACTCTGTTGCCCAGGCTGGAGTGCAGTGGCAGGCTCACGGGTACCACAGCCTCGACCTGTTGGGCTCCGGCGATCCTTCTGCCTCAGTTTTCCAAGTCGCCGGAACTATAGGCGAGAGCTACCATGCCTGTCTGATTTTTCTATTTATTGTAGAGACGAGGTCTCACCAAGTTGCCCAGGCTGGTCTCGAACCCCTGGGCTCAGGCGGTCCTCTCGTCTCAGCCTCCCAAAATGCTGGGATTACAGATTTGAGTCAACACACCCAGCCCAAATCCACATGTTGATGACCCAATGCAGGCAGAACAGAGGCTTTGTATTTGGATACAGAACCTTTATGGAGGAAAATAAGGTTAAATGAGGTCATAAGAGTAGGGCCCCAATATGGCAGCATTAGTGTCCCGGAAATAAAAAAAAAAGTCCACTTGCTCGCTCTCTCTGCCATGTGAGGACGCAGTGAGAAGGCTGATATCATCTACATGCCAAAAGAAGAAGCCTCAGAATGAAACCTCTCTTGATATTGGACTTCTCAGCCTCCAGAACTGTGAGAAAATACATTTCTGTCGTTTAAGCCACCCGGTCTATGGTATTTTGTTATGGCAGTCCTAGTTGACTACCAAGACACCAATATGTTGACTGTTATATCCCTCTCTCTAGACACTCATCTGTCTTTCCCTGACATCTGTGAGGCAGCATTCCTCTCACTTCAAGGATGAATTTATTCACTTAACAAATGTGCACCAGCTATGTGACAGGCACTGAGTTCTCTACTAGAGATGCATTTTTGCAAGGAGTTTTCAATGAAGTGGAAAGAAGGAGCTTATTTAGTTATAAGCCATTCTAATATTTTTGTGATATGTTCTATGATAGGGAAGTACAAAATGCTCTAAGAGCCCACAGGAACACAAGCAGCCCCCTGAGGGCAGAGACCATGTTCAAAGCCCTTAGAAATGTCAGTGGCATGACAGGTGCTCAATGAAAAGCTCTGAAATCTTACAAATAAATTAGCATGCAGCCTACGTTTTAGGTTCTAAACTTTATATACTGTACCCAATGCATATGAAGAAGACAAAGACAGTATTTTATATGAAAATTAAAGAGCCTGGCTTAAAATGACCTCCTCTTCTGACTCTATTTTCTCCCTTCTCCATTCCATTCTCCACCTTGCTGCTAGAGTTGTCTTCCAGAAAGATTACCCAATTATAACTGCTTGAACACTTGCAAAGAAAGACTCCGGAAACACTTTAACGTGAAATCGGAAGTGCTCAGCAGCCCTAATCTTTCAGTCTAGTCCCTCACAACTCTCCTCTATTCCCGCCACACAGGCTGAAACCCAGTCACCCTGCTCTGAGGGTTCATGACCCCCAACTACCAGTGTGCTATCCCCATTCACAATGACCCACCTTTCCTTTTTTTTTGAGTCAGAGTCTCACTCTGTCACCCAGGCTGGAGTGCAGTGGCACGCTCACGGCCACTGCAACCTTGACCTGCTGGGCTCAGGTGATCCTTATGCCTCAGCCTTCAGAGTAGCTGAAACTACAGCTGTGCTCCACCACGCCCAGCTAATTTTTTGATTTATTGTAGAGATGAGGCCTCCCTATGTTGCTCAGGCTGGTCTCCAGTTCCTGAGCTCAGGCAATCCTCTCCCTTTCCACCTCCCAAAGTGCTGGGATTATAGGTGTGAGCCACTGTGCCTGGCCAACCTACCTTTACTTGTCCTATTCTGGGCCTCCAGGACCCCAATATTTCACATACTTGTCTGAAGGAACTGAACTTATCTTTCAAGTTCATTGCTTGAGTCACAAAAACCTTCTATGGATTCTCACGAATTCTGAATTGCTTCCTCTACACTCCAATAGCGCTTTTAATCTATCTGCAATGGTGCTGTCTACCATCTGTTTAATACAAGTTTGGTGCTTAGTTGTGTGTTTCTGTCTCCACTGCTAGATTAGATTATAACCTCCTTGAGAACAGGGATCAACACTTGCTTCGTTTTCATATTTCCCCAACCTTTAGCACACGCCTGGGCATGGAGAAGGCACAAAACAAATGCTTGTTGGATTTATTTATTGATTTATTTATTTTTGTTTGTTTGCTTTTTTGAGTTGGGAGTCTCACTCTGTCACCCAGACTGGAGTGCAGTGGCCGCTCCCGGCCACCGCAGCCTCGACCTGCTGGGCTCCGGCGATCCTTCCGCCTCAGCCTTCCGAGTAGCTGGAATTATAAGCGCGTGCTACCACGCCCGGCTAATTTTTTGATTTTATTGTAGAGATGAGGTCTCGCCTGCCCAGGCGGGTCTCGAACCCGCGGGCTCAGGCAATTCACTCACTTCTGCCTCCCAAAGGCGAGGGATTATAGGCTGAGCCACTGAGCCAGGCTGCTTGTTGAATTTAAACACCCACAAAACTAAAAGGACAACAGAGACATTGATGGTGATTGCTTTGGATTTCAATTAACAGCTGAAGGCCTAGATACAACCACTTCCTAATTTGGAGACATTAATCCCCACCTTACCACCTAGCCATGCCATATAAGTCATTGTTCTGTCTAGTTCTTGTTGCAGGACAATTATTTATGTTCAAATATATGTGTTTGTGTGTGTATAATTATGTATTTATTTATTTATTTCCTAATAATAACCAAAAATATATAGACTTTATCTGTAGACAGAATTTTACTTTTTAACCTGACATCACATATAATACCACATCTCATTCTGTGCAGATTTTATAATGATTTGGGGGCTTTTTAATCAGCACTTGCCAATAAAAAGACATGTTTTTTTTTTTTTTCAAATTCTGCATCAGATGTGAACATCTTCCTTTGTGAACATCACGGAACACCTAAAACCTTGTATCTGATGGAGTCTTCTGGCTCTGAGTACAAGTTCAGAAGAAATGGTGCCATTTCTTCATTACTTTCAGTGCCGCTCCCCTACCAAGATTTAGCTTGCCAAATTACAAGATCATTTTCAAAAGTACTACCAATCAACAGAGAGGGCAATGAATGAATTCACCCATATGCATCTGTCAGGCTATTGAGCGATAAAGCACACAGAGTAGGAGAATAGTATTGAGACATATGTGTTCTTACCATCTGCACACATTGCAGCAATGCACGGTATGTCTGAAGTCTGATTTCACACATAAGAAAGAAAAGCATCCATCCGACCCCGAGCACAATGTAACGTCACATCCGTTTTACCATTGGTGGTTTTATGTGACTCTACATGGGTCTATATGACCCCAATTCTTTTCCTTGTGAAAAATGATTCAGACACAGAATCAGATATATTCTTTCATCAGAAGATACTGACTTTAATCTTATACTAACAAAATCCCAATCACACAAAAGCAGAGTTATGAGGAGCAAATTTGTTTGCTTTCTTGAAACTCCTAATTTTGACTTTTAACCCCGCCTCAGAAAACTACAGAGTGAAAAGGAAGTTGAACTCAATAGAAGAACACAAAGGCAAGCTATATATATATTGATTAATTTTATGCTACAGATTTTGGGAGGGCAAATTCACTATTTATACATTACTTGTACCTAACTGCTGTTGAGCAAATTCTTCATTTTAACCTATTAATAAGCACACTACAAGCAACAATGAAAGTTAAGTGACTTTACACAGCTGTCTGAAGACACTGTGCTTCCATCGTTAAGGAAACTGTTAGATGACACTGTTGTCAGAACACACTAAATCTGTCTGAATGAGGGAAAACAAGACTCTTTCTACAAAGGGTTAAAAAAAAAATCCTGGGCAGAGTTGCTGCTTACAGAGTACAGTGACTATTGTTACTTATCATTTCTTATTTACCTGTGTTTTTAAAATAAGCATTCCAGGAAGCTTTTATACTGCTTGTGACACATAATCAGTTGCTTATTGCCAAGGGAAAGACTTTTTCCCCAGAAAGACAATCTGTGCACACACTAATTTGAAAGACAGGGTAGGAGCTGCAAGTGTTTTAATAGCCCATTATCAAAAATTATCCCTTGGCTATAAAATCCCCAGACCATTGGCTTGAGATCAGCTCAAAGAAAAATGAGATTACAGAATTTAATCTAGTGAAGGGGAGGGAGAGATGAGTTTTAAAAAGCCTTAGATCACACACACACACAAAAAAAAAAAAAAAGAAAAGAAAGAAAAAAAGGCAGAGGACAGAAACAAGATCAGCATAGATTAAACCTTCCACATGTTTACCTCTTCCAAATCTGACATGGTTCAAGATTGAGTCTAATTTTAAAAAGTAAGCTGTCCCTTTGCAACATTTTAATGAGGAATGGGAAATGCTCAGAGAAAAATTATATAGTGAGGTGACAGGAAACAAAACAGCATTTTGTCTTAAATTTGCACAACCTAATTTACAGCAATAAAGCAGAACCTATGAGTTCTGGTAAATGTCAGGGCAGTCATGTCCATTACATATGGGGATAGGTATGAAGCAGAGTCTCCGTAGACCCTTCAAAAATTGCACACAGCCGCCCTAATGCAAACCAGAAGTCTCAGCCTGCTGGATGAACACTCAGATTCGCTCCCATGCTGGTATTTAGAGAGGGTCCTCTCCATCCCCATCCTCATCTTCATTTGTATGTATTTTAAGAGACCAACCTGAGGCCATAACCATGGGGTGGCTCAGTAGAAGAGAAGACGCCTCGCACCCCAGTGAAATCTGGTCCAATCCCTGCAAAGAAAGCATCAGAGTCCTGCAGGACTCCCCCTCTCCCCCCACCTCTACTCTCTTACTTCTCCTCCCCCTTTTCCTCCCCCCACCCTCCACCCCTCCCCGCGAGCATCTGCCTGGCCCAATCTCGCCTGGGCCAGCTCCAATAACAACATCTGCTTGGCAGCTTTTCAAGCCCACGGATAGTTATCTAACTGAGGCTTTTGTGCTGTACTGTTTATTCTATGTGAAGAAATGCCTCCTTAGTTGAAAGAGTACTTTAGAAAAACTGTGCAGCTATTAGCAAGTGAAGCACAAGGCTAATAACCCCCACCTGCTCATCAAATTAATTATGACATCTGAGTCATTATAACTCAGAAAGAAAACACGACTGCAGATTTGTCACATGGAGGAATAAACATGTATTAGGACCAGGATAAAAAAAATCAGACCGAGAGACTCAGCTGGACCAAACACATGCTTCCACCTTGGAAATATGGATCCTATCTTTCCAAGTGAAACTGACGAAGAGGTATGAGGTGGCTGACCAGACCGCCAAGCTGTTGTTACGTGGAGCAGAGAGAGAGAAAGTCCGAGAACAGGGAACCCCCACGGAAAACACTCTCAGGTCCAATAATAATTTCTCAAAAAACTGAAAATAAAAACCACAGCCCTGTACAAATCATTCCAGAGGGCAAAATCTACTACCCATAACGAATGCGACCCCATATCACTTGGTCCAGTTTACATTATATGGACCTCATAAGGACCCCAGATGGAGAATTTTTTTCCTGAGGTACAGAAGAGTATTTTCATGGTGCTAGTAAGTTTAGAAAGAAAATACATTAAGATAAAAATTAAAATTTGTTGCAAAGTTACTGCATTTCCTAACCATGAAGCTAGCTTTGTTAAAAGGCAAATTCCATTCAGTGGCCGTAAACAAAATTACATTTAAAAGTCAGACATTTAACATTATATCACATGATCAATAATGTTTTGCTAAAATGTCATACTACTGAAAGGAACAAGTTTCCATTATGTGTTTTGAGCAAATTTAAAACCGTCACTAATCTTATTTTCTGCCATATATTTCTGGCACTTGCAACTATAAAATATATTTTAAAAGATCTTACTCCAAAAGTTTGAATTTTTTATCATAATTTAAAAATAAATACAAGTACATTTTAATAAAAGTAAAATTGTTTTAAACATAACATGAACTAATGGAATGATGACCCATTCAATACAGCCATGACATTTTTCCTTACCATTATTTTAAAGGAAATAAGTTCTGATTTGCATGAATCATAATACACTATTATTTTAAAAAACACTCCTAGTAAGAATTTTTGCAGCTATAAATTTAAAGCCTCTTTATTTCTCTGTAATCTTTAGTACTGAAATAACTTTTTAAAGTTTTACATTGTCCTTGTGCTGCCAATTTTATAAAACATAAATCCTACAAAAGCATATGACTATTTTGCTTAATAACTTCAGCTACACTCTATCTTCTACCTCCAGAAAAGTCATCCATGGTAGCAACAGCTATAACCAATTCCTTAAAAAGAAAAGAAAAGAATTGCATCTGTTCTATAAAAGCAAATCCCACAGAAGAGTTAATTTTGAAGCAGAACATGCTACATTTCAAAATCCTTTGAGGTTTAATGTAAAATGAAAGCAAATATCAGGAAGCAATACAATTCATTTTTTCTCTCAGTAAAACAATTCTGTGTTAGTCTAGTGCTGAGTTGATTTATGTAAATGTGTTACTTAGCCTCAACTTAAGATATAAATCCAGAGTAAACATAACAACGGCAATCTTGACACTCTACTCTGACAAATCAGAAGATTCAGTCTGCCTAGACTAAAAATGAATTAAGATTACATTGAGAATGTCAGTCCCAAGTCAAGAAAACATGCCCAGCCAGGGCATGCCGGGAAAACGATCACTCATTAACAAGCCAACAATGTTACAGAGGTTTTGCTCGTCTGGGAAAACACGTTGTTAGTTTTAAACTCCACAGCAAATCAAGTTGCTCTCTTTTAAAGGGGTAAACTTTCCATCTCTTTCTCCCCCTTCGGCCCCCAAAAGAAACTTGGCTTCTCCTTTTTTTTTTATATGCACAACTCTCTACATGTCAAACTAGAACAGGCCTTGTATCCTTTAAGGTACCATGGGCCAGTGCCCCAGGTAGAATGGTAGATTTGGAGCTGTGAGGAGTTAACGCCTCCCTTCTGAAAATAACTTTCAAGTTGCTTTTTAACAACTGGCACCCACAATTCCTTTACCATGATAGGGAACAGTTACATATCCCACAGAAATAGGACTGTGAAGTATTTGGCAGCAGGTTTTTGTCTGTGTCTCCCTAAACACATTCATACACAGGTCATAACCATGCTACGTAGGCATACTGCACAGAGGTCTGTCTGTCCAAACCTGAAAAGCAAATAAATTATTTTGTAAAAAAACATCCTTAGTAAGTATCAGTATTATTGCCAGTGTGACTGAACATGCGAGAGGCATGCCAGAAAGAGGGCTATACGAAACACAGCGGTTTCCAGATCATAGGTAGTATAAGATTCTCCACTTAATCTCAGCACGCACCTCCGCCCCTACTTCCTTCCCAATGGTATGTGGTCGTGAAAACACAAATGCTCACGTTTCCTGAAGCTGAGTTGCAAAGGAAAAGTCCCCTCCCAAGAGGCAGAACTGCAGGGTCTTGGTGCCCCTGAAATTGTTCACGACAGCACCACATAATGTGACACTCACCACAATTAGCCACAGGGAAGCAGTCGTTTTTTCACCTCTGAGGTCATATAGTAGATAAGCCCATGATCTGAGATCACATCAGTGAGCAATGTTATCTACAAACAGAGTGTTTTAGGAAGTCCTGTTAAAAGGGCCACGATACCGCAAGCTAAACTTGAAGCGTCTGAATGGCTGAGACCCCTGTAGAACTCATCTTGACCACTTCCTTAAGGTTGAAGAGTAGAAGATGATGGATGCAAATTATCTGTCATAAATTAGACATTTCCACTGGTAAGTTTTCATCCTAAGTTATCTTTTCTTCTCTCTCATGCTCTGCCCTCTTCTCTCACTGGCATTCTTCCTCCCTACACTACACACACACACACACACACACACACACACACACACACACACACACACACAGGAAGACATCCATTAATATTAAGAACAGTCTTCTGTAATGTTTTTCAGAATTTCTCAGGGGCTTAGGAGGGCTGCAGCCATGCCAAAATTACAAGCTTTCCTCTAGTCAGAAGGGATGTCTTTTCAAAGCCCAGCCCTCATTTGTCAGTCTGATGTAAGTAAATTTACCTCTGTGCGCCGGGCTGAGCAGCTTTTCTTTGTCGTTTTTGTTTTTCTAATAGCTGCAGCTCTGGCGGAGCTATTCATTTCAAAGGGAAGTTAGAAGCATTCTCCACTCTTCCCCTTTTAGATTATTTGCAGTTACTGACTCTTCTGAAATCTTAGATTTGAACAGAAACCTAAAGCACAGCACCATTTTAAAACAGCAAATCACCAGCATTCCTGGGATCACATTTCTCTAGAACGAGCTTCCAACGTGAGGCAAAAGAACGAAGTCTAAAGAGGCTAAAATTCGCAAAAATAAAGAGGGAGAGTTATCTTTTTTTTAAACACTGGGCCTACCCTACTCTGGCAGCACACTAAATGATCATCATCGTTTGGAAACATTGTTTAAGCACCAAAGAAGAGACGGTAGACTTATGTTTGCTTCTTAGCTAAATTAACTGATTTCTCTAGAAAGTCAAATGAACTGTTCCAAGGTAGTCAACTTTTGGAGTATTGCTTTGGCAATGGCTAAGAGACAGTAGGGTTTGTTTTTTGGTTAATTTATTTCATGAGCAAGTCAAATCAACTGCTGTAGACCATAAATCTGATAAGATCTACGATAAAGTCCAGTGAGCGGACTATCACTAAAAGTTCTTAATTTACCCTTGCCTCAATGTATTCGGTGGGCCTCTGTTTGCAATGGCTGGACCGTGCTGTTGTTCCCTCTGATGAGAGTTGTTTCACGTGGATTGGGCCAAGATCATGGTCTCTTTGTGCTCCAAGTGGTCACCCCTGTGAATTCTCCATCTGGGTCACATACTTAAATGAGCAATCCACAGTTCGTTACCTTTCTGTTTAACTAAAGTCAATTTCTTTACCAGCCCACATTCACCTACTCTAATTGGTGAACACACTTGACTTCATAATGGTTCTGGGGTTTTGGCAATTGTCAATCTCAAAGTCATAGTAAGAAGCGTAATAAAGGGATGTCAGTGCAGTTGCAGTAAACTGGGAAGAAAAACTGCATGGAGCTATGGTTAGGAAGCCCTGCCAGGAAGACTCTCATTAATATTTCCTGAGTCATCCCATTCAACAGCATTACCTTGAAGAATAACATCTGTGTATTTAAATGAAAAACCCTGTTACACACTGGGGCTTAGGTCCTTAGCATCTTAATGTCCTGGTTGTGAGTATTTACCTAAAGTATAATGCTATCTTGCGTTGCATACTAAGAAACAGATGTAAAACTTAAGCCTGCAAAAGAGTGGAGAGCTGCTCCAGTTTCTGGGGCGGTTTTCAAATGGCTCTCAAAATAGATAAATACAGCAGGAAGAATGAACTCCCTCCTTCCTTCTCTTCAATGTCTCTGTTTTTCTTTTACATGTGTGCATTCAGAAACCCTACTGTATCTAAACCTGTTACGCCAAAAGACTAAAAGTTGTTGATGGTCAAAATCCCACCAGTATATCAAAAACTTCCTTGAAACTAGGAAGGGAAAAAAAAGGCAGCTTCTTACCTATAATCACAAATGAAGACTCTCGCAAGCACATACGGAGAGCTCCACCAACTACCAATTTGTGTCAGAATGTGAGAAGATGCACAACAAAGAATTACATGGTTAGGGACTGCAGATCATTTTTTTCTAACTAAGCCAAAAAGTTATAGGTGTACCACACTCAATCTTTTATGATGAGGTGGCAGGTCAAGCATGGATTTTCTGTGGATTTGAGTTACTTAAAAGGCAGTGGAAAAGCAGTTGGGGGAAGATTCTTAACACCAGCTGTAGACTGTTTGCTGGGGGAGTCATGTAATGGTTCTCGATTTCATTTACTAAATTTTAAAATGGGAACGATATCTATCTTATTTAATTGAAGAGAATATTAAGTAAGATGCTTTATTTATTTATTTATTTATTTATTTATTTTTGAGTTGGAGTCTCACACTGTTGCCCAGACTGGAGTGCAGTGGCCGGGCAGCCTCGACCTGCTGGGCTCCGGCGATCCTTCCGCCTCGGCCTTCCGAGTAGCTGGAACTACGGGCACACACTACCACACCCGGCTAATTTTTTGAATTATTGTAGAGATGAGGCCTCGCTGCCTAAGCGGGTCTCGAACTCGCAGGCTCAGGCAATGCACTCACCTCAGCCTCCCAAAGGCGTGGGATGACAGGCTGAGCCACCGAGCCCGGCAGTAAGATGCTTTAAACAAAAGACAAAGGAGCCTTGTAATTTACCAATATCGAGTATGTTTAAACAGCTAAAAGGAAAACCTGAACATCTTCTACATATCATGGCCTTCAGAGTAGCATGACTTGCAGTTCAAGGAATGTAGGCGAGATGAACTGTAATACATATCAACCTCCCTCAGAGAAGGCCCAAAGGTGTAGCGCCTAGGGCATTATCTGTGAACTCAAAAGGGCGTCAAATTACCTCGCCCTTTCCTAGCTGGGTAACCTTTGGCAGCTTATTTAAAGACTCTTCGAGCTTGGATTTCCGCCTCTCAAGATGGATAATAATAGTTCTTATCTTATAAAGGTTGCTGCAATGTTTAAATAAAATACAACGTACAAAAGCACCTGACGTTTAAAAAATAAAATGCATGCAAGGGAAAGTAAATCACACCAAAGATTTCTTATAAACTGTGTGCCTTTCACATCTGTCTTATTAGTATAACTTCATGCAGCCACTTTCTGTATCTTCAAGTATTCTAGGTTGAATTCAGATGATGTGCTTTGTTGAAAAGTGCATCTTTTCTGTATCAACCAGAAACTAGGCAAAAGAAAAATACTTTTGTAAAAAGCTTTAGAGAGAATAATTCCTCAATTTTGAATACCTCTTCATGGTGCTAGAAAGAATGTTTCTTGGAATGATTTGCTACCTGTGATCCACCTGCTTAAAAAACTTCAAAACACATTTCAAAAACAGACTATTGTCATCTTCCTGAAAAACAGAAAATTGTATCTGTTGTATTTGAGGGAGATTTTTTAAAATAACAAGCTTATAGTTACTCATCTTGAAAATAAATGAGAAAGTGCCCAATAAAGAGACTTATCTTTCGCTTTCTGCAATTCAGAATTTTCAAAGAAAGTACTCAAATACCCCAAACAAGTATAATACACATGGTTTGCTGGCAGAATTTATTCTAAGCATCTCCAGGCAATACACAACACACACACACACACACACACACACACACACACACACACACACACACACTCACACACTAAAATTTTTGAATCATTAAGTCATTTGGAAGAATCTCCAGAAGTGTGCCGAGGCATGTTTTTGGTGTTTTGCCAAATTATGTGCTTCTGTTTGTGGCTTTCAAATATGGATTAGACAGACGCACAAGCATGTACTGTTTGGCAAGTAGCGACAATGGTCTAGTCTGAATTTAGTAATTTAAGCTTTTCATTAGTCCTCTTAGGTGAAAGAAAGAATTAACAACAACTTGTTTGAGCTCTATCTTTATATCCCTTTGTCATCCATTCCTGTTCACTTGCCATAGATTAGAAGCCAAAGGAATTTCAGATGTCCTCTGCAGATAGACCGAAAGCAAGGGCTTTCACGCAAGGGGTTCAAATGTCAAGTACATCTAAACTGAGACTTGAACTTTTATTCAGTGTTGTTCTAAGGCTATAACTCTGCTTTTCTGAGTTCCCCACTGTACTGGAATATCCAGTGTGCCCTCCTTTTTCTGACAGAGAAAAGATAGAAACTATCTAAGAGGTAAAAGGTCACTTAAGATTTGTGTTTCTCTTGTCTTCAAACTTCCATGCACAAAAGTAGATTTCTACATGGGAAAGTGCTCACAAAGATGTTTCTGTCTCCTGTGACCATTTCTGAGATAAGCTCTGTCCCTGCCGCCCTGCTTCATGCCATGGACACTCAAGACATCAGAGGCCAGCCTCCTAAGACCATGAGCTTTGGTACTAAATTCAGAAGCAATTCCGAGGCAAAGTCAATCCCAAACTCTATCACAACCATCCTGATACCAGTATGTCTTTCTGATCAGAATCAATGCAGTAATCATTATACCTGTCAGCCCCTCTCCAGATCACCTAGCGAACACCCAGGAGAGTACAATTGATTTGTGGTATTTGACATTTTCTTCTGTTGGTGGGTAAGAATAATCGGATGTCCAATAGAAAAGTTCACAGGAACCAAGAGGTAAAAAGGACTAATTGCAGACAGGGGTCCACTGTTAATTGAGTCCGCTGTGTGAAGCTACAGGAAGATTAGTTTATACAGCTGCCGCTATTTGTCATAACATTGCTAACAAGACACATATGTTCAATGGAAGTCTTATTCTGGACCTCCAAAACTGGACAGTCCCATGGTCTGAAACATACATGGAAATCAATAAGCGACACTATCCAGAAGGAAGATCAGTGCGTACCCGCAGGCTGTTTCAATGGCTGCGGAAAGAAAAGAAGCCAGCCCCCGAGTGAGCACAGCCTAGGGTCTTCTGGTTTGGGGTTAGTAAGCAAAACATGAAAAACCAAGGTGGGCTGGGGGCTGGGGCAGCAATCCTGTAAGGCTCACTGCTAAGGTGAAATGTTATCAACAGTTTAGACCTTTAACACCAGCATGATTCCTAATGGTGACTTTCTTCAAATAAAGTGAAAAACTTGGACTGAGAGAAAAGATTTCCAGTCAGGGCATGAACTAACCATGTCATTTGTCCCTTGTATTTTCCAGCAGTAGAACTCTATTCTGCATTAAAAAAAAAAAAAAGTGGCACATGTACACGATGGAATGTTACACAGCCTTAAAGAAGGACAAAATCATGAACTTCACAGCAACTTGGATAAACTTAGAGTCTATCATACTGAGTGATCTACGGCAGAAACAAAGAACTGAGTATCACATGTTCTCACTCATAAGCAGACCTTGAACAATTATCGTAATACAATAAGAAAAGGATTGGCAGTAGTGGGAAACTGCCAGGGGAAGGGGACACACCTCACCAACAAGGGTACCTGCATAATGAACATTTGTAGACCTAACCCTGAATTGTACCCCATATCTTTAAAATAAAAAAATTAAAAGTTTAAAAAAAAATCTATTCTGCTCATAAACTACAAGCACCTTGGAGAGGTGGGGGAAGGGCGTGTTATCTAACTTTGGGAAACTTTCACTAAAACACTTCAGCTGAAAGTCTAAGATAGGCTCAATACAAAAACATTATCAGTACTCTGTATTAAATAAGGTGTTAAGAATTTTTCATTTTAGTTGCGGAGGGAAGAAAAAGATATGAATACACATGCATACATATATATGTATACAGAGGGTGCCAAAAAATGTATACACATTAAGAAAGGAAAAAACTGCATTAAGTTTGTAATATTCTTCATGACCAGCCTGGGCAACTTGGTGAGACCGCATCTCTACAGTCAATCAAAAAATTAGTTGGGTGGGGTGGCATGCACCTGTGGTTCTGGCTGAGGCAGAAGGATCACCTGAGCCCAGCAGGTCGAGACTGCGTTGGCCATGAACGTGCCACTGCACTCCAGCCTGGGCGACAGAGTGAGACTTTGACTCAAAAAAAAAAAAAAAAATTAGCAATACTCAATATATACCGATAGCAAAAGGTGAACTCAAATCACATTTAACTTTAGTAATTACAAGAGGTTGCTATCTTAGTGGATACCACCAGCATCCTGACACTTTTGATGATGGCGAACTTATCTTAACATCTCTTAAAATATGTATATAAATTTTTTGGCACCCCTGGTATGTACATGTAGAAAGAGAGAGAGAGTGAGTGTGCGTGCAAGTGAGCACAGAGAGAGCATGCTTACAGTTCACAAAGCCCTTTCATGCACATTATCAAAACGTATCCTCAGGAATAATTGTTAATACTATCATAACACAGATGGCAAAATGAAGCCCAAGTCTCAGTTGCTGATGGTGGATCCAAAAAAGCAAGCCAGTTCTTCCCATCATAGTCCTTACTTTTTTTATGACCATAACTGAATATGACGTCTACTAGTTACTATGATGAAAAAGTTCATCACGCCTGAAAACTGGGAATCCTGTTTTCAACATTAAAACCCGTACCCTCAAAGAGGTACCACCTTCCCACTACCTTTCATATGAATATTTTACCTAACACTCGACTGCCCAAGACAGAGTGCTTAGTTTTAAAACCCCCAAAAGAGAAAAAGTTAAGGCAAAAACAGTGAGAAGACTGCTCCATAGAGAAGGCAAGTCAAAAGGCACAACTTCAAGGATGGAGTTTTGTGGCAGCTGGGTTTGAAATAACACAAAAGTATGGGCTTCACAACAACGTGGATGGATTTGGAGTCTGTCACACCCGTGACCTATCACAGAAACGAAGAACTGAGTACCACATGTTCTCAACCAGAACACCTATCAAATACTACAAAAAAGGGATCGGCAGTTGCAGGACACTGCCAGTGGAAGGGGGAACACACAACATCAGTAAGGATGCCTGATCCTGACCCGGGCGAAGTGAGGACCAATGGGAGGCCCAAAATTTCACCTGTACCTAAACCACTTATGTATGCAATCCTGGCTTGTTTCCCACAACTTTAAAATAAAATAAAGCGTTTTAATAAATAGAAATAACTTCCTTCAGAGAGCAAAAGGTAAAGCTGCCCACCTACAACTCAAAGCACCTAAGAAAGTTTCCAGGATGAATATTTAGGGACCATGACTTGTACTACTGCTCGTCTGAATTTGTTCCCTCTACACACTCCTTTCAGACTCTTCCTCTCCAGTTCCTTATCCCATTATGAGCAGGCTGAAGAGGCCATCTTGAACCTCAATGGAAGGTACAATTAACCATAAAGCTCCCAACTGTCAACAATGGCCTTATAAGAATGATGCAAACTCAAGCGGTAAGAATGGTGTTTAGATTCCTTTTGCACATTTCTCATCTAAAACAATCCTCCTTCCCCCAAATCTTTTGTGCATTTGATTAAAGCACCAAGATACACTTTCAACATAAGTAGCAGAATTGCTTTCCTGGCTGCTGAAGTGCCCATTCCAACCTTATTAACTGGATCTAAGATGGTACTTCAAAATGACACACTTTTGAAATGACAGGTAGAAGCCAGCATTTTATTTCCCAGGAAGAGGAATTCATCCGAGTCCTGTAGATCTAGTTTAGTACAAAGTCTGCTAAGAGGTTATTCCTATCCTGGATTAGCCTCACTAAGCCAGCTTAGGGGCTGATCTAAAATAATAGTTTAACAAAATGCCTATGTCCAAATCCTGATTCCAACACTCACTAGCTCTATGACCTTGAGCATAACCTTTCTGTTCTTTTATTTCCTCGGTGCAAAAAGAGTTTGCCTCACAGGGTTGATGTATGAAATGGCTGAATACACACACACATATTCAAGTGTTTAAAACAGTACCCACATTCACTGACTTCTTCAAGTCGATACTCAGATGTTGCCTTATCTGTCAGACCTACTCTAACCATGTTTTAAACACTGCAATCTTCCCTAACACTGCACTCACATTTTACTTATTTGTCAACTAGATCGGCGACAGTATTTTCCATAACTTGGTGCTCCTGCGATCAGTATTCAACTTACAACACACCTTAAAAGCATGAGGCAACTCACTGACTACTCTCCTTCTATGGCAACCATCTCACAAAGAATTCCATTTCTATATAAGAATATTAGGAAAGATGGGACCCAGGAGACAGGTAGGCACGTGGGAGGTGTCTGTGGTTCCTTGGAGAATGCATCTCTTTTGTGAATAATAAAATGCTTTTCTCAATGAGTAGTAAAATAGCGAAACAAACATATTTTGAGGTATAGAAGAAGGTCTGGGAGGGTACAGACCCAACTGACAACTGGTTTCCTCGAAGGAGGACTATATTTTGTATCACTGTGATGATTTAAAAAAAAAAAAAAAAAGAAGTCTACTCGTATAATTTCCTGGAGATACATTCAACCACAGTACTTCATATGCAAAACAAATTTTGGCAATCCTTAAGTTACACAACTTCTTTGTGCCACAATATATAAGGTGAGTTAAAAGGGAAAATTATATTTTCTCTAGAAAAATTATTTTTACCCTCTCAAGTGATTGTAAGAACGGGGGGGGGGAAGAAAAAGCAACCCAAAATCTGTATTGTGGCTGCTAACTTGAACCATGTCAATGAACATTCAAAAGATTAATCAAAGACTTGACAGTTGTTAACAGTTCAACATGGTTCCCATAATTATCCAATTAAACATATAATGCAAATAGTAGAAGTCTTATGGGTTCCACAGAGCATGAATATCAGGCTGCTTCAGAAAACTATTAACTGTAATGTATTGTCCTCTGAGTCAGAAGAAAGTGAAAGGAGAACCAGTACATTTATAGAGGAAGGCGAGGAGAAGAAAAATAGAAGGGAGAGACAAGTAACTCAACCACTCTTTATGTGGTCATATAAACACAACAGACAGTGGTAAAATCCAGAAAACAAAATTTAAGTAACAATTATTGTAAAACCAAAAGAATGCAGAGCAATGACTTTACCCTATAATTCCTACTGGCTGCACTATATCCACAGCATACTTCAACCACACTTTTCTAGCTTGCTGCTAAGTTAGAAACATGGATGTAATTATAGTTGTTGGCTTTTGACTCTGTCTATAAACCATGCAGAGATAAACTGCTATTAGTGAACATACCAACTCCATATAATTGTGTTTTGACATTATAGGTAAAAACAATGAGAAGGAAAACTAACCACAGCAATTATAAACAGCATGCTTGAGGGCATGTCAGGTCACTTATGACCTTGACTAAATGGTTATAATCCCCAAGCTGCGTTCTCACACGTTCAGACGCATACACGCACGCACGCACACCCCACACCTGTCTTTTTTAGGGAAATGAATTTAGTGAATATAAGAACTACTAAATGATGCATTTGTGAATGCCCAAAGGGATATTAAAATGTAACTTGTATAGGTCAAATATCTGTGCTTAAAAAAAAAAATCTTAAAAACAAATGTACGTTCTAAAAGAAAAACTTTGTGGTAAGTGTTCATTCTAAAAAGATTCTATTTTGCAGCTATATCTACTCAGGGGAAAAGAAGAATTGAGAAAATCTGATTCAGTGCAAACACTTCACTACTGTATAAATTGGGTTTAAACTGTATTTTTTGAAGGATAATTTTGAAATGTTCAAAACATCCAGTGACACTGATAAACTTTTGCAATAACCATTCAGCTATTCACCCCATTTTATTTGCTATAGACAGAAATATTACATCTATTTCTTTTATTTTTGTAAAAGTCACTCTTCTCCTCCCCCACTAAAGTGGTGGTACCATCGGATGTCAAGAAGGTAATACATATCCAATAAATATTATTTAAGTATGATATTCTTGGATAAAAAGTAGCATTGTGTTCAATGACTTTTCATCTAAAGCTCAAAATGATTTGTGCAATCAGCAATGGTATAAATGTGAAAATCACAATGATGTTATACTAAGTCCAAATGAAAAGCAATATGCCTTTCTAATGAGATTATTTATAGAAATGGCAGTATATAGACAAGGTCTTTAGAATGTGTTAACACCATTAAAAGTCTCATCTATTTGATATTTCTTAAAAGTGTTCATGGCTGTTTTATTTTCAATGTGTTATTCTTATTGATCTTTTTTTTTTTTTTTTTTTTGAGTTGGAGTCTCACTCGGTCGCCCAGACTGGAGTGCAGTGGCCACTCCCGGCCACCACAGCCTCGACCTGCTGGGCTCCGGTGATCCTTCCGCCTCAGCCTTCCAAGTAGCCTGAATTACAGGCATGTGCTACCACGCCTGACTGATTTTTTGATTTATTGTAGAGATGAGGTCTCGCTGCCCAGGCGGGTCTCGAACAATAACCTGATCAGGAAGGCAACAGTATTGCTTTTTTACAGATCAGCAAACAGGTTCCCGAAGGTGGGCTAACTTGCTCAAAACTAGTGAACCAATGAGTTGCCCTGTCAGGTCAGACAGCCAGGTGAGTGCTTTCTGCAGAGTTTCAGAACCAGAATACCTGGGTTCAAATCCCTGTTACCCATTGCTGTATGAATGTGGGTCATGACTGAATCTATCTTTACCTGAGTACTTTCCCTTCTAACAAGAAGATGATCATGGTAATGGCTTCCACATCAGTTAGTTGTGAGAATTAAATAATGCATGCCATGTAAAGCACTTAAGACAACGCCTGGCATATAGTAAGTACTCAACAAATATTAGATACTGTGGCTGTTACTGTTATCTTAGAGCTGGTCTGGCTAAGACAATTTTGGCAAGGTCAAAAGATTAAATAAATAACCACATGAATATCAAGTCCAGAGATTAACAATTGGTACACATTTTAAAAGAAAATTAACTGACGCAACTAGGTATCCTTGTAATTCTTGACTAGGGGCATTGCGGAATGGGTTGCATCAGATGTCCTTAAAGGTTTTCTAGCACAACGCCTAGATATTTATGTCATCACACCACTCAACTGGACACATGTTTAAAGAATTTAGATTAAATTGAGAAAAACTATACAAACTAAAACTAGGCACTTGCAAGTGTGCTAGTGTCTGTACCTACTTTATCTTGAGGATCAAAGTTCCTCTGTTTTAACTGCCACATTCCAGCGGGGCCAGAATAGTTTCTGTGTAACTAATTGGCAAGTCTAGCATCCCGGCTGAAAGTTCACAGTGAAGGGATTTGACATAATGTCTTTGAGGACAATGGACTCCTCATTCAGGGAAAAAGCAATCCTCAGAGTGTTCAGGGCTGCATGAACTCAACTTATTTGGCCTGGGTCTTCACTGTTCTCTTTAAGGGACCTTGGAAAGGAAACAGAACAGGAAGAGAAAAATATCTATATGCATGTTTGGGGGCAAATACCTAAGTCACTATGTTAAAATGTTCTGTGTCAGCATCCAGGAACACCAGAGAAAGCTTGTTGCCTGTTGCTCACTGAGGAACAGAGAAGTGGTGTGTATGGGACAAACCAACATACATCTAGGCAGGTGAAAAGAAGAAACATGTATATGGACAGAGAAAGAGAAAACCATAAAGTTATGTCTCTCCCTAGGTAGGACCACATTGAGATTTGGCAATACTGCTTTAACTCTGCTTCATAGACACCTTATTATGAAATGCAGCTCATAATCCTTGAAGATGCAAGAAAGACTCTTATTATTTATTTTTATTATCTTTTATTTTTTTGAGTCTCACTCTGTCGCCCAGGCTGGAGTGCAGTGCCTCGCTTACGGCCACTATAGCCTCGACCTTCTGGGCTCAGGTGATCCTTCCATCTCAGTCTTCCAAGTAGATGGAACCACAGGAACACACCACCACACCCAGTTAATTTTTTTGATTTATTGTAGAGACAGGGTCTCGCCAAGTTCCTCAAGCTGGTCTCGAACCCCTGGGCTCAGGCAATCCTCTTGCTTTGGCCTCCCAAAGTGCTGGAATGACAGGCGTGAGCCACCGTGCCCAGCAGGAAAGACCCTTTTTTTAAAAAAATTGTTTTATTGGAGATGTGGTGGTAGTGAAGTTGGGAATATGAATTGGAAGGGGGCAGTCAGTCATGAGTTCAAATCCTGGAGACTGCTTTCAGATTGGAGTTTTATTCAATATATTTAACCTCAATTTCTTCATCTATTAAATTATGAGAATCCCTAGTTCTTTAGGTAATTGTAAACATTACATTAAATAATTCAGGGGACACAAAGGACATTCTCAACATGCTGTAGTTGTTTTTAGTATTACTACTATTGCTAACAATTATTACTACCAGAATAATAAAACAGTAATAATAAAAGGAATTTCTGTCTTTCTGAAGAGAAAGGGAGGTCATTTCTGGACCCTTCCATCCCATTACCTTTCTGAGATTCACTTTCTTATCGAAAAAGGAGAATAATTCCTGAAACCAAAAAGTGAATGAATGTATAGGAATAAGGAGTAGGAGAATTTCTGTCCTGCACACCCCAGAATGATTTACAAATCTCATCATGTCTGATATAAACAGGCCACAAAGCAAACACCCAAATTTCAAAAATCATTTTTAATTAAAAATTGACTCTGCTTAGAAAGACAACAAAGACATTATTACGAAAACTAAAATACATGTCTTTTATTCATGTATCTATTTTCTTCAGAAAACTTCAGAAAGTGTCCAGAGCACATTTACCCAGATATACACAGAAGCCAACAAACCTGAGAAAAATGTCTCAACTTTTCAAGTGAATAAGATGAAGAAAATAAAAAACCATTGTAGGATGTGTAAGGAAACCATTCATTTAGCATGGGGTGAGTGGGATGGGGAAGGTTTTTATCATAAACCAATCATAAAAACCACAATGCCTATTCTTGAAGAGTTGGATTGCTAAGTATGGCATACTCCTCTCTTTAAGGCTGTTTTATTTTCCCTATGTATCCTTTGTGGCCTACACAATCAACGCATCCAATTTCAGGATCTTACACAAAAGCATAACAGAGTAGGAAGAAACAACAAACGAGAAAGATTGCTTAGTTGGAAAAAAGAGTACCTTGGAAATCACTAAAATTTTACTTTGTATATGGGAATTAAGAAAAATTGAAAGAAGTAATTTACAAGCTAGAGATAAATGACTATGCCAGTCCTTTTAAATATGGGTGAAGAAGTAAAATGAGTGTATTTGTTAATATGCAGAGGGCCCCCTTACTGTGCAATATTTCCTCTTATCCCTTTTACATATTGAGGCTAGAGTAGTTTCTCCACCTAGAATTAGGGTTAAGAGAACTCCAGCGATAACTGCATGGGTTCAAATTTGGGCTCTGTCACTTAAGTAGCTTGCCTTCACAGAGTTCTCACTAGTGAAAGGACAGTAAAGAATTGACCTCAAATGGCTATTGAAGGATAAAGAAGTCACTCGGAAGACTTCCCAAGCAATGCCTGGTACATCTCTAAATGTCAGCAGGACAACTACACGCTATGTGGAAAATTACGAAAGTCTAGAAAATTCTACCCATTTTTACTATTGAGTACCAAGTCACTTTGTAAGGTCTTAGCTTTTAAGATCAGGGAACGGGTGGGAGCACACCTCATCCACAAGGATACCTGCATAGTGAATATTTGTGAACCTAACCCTGAATTGTACCCCATATCTTTAAAATTAAAAAAAAATTTTTTTTTTGAAGATCAGTATTGTGTCCATTTTACACAAGAAGAAATGGAGTCTCTGGAACGTCAAAACACTTGCTGAAAGTCATACAGCTAAAGATGATAAAAACAGGGTTTTAGAGTCAGTACTCTTGATTCCCAGCTTGTTGACATGATTCTCATGGCTCCTTCCAGCAAGTTCCAGCTGGTGCACTCGCAGCCACCGCCTCCCATCACGGGCACTACCAGACTGATGTGTTAACTGCAAAGCCTACAGTAAGTCTGCTGACATCTGCGGAGCTGAGGAAATGAGGTGGCCCCAACGCCACATTCTGTTATGAGATGTGTTCCATTAAGTGCCATAGTCCTCATGAAGCCTACCATGTATTCAAGCTCCATGACAGCTCTTGATTTTTCTCCCTTCTGAATAGGATGGTGCTAACGCCCCTCCGAGCCCAGTGCAACTGTCCCAGTCCGGAGCAAGGGAAGAGTCCAGAAATGCATCCCGACATGTTTCCAGTCTCCCAAAAGAAAAGTCACATGCTACAAGGTGTCATATGGCATGCTTGGCCCTACCATAGATACTCTACAGAAAAAATTATTTTGTCATACAGATGATTAAAAAAAATTATTCTTGTTCATCAGAAAAATCCATTCTTACGATCTCGCTATTTTCTCAGAAGTTGTCACAAGTTTTCATATGTTACTTCCTTCAGCTGATGCTTGTATAATCACTGCCATTATTCTTTTCATAATGTATTAAGAACTTAATAGCAATACTTTCAGTTAAGAAAAACGAACAATAAAAATTGGATAATTATTCTGAAATTGTCTTTCACTCCCGTAAAATTAGTAAAATGTCTGTCTTCTCTATTTTTTAAATTTCAGCGCCTGGCACAGTGCCTGACACATAGTAGGTACTCTGAATATCTGCTGAATGACTAAGCAGCTTGTTTGTAGACAGAAAGGCTTTAAGGGCCATCATAAAGTGACAGAATCTAAGACAGAATTCTTTTTAAATGTCAATGATCCTAATCTTGCTACATGCACACATCGTAATCCACGCTGAACTACACAATCAACCAAACCCCCTGTATATCTATCCCCTTATGGAGAATATGGGAAGAGAAGCACAAAAATGAGAAAATCTGATCACTGCCCTCTGAGAACCTATATTCACTGAAGAGATGGGGAAGCACAGGGGAACCGAGAATTTCACACACTAGGTTCAATGATACCTTGAGGCATTGTTTTGTGACATTAAATGATTAAAAGCTACTTTAAAAGAGCTATAATATAGCTATAGTCACAAGGTGGCCACAGTTTTCATTTTTTTTTCTGTAATAGCCTATCAGAAAACAATATTCTGGAACAGATATCACTTACAGAGAGCAAAATATATTAGAAAGGTCCAATATATAAACCAGGTGTTATTTTATTATTAGGTGTGTCACTATATCAGTCCATTGCTTTTAGCAACAAAAGTACAAATTTGCATCAGGCCAGATACTTTAATCTGTCAATAAAACACACCTCATCACTTGTTTTTTAGAAACAATTTTCTTTTATTTTCAATTTTAGAAACAATTTTTTTTCTACTGAGTTGTGCAGACACACTTGATTTTTTTAAAAAAATCATAACAATAATAGAAATGTAAACTAGATCCAAAACTCAGTTCGGCTAATTGAATATTTTTTAAATACAGCATTTTTTGCAAAATATTCTGCTTTCCAGACTTTTTAACTGTCTATGGAATTATTTTGAGAAATTCCAAAATATGTTAAGACAAATTATTTACATATGACTAACATATATTGACACTTTTTCAAGAGTATAAATATCTACAATTAAAATATAAGACTTAATTTTAAAAGATACTTTGTAAAAATCTTAAACAATGTGTATAACACTGAAATCTAAGAGCTAAATTACATATAAGAATAATTTAGGCCAGGCTCGGCTGCTCAGCCTGCAATCCCGTGCCTTTGGGAGGCTGAGGTGAGTGGATTGCCCGAGCCCGCGGGTTCGAGACCTGCTTGGGCAGGTGAGACCTCATATCTACAATAAATTTTTTTTAAAAATCGGCCGGGCGTGGTAGCGCGTGTCTGTAATTCCGGCTACTCAGAAGGCTGAGGCGGAAGGATCGCCGGAGCCCAGCAGGTCGAGGCTGCAGTGGCCGGGAGCGGCCACTGCACTCCAGTCTGGGCAACAGAGCGAGACTCCAACTCAAAAAATAAATAAATAAATAAATAAATAAATAAATAAATAAAAATAAAATAAATTTTAAAAGAGAATAATTTAGATATTAGAATTCAAGATTACGCTCTAATAACAACAAAAAAAGAGATTCGTAGATCAAAATCATTTAGTATTGAGTATTTTAGCATCTGGGTTAAAATTTCCTGTTAGATTATTTTATTAACAATTTTTTTTAACAAAACATCAAATTTGTCACCAAAAAGACTGACAGAGTATTCTCAGGACAGCATATATCAGTGCCAAATACAGCTCATTTATATAAGTAGATTCTTGGTATCTGCTTCATTTTGCTTTGTTTTTGCTACATAACCCCTGAGAAAACTCTGCTTCAGACTCACCTCTTCTCTGTGACCTTTCTATTACTGTCCCACAGGGGCTCCTCCCAGAAAGCTCAGCAAATCTAATGATATATAGTAGTTGGGGAGATGGTGAATTAGCTGTATACTTGTTCCAGTGTCTTTGTCATTTATATTTCTCACAAACACTGCAAGCGATCATTGCCCTCTCTTTTCTACTTGCAAAGTACTTGGGCAAGGTCATCAATATTTTCACTGTTTTTTCCTCCAACCTCTTAAAATATTGAATTCAGTGCTCAATTCAGTGCTTCTACTCCATAAATGCATTTCTCAATTATTTTTATCCCAATATTTTACATTTTCCTCCAAAGATAAATTTCAATAAATTTATAGGGCAACCCTCTTGGGTCCCCTCCCACAGTGGGAGCTTTTCTGTCTTCTCAATAAATCCTGCTTTCAATAAAATAAAATAAAATAAAATAAATTTATAAATGCCTACTCCTTTGACTATATGATATATATGGAATCACACTAAGAACATACCAAAATAAAAAGTATTAATATACCAAACAGATATACACATAAATATATACACACACAACTTTGGGAAAATCTAATGACTAATAAGATGAAGCATGACAAGATAAGGATAATTATGCAGTGAATTCATTATAATATATTATTAGTGAAATGATTTTTTAAGTGGTGTGATATTTTAACAAATAAGACAAAACAGTCAATATCATTCTTCAGAGAACAGTCTTACATATAATACTGAGATATGTCTTTCAACCTTATTTGTGGGACTATAATTCAGCGCTATTAGAAACATAAAGAGAAAACAAATCTATCACCATCAAGCCCATGAAAATGCTTGGAATATTAAAATCCTGGCTTGTTGCATAAATAAATACCACTGCCTCAAATATTCCCCACTAGGCAACAGTTGTGGGTATGTTCACTTTTGTTTCCAATTATATTTATGTCTGGGATTTTCATAACCCAAATGAAAGGTCTTATGAAGAATGGATAAGTGGTAAAGTGGACTGGATTCTAACAGGAAATGTATACAGGAATCTGGGAAGTCTTTATGCTCCTAGGGAAGGCTATTTCCTCAAGTCACCCACAAATACCAAAGCAGACACTGTGATCTGCTGTGGTTCTAGACCGTTCACTTTAGTGGTGGATTCTGAGACGTTACATAGCAACTGTAATATTTAACATTTTGCCACTTAACTACTATATTTGAAATTTTGCCACATGTAAGATCTGCCTTCCCACTTAAGGTATAGCATTGTCCTTCACTTCATGCTCTGCTCCACAAAAGGGAGGCCAACTCTTCTGGAATGTTCAGAGAAAGGTAGTGAACATATGTTTATTGAATAAGTACTGAGTATCTAATATGTGCACTGGGTTACCTGTCGATTAAAACTCAGAGCAGGGCAACTTCTTTCAGGTCCCCTCCCACTGGGGAAGCTTTTCTATCCTGGTAATAAATCCTACTTTCTTAAAATAAATAAACAAATAAATAAAACTCAGAGCAGTAACTGCAGACATTTTACTGCACACCTACAATATGAGAGGCGTGGTACGAAGCACCTCACAAGCATTTTCTCATTTTTCCCTCACAACTGCCAAAGAAAGTGCATACCCACTCCAGAGCTCAGGAGATGGAATCTTAGAAAATGTAACTAATTTACGCAACCATATGGTGAATAGCATCAAGCAAATATTTAAACATGCAGCATGATTCCAGAATATGCTCATTGTTAATAGGGACCCTATAACTCATATGGTTTTATTTTACTCATTCTTGAAATTTCAGGTATATATAATTTCAGGTGAAAATGACATTTCTAAAACAGCGACCTGTCACCAGTGCAGACACAAAAAAGAAAAGCAGTCTCAGTAAAAAGCAGGATCTCCTAGTATGAGAAACTTCCCTTGTATTACTTCAGTAACAGTAATCTGATTTGCCCCTGATGTTCTGTATTCAGTTTAAATGATTTATGTTCATTCATTCATTCAAGAACTACATATTATCTATTTTATGGTGTGCTCCCATAACATTTCCATTTATTTTGGCTTCATGCGCTTGCACTGTGCCCATCTTTTATTCATCTATTTTTCATCTACAATTGTGACTTAAAACATGATTTCAAACTTTCCCTCTAAACCATCACATTAGAAGTTAGCTATTAAAAGCAGCTGATACAAACTTTTTCTAATATTGCAATCTCTCTGCTTCGATTGATTAATCTCTGCCCTATTCCAGGGTGCCTTGATCTGCTTACGCACATTATAGGACACAAAACATAAATTACAGATCAATTTTTCACGTTATAAAAGAGTTCCTACCTCAACAAAAAGATTCATTGCTTTTTGAAAATTGAATTCCCTTTGTGAATTTAATATTTCACTTACCAAAAAGAAAACTAAGAAAAAAAATTCTCAAAAACATCACTTAAGTAAAAGAAGGTATACGGATGTTTGTTTTAAACTTGTAAAAAAAAATCCAAAATTTTCTTTAACTGAGATGAGAGATACATACCACACAAAGGAAAATAGAGATGTAGTAATTATCAAGCTAATCTGAAAATTATAGTCACTCAGAAGCAAAATTTACACCAGCTCCGCATAACCAGCCCTCATATTTTCTTTAAAAATCTGACCTTTGGTTTTCAAAAGAACCCCCTCCACCCTTTTCTTTTTTTTTTTTTTTGAGTTGGAGTCTCACTCTGTCTTCCAGACTGGAGTGCAGTGACACACTCACAGGCATTGCAGCGTCCACCCACAAGGGCGCAGGCGATCTTCCCGCCTCAGGCTTCCAAGGAGCTGGAACCACAGGAGTGCACCACCACGCCTGGCTAATTTTTTTATTTATTGTAGAGACTAGGTCTCGCCAAGTTGCTGGTCTCGCACCCCTAAGCTTAGGCGATCCTCTCGCCTTGGCCTCCCAAAGTGCTGGGATGACAGGCTTTAGCCACCGTGCCCAGCTAAAAGACTCTCTTATAACCAATCTCAAACTTAACCTTTTTTGTTGCTGAAAACAACAAATATTTTTTAAGAGGTCCTTTCTTTCAGCCACTATGAAATCCATGATACTAGTCGACTGCAACTTAGTGTGCTTTCCATCCACTGAAAAAAATGAAAGGCAGTCACTCTCAGGAAGACCATGGCTGCAGACTGACTTCATTAGACTACTTCCTTTGAAAAGGTATAAAGGAATAATCTGGACTCATGGATCCATTTTTTTCAATAAATTATAAATGGTAATACAAGATATTTAATTGATTTTTCTCTATGTTCCTTTAAAAAAAATTATTGCTCTGTTTTCTCAAAATGACCCCTTTTCATTATTTATGCTTATCTTTGCTCCTACAGCAGTAAGGCAGAAAACTGAAGTAGCTTTGGGCCTCTTTTTTTTTTTGAGTTGGAGTCTCACCCTGTCGCCCAGGTCAGAGTGTAGTGGCACACTCATGGCTGCCACCCAGGCGTTGACCTGCTGGGCTATGGCGATCCTCCCGCCTCAGCCTTCCAAGTAGCTGGAACTACAGGCGTGTGCTGCCACACCCGACTAATATTTTATTTATTGTAGAGACGAGGTCTGACCAAGTTGCCCGGGCTGGTCTCGAACCCACAAGCTCAGGCAATCCACTTGCCTCAGCCTCCCAAAGTGCTGGGATGACAGGCTGAGCCACCGAACCCGGCCATGTGGGCCTCTCTTAGACCCAATATCCCCAACTGTACAGTGAGAGGATCTCTAGGGGTCCTCCCAGCATTAAAATTCTGAGTTACAGAGCCCTTTCTTAAAAAGCAAGCTTTTTATCTAGATTGAATCAAAAGACTTGACTACAGGACTTTGAATTGAACAACATGAAACTGTGACTCAAGAGTCAAGTTTCACATTTTCTATTTCTCTTGAATAAATAAAATGTATTAGAGTCCCCAATTTAACAAGAGTATGTTGAACTTTATTAAATATCGCTTACTTATGAAGGAGATTGCCCTCTGCCAAGGTAACCAGAAGCCAAATTCCTAAGATGCCGGGGCTTAGAAGGACAGTGGGTGGGTTGTCCTCTAGGTGAATTCCCTCTTATGACAGATAAAGAAACTGAGGCGCTGGAAGCACAAAGTCTTCCAGGCACTTGCAAGTCATAGGGCCTCTAATTCCTTTTTTTCTCTTCCACTTCAGCATAGCATGGCATAGAGTGAAACGCCTTGTCAATAAACAAAGGAATAGAAGAAGGCAATACCATTACCAGGTCACTAAATAATTTAGAGCCTAATTTTTCCTTTCTTTAATGCAACAACCTTATGTTCAGAAACTTACAGTTCAAAGTACAATAAGTAAAACCATGTCCATATGCAGATTTGTCTTCTCCCATATGCATCTTAAGAAAATAACAAACAAACAAAAATTTTATCATCAGCCCCTAAGAAACAAAAACCGAAATTAAAAGAAAGAATGGACTAAATCTAAATTGTATATTTTCATTCCTTCTAAAAGGATTAAATAACAGAATTCTAAATGGTTTGTTTGTACTTTCCATGCAATATGTAGATTAACCATGAAATTCTGTTTGGGACACTTTGACATCTGTTTTCAGTGCATTACAATGAAATCTGGGGACTTGATACATACATTTGCTGTAATAAAACTGTCACTAATCAGTGTTTTCCAAAATATTGCCCATAACTATTACTATTCAGTAGTCTCATTTGCATGATCTAATATTGTTGCTACCTCGTGTCTTTCCCTGACAATGTGTTAGCTGGTCCCAGGCACATGGTCTAAAATGGCTGCAAACCACTCGATAATCTCAGCATTTCCACAGTACTCTGTACATACACATGTGAGCTGTCCTAGCGTTACACGAATACTTCATCCCTTCATGAAATATTTTCCCTGTAACTGGAGCACCCAAGGTTGGATTTACATCCTTGGGTGTGAAAAATTCAACGACGACAAAGGAGCCCACACTGAGGAGGAAATGATGCTTCCTGGGACTTCTACAACAGGAGATGTAAACACAGTCCTAACTCAGAAGTCCCATCAACGAACGTGTAATGATGGTTTTGTTGTTTTTTTTTTTTGTTTAAACAATAAATGCTGAGTCTGTTGTTAACTTAAGCCATGTCTAGGAACTGCAGAACAAGACTGGACCAGACTTGAAGATTGGGTCTACTTCATTTTCTCTAGAATTAATAGATGGCTTTATCAATGACAGATACCACAAACCACAAGCTCGCAATGTGTTAACACAACCTCCTGGATATTATACTGAACAAATGTTTCTCTTTCATGTGGCACATATCTGGTGTGTCGTGTACAAAACATGGGTCTCAGGGGAAAAGTAAGTCTGACAGCCCAAACACGGTATTCTCCAAAACACAAAACTCTTACTAGAAAACAATTTGTCTACCTATGCTGCTTCTAAACAAATTCCATATTTTATCAGTACTTGGCATTATATTCATATTGCTTAACAGTCAATATAATTTCATTTTATCCTCCCATGAACTCGTCTTAAACCTGAAATATGTTGTTTCCCTATGCACATGTTTTATATTATACAAATGTTGGATACAAAAAGCAGATTAATTGTAGGCCCTAATGCTGTGTTTGTTAGTACTAAGAAGTCATTCCAAATGTTCCAAAAGGGATTAATGTAGTATAACAAGTCTATTTAATTATTGTAAGACCAGTGATCCTCATATTACTATAAGCTGCTTTTCCCTTTTTTGGAGACTGCAAATAGAACAGAAATTGTTACATGATAACTATAAGTCATATCCTAAAATACTGATGCTCTACCATCAGGAATCAAGGAATATGTAAGCATCTTTGAAAGGCTATGAAGGGTGACCAGTATTTAAGGTGAACATCACATTTTAAATCCTAAGTGTAAGCAAAGTGTTTCAAACTCATCGAAATGATACCAAATCCTTCTGCCATCAACAGTAATTGAGTTTACATATGTTAAAAAATCGTAGGTGCACTTTATCTCATGTACTTTTTTATTTTCATGTCTCCCACGAACAGAACTGCAACTAAACACCAGTATGTTCTCAAAAGGAAAAGATATGCCACGGATTATTAAAAATTATGTGCCAGAGTCTAAACAAGCTAATCAATGTTCTGATTCTGCTTTCTGCATAACCTAGTTACCCTTTAACTAATGGACAAACACTGAAATAACTTTTCCTATTAACCCCCGGCTAAAACCCCTAGGCACATGATACACATTATTATAAAGTGCTTCATGCGAGTATCATGCTTTTTTACATGGCATCAATGTGACATGTGATTTAACGCTTTCCTAAGTAGGAACTGTAGGCATGGGCTAATCTCCCCACTTTCCCAGCTGCTGTGCAACTCACTGTTCGTGGGGAACCAAACCCCAGAATGAGTTCCTCCAGGGGTCTGGTCCACACGGCTCCATGACTACATGGACCCAACCAACCAGAGCCACCAAAGTCGAACGCTGTGATCCCCAACCGTGGCTTGGTCAGAAGCGAATGTTTTCACCATTTCCCATGTGGCTTCCAGTTGTTCTTAGTAAAAGTGACATCACTTCAGAAGATAATAAATACTAACTTCTGTCCTCTAGAGTTCATTTAATTATTTAATTTTCTGAACACCATAAAAAGGGGGAATGGGAAAGGATGACTTAAAGGAGAAAAATTAAATGGCAATAAATCAAAACAATTTGTGCAACCAATTAAACAGTTTGAGGTTTTGACTCAACTAAGGGTCATTTTAAAATAAGGTACTGTCAGACTCTCAAAATAGTCTAAAAACCAGCGGCATGCTCTTTTTTAGGAACAATCCAGTCTAGCCACATCATCATCACTCCTGTCCAACCAAATCTAAAACATAAGTGTAGTTCTTCCAAATGTTGGCAATTTAACTTTTTTGTACATGACAGTTTTATGCTTTTATTGGACTGCAATGAATTACAAGTACTTGCTAGGACACCCTTTGTTCACACCAAAGTTGAGTTATTTATTCAGAGAACCACCAGTAAAAGTATTTTATTCCTTCCCTTCCAATCTGCCTAAGATTGATCAAGTTTATTCACTGGGAAGTCTGAGGTAAAGGTTTTCTAAGACTGGACAGTAATTCTCATCTAAATCCGTTTTAAAACTTTCCTCAACTAGCTTACTTCTTGTGTCTATATACAGAGTTTTCATTAATAAATATTTATACACACAACTTGGGCAGGACTTTGATTTTCTCTATGGAATGTTTTATAACCTGAGACACATATAAAGTCACTGATGCTTCAACATCTAATCATTTCTTCTTTTCGCTATGGGATAGTTTTTCTGGAAGTCTAGATTATGCTATTTTTCTTCACATATAGTAATAATACCTATTACTAACATTATTGCTCTTAACTTTATATCATTTAATCCTAAAACAGCCCTGTGAAGAAGGCATTTTAATCCCCAATTGACAAAAGAGACAAGCAAAGCACATGAAGCTTAAGAGACTCGACCAAGGTCGCAAAGCTGATAAAAAGCAGAAGCCGTCAAGACCAGAACCCAAAATGCCAAATTCTATGCACATACTTTCGATTATAGCTTGAATATCTATGTCCCCCTGAAATTCATACATTGAAATTCTAACCCCCAACGTGATGGTATTAGGAGATGGGGGCTTCGGGAGATAATTAGGTCACAAGAGGAGCCTTCATAAATGGGATTCGTGCCCTTATCAACGAGAGCCCAGAGAGTTTTCACTGTTTTTGCCACCATATGCGGATACAACAAAAAGTCAGCAGTCTGAAACCTGGAAGACAGCCCTCACCAGACCCGGACCAAGCTGGCACCCTGCTCTCAGACTTGCAGCCTCCAGAACTGTGATAGATAAATACATTTTAGTGTTTGCAAGCCGCCCAGTTCATGTTATTTTGTTATAGCAGCCTGAACTAACTGAGACGCTGTCTGTGCTCTATAAAAACTGAAAAGGCAAAGAAGAAGGGAGAAATGCTTAACTCCGAAAGCAGTCCAAAATTCAAAGGATGACAGAATATTTTAAGCTGCATGTTATTTACTCTTCAATCTAAGAATAAGTCCTCTTTCTTAAGTAATTCCTATAAGATCTAAGCCCCACCTTTCTCTTTTTTTTCTAACTTCACTTCTCCTCAATTCCCTACAGCACACACACACACACACACACACACACACACACACACACACACACACACACTCACACACGTTATCCATGGTCCAGACACTTAACCTCTTTAACTCAGCTGAGATCACTTTAAAATTCTTTCAATGGAGGCAGACATCTGGAGAAAATTGAAGACGTTTTTAAATCCTCAAGCCTGGCTGCTGTGCTCATACCACAGTCCCACTGCCACATGACCCCTCAGTCCACTAGCCACATCCAAATCCGACTCCTTGTTGGTGCTACCACTGAGGATGGCAAGCACTGAGCGGAAAGGCAAAAGAGATGTTTTCTACTCTGGACCAGTTTTCATAGGAAAGGAGAGAAACACGGAGGCCACGGACTAAAATCAGATTCAGCGCGTTTCATTCACCCTTCTTCCCCTGACCCCTAGAATGCTGGATTATCAACATGATTAATTCTGAAAAGCATTTAAATTCCTTGATCTTGTGAACATTCCTGGCGGGGGAAATCGTTTAAAACAACAACAAGGAAAAAAGAAAAAAGACGAGAAAAAAGAGAAAGAAAGGAAAGAAAACCCTCTCACCTGCTATTTTGGGATATTTTTTAAACAGGAATACAAAACTCGAGTGCTTTTTTCCCAAGATTCTAGTGCCTGTAGCACATTGTCTCTCATATGTCAGTGTATCTACACACATGTATAAACAGTATGCGAAACACAAGTAAGGAAACGTACATTCTAACTTAAACTTCCTTTTTTCCTCTAATAATTTAAAAATAAGATGTAACAGCTTGGAGTTTAAATATTTAATCTGGCAAATATAGGAGAAATCATGAACTATAATGTCGTATTTGGCAAAGAAGAGTTTGGTAGGATAAAAATATCTGTGTTTTAACATTTTAGAAGGCATTTCCAATATTTTAAAAATAAAATTACTTCACTGCTTCGGAGAAGAACGGAGGTAAAAGTCTCTATTTTTGCACATGAGGCGTTCATGAAGAGTCGAAAAAACAATTTTTATCTTCATTAAAATAAATGGTTGATTTTACATGCTGGCAAAAGTTCCCATGAAAATAAAACCTTCGTATTTACTAATGGTTCTCTACTATGTCATGAAATTTAGCTATTTGAGTTACAAAGGATAGGCTTCCCTTAAAACTGTAACATAAATTATGAGACGGTACACATGAAATTACAATGTTCCTCTCATACGTAAAAGAAAATGTTTTCCCTACATGTTTAGTATACAGATTTTTCCAGTACTACACGAAGATTTACAGTGCGAAGTTCAAAAGTCATTTGTTTTAGGACTTACACATTGGTAACCAAAAGCATAACTGAACTGATCACTTTTACCCCTTATTATGACAAGAAAATATTTTTATTGTAACAGCTAAAAATGTTGAAAAGGAATTATTAAAGAAACCATAAATATAAAAAGCTGAAATGTCAACCTCAGAAAAGAGTGGAAAAGGAAATTGGGATATGCATCATCATAAAACACAGAAACTGAAAATCGAAGCAGAAAAAAATCTAAATCCCTCTAAATGCCAGAATCCTATGCCCCACCTCTTGCAGCAAGGAGGGCTGCAAATTTGTCCCCATCACTGTCAGAAAACAAAAGAAAGTCACTTCTGCAGCCAGACCATGTCAAACAGAAGACGTTGCTACAGCAGAGGGACGCCTTGAACCCACTGGTGTGTAAAGTAAGGGCTGTGGCCTTTTTGTCAGCTATTACCATAAAAGAATAAGAGGAAACAGTGACATTACTACACAAAAGAAAGGTCAAACAGCTTGCAGCCATTTCATGACCCAAACAAGTCAAGGTCAAGGGATTCAGGTAGCAACTTAGCCAGGGAATAAGTTACAGCGCAAATGAATTGTTTTAACACATCAGCTTTGGTCAATTAAACCTAACAAGGCAAGTTGCATCACGTAGCAGGGTTCCTGACACCAAGGCCAGAAGCTGAGACCGACCTCATAAAACAAGGCTTTTAACATAGCATAGCAAATTTAAGGTAATCCATCCAGAAACTGCAGATGTCAGAATAATAAAATACAAGTTGTCCTAAGCAGAAACATTTTTTGCACTTTAGAATTCACTAGCGGAGGAGTATAGACTTCATTTGGCATACTCGTGTTATTAACATAGACATAAATGTAATCCCCTATTCACATGAATTACAGAATATACTCTATTGCAAACAACTTTTTCTTAACATCGGTGCTCATGATTCAATTTTTGTCCCAAGTGCTACCATTCCTGGTAACACCCTTATATTTCTCGGTGTAATTTTTTTTCAATTTTAATATGGATAATCAGGTTTTTAAAAAAACTTTTTACCTTCCTTCAGCATCAGAATGTATATTAGTGTCACTTAATAGTAACTGATATTTGTTAAATAGTTTTATGAGATACTTATGCGTTTCAAAATGCAATGGATACTACTTATTAAATTTCTTATTTTGACAACTGAAGTTGAAACTAACCAGAATTTTAAAACTGCATATATTTATCATTAAAGAATTTTCTCACGTGCAATTCTTGTTTTATTTTGCACTTGCTAAACAAACTCAATTTTCAACTGGTTTGTGCGTCATCCATAACTTACTACATATTCTGAACTGCCTTAAAAATGAGATTCTGAAAGCATACAACCTCCAGGCAACTTCTGAGAGTAAAATTACTTCATCCATCACCTCCTATTTTCAATTATATAGTCCTTGTTCAGAGTTATTAATTTGTCTGTGATTCATAAATGCGGTCCTATTTAAACTATCATCACAAACAAAGAATATGTGTATCTCAATGTCTTATTATAAACAATATATTTGTGCACTGGAACAGTCATTCCATTTTAGAACATGGCTTCATTTAGATTTTGAAGAATTTTTCTTTTTAATGTGTAGCCTTCAACTCAGCCTCAAGGTCTTGCCACCTCATTCGTTAATTGGTAGCCAGTTCTTCCAATTTTCTGAATAATGTGACGACCAAAAAGCCCAGCCACCCAGGTCCCATCAGTCTCACATCCTGTAACGTTCAGTCTAACACAAGCTCACTCCTGACTGCACACACTTCGTTTGCACAAGTTCTCTGCAGCTTGATGATTTCTTCCCTCTGCCAAAACCGAACAACCGAATTCAGTTCAGTTAAACACATCGCATAATTAGAGTTCAAGGGCCTCAGAACGGACTTGAAAATGAGACGACATCCCACGTTGCCTGCCACAGAAAAGTGAGTGTAAGCAAGAGGAAGCATCCCTTCTTGCTGGGCTTGGCAGCGGGGCCTGTGGCCGTAATAACTCGAGTTTCCGATCGCACAGCCGCCAGTCCTTGAGATTTCTAAAATTATTCTTCCTCCACAAGGATGGAAGGAACAAAGTTGGAAAGCGTGCTTTGAACATTCTGTTGGCTAACCATTTGCCCTGCCAACAGGACATACACAGAAAAACTCAAGTATGGCACGGTCTACCCTCATCAACTTCAAACTGGAGAATGCGATGCTTCCATAAACAAAGAGAAACCTTCACCCAAACGCTAGCTAGTTTCAGAGCAAGAGATCGCCCTTGCTTTGGCCCATTCTTATCAGATATTTAATAGCTGCCGACTTTAATGAATGTTTCATATACTACTTCCACTCTCTGTCAACCTGAAGCGTCACACAAAGTAAGACTTATTCCTCTGGTTACAAGTCAATTATCACGTAAGGCACTATGATGACAGAAATGAAAACGAACTGATCTTCATTTTTAAGAATTCCAGAAAATCCAGACTCAGCCTCCCATTGGGTCCCCCCCTCATCAGGTGCTGAAATTCTAACTGTTCAGCAGAGATGCCAAGAGTACTGGTGTCATAAAACAAATAGCTTTCTTAAGTCTTCTGGTCTGGTTTTTCAGCTTAATCCAGCAGAATGAAAGCTTATGGGGAGAAAGACCTTATACTAAGTTGGATACCTTGGACTGTTGCTTCAAATTATAGTGCCAAACTCAGAAGGAAGAAGTTAATGGGAGACTAAAACTTTACCTTCTTCATGGCAGCTGCCACCTCAATACCAAATTCAGGAAAAAAGAATAAAAAAAAAAAAATCCTACCGAAGTTATCTCGAATCTCTATTCTATTACCTCTATGTTTACATGTGCTTCTTACGTACCACTTTGGAAAACAGAAACTTTGCGGAACTCAAGCGATGGCTATAGGTGGTCCCCTCCAAATGGCTCCCACCTGGCTCTAAGTCTCCAAGCACACCCCATCACAGTGCCTATCAGGACGCCATCCCTCAGGTGACCCGGCCAGCATCGCCTGTCGCTGCAACGCACAGCTCCCGCAAACTACCTTGATTCAGGAGCAACGGGCATCATCTTGGTTCTTACACATATGGAGTTATTTGGAATTATTTGACCACACAAGAGACATCATACACTGACTCTGCAAGTCCAAACACATCATCTAGTTAAATATTTCTTATTACAAAATTTGTAGTGCTGTGTATACGGGGGGAAGGATACCTAATTCTATCAATAGGGTACGTTACCAACCTTTGCTGCCTCCAAAAGGTGGGCGCGGCATAGCTATGTTTGAACACTGGAAAAATTATAATTGACGTAACAAACGAGCGTTCCCTCTCTCCATCCCCCAACCCTCTCTCTGAAAAATGAGATCATATTAACAGCAATGCAAGAGCTTAGTTTGCCATATCAGAACACAGATGCCAAGCTTCCCCAGCTGGCAACTGGGGCCTCAGAGTTTAACTCTTAAATTGTCTGGCAAAGCTCTCTTGCAGCAGGGACCTCACAGCAGAGAGGGTGAACTTCTGGTCCCTGAGACTGTTGTTTTTCTTATCAGTCAGAAAACTGCTAAGTATCTTATCTTACAATATATGTTCCCACAAAGGTCTCATTAAGCCTAGGAGTAAGACACGCCAATAAGAGCCCTTCTTTATCTTGTGAATTGTGTATGAGCCAGAATGCAAACAAATGTGCACTAGAGTTCAGGAGTTCAGTCAAGGACAGAATGCTAGATGGGAAAACTTAGCAGTGCTCCCCTAAATCAAACATGCATACCAAGTATTTGTCGTACATGCAAACTTTATGCTTCTCAGAGCATTTCACAATGCAAACACACCAAATCATCCCAGAGAGCAGTCTCATTTTAATAAATTATGAAAGCTTACTTTTTCCCACAATGGGAAATACCTGCGAATGAAATGAAATTTGCTAAAATGTGAAAATACACTGTCAACTCGCTCACAATTATCTACTTAAGCTTTTCATAAAGAAATAATTGTTACCGAAAAGGATCCTGAAACTCAATAACTGAAGGGGAAAATAATTCTTAGCATTGGCTTCCTCACTGATGATATGTGACAACCAGGAAGACTTCTGTTTCAAAAACAATAATGACGCTGATTACAACTTCCCCTGTAAACAAGTCACACTTTTCACAACTTCAAAATGTCCCTCAATTATTATAACATTTAACCACGAAGCAACAATGGATCACAATTTTACAGGCTCACCAAGGCTAAACTACTTTTTCATTATAATGATGACGTTTCTGGGCTCCTTTTAGTACTCCAAAACATGTTTAATAAGAGTGCAAAGTACAGTCTAAAAATCAGGCTGACTTGGTTTAAACCCTGACCTGTTAAATTCATGACAACAAGTTACTATCTCTTGAGATCTTTAAACTTCTTGGTATGTTGTGCCCTCTCTTTCTTCAAAACCCTTTCCTGCCTCAGAGAAAAGCCCAGTTCCTCCCCCACCTCCCCCAAACAACCACCCCCTGCCTTTTTTTTCCCTTCAGACAGGACACAGTCTGGCAGCTCAAGGCCTCCCATAGGCCAGGCTTCCTTCTGTGCAGCCCTTTGGGTAGAACTGCTAATCCCTCTTATTAATTAACAAGATAACGGTGGTTAACCGGAAAGCAATATTAATGCTAGCTATCTAGGAAACTCCAACCAAAATTATGTTCACCTTTTGATTGGTTTTCCCTGGCAACATTTGGATGCAGAATTGAGAAATTCCGAAATGACTGATTTACATCAGACCTTAACACATAGGTTTCCTCTTTAAGATTTCTCTCTCTCTCTCTCTCTCTCTCTCTCTCTGTGTGTGTGTGTCTCTCTCTCTCTCTCTCTCTCTGTGTCTCTCTCTCTCTCTCTCTCTGTGTCTCTCTCTCTCTCTCTCTCTCTCTCTCTCTCTCTCTCCAACATTCACCCTGTTACACATAACTAGCTAGAGAGAAAACTAAGGTCCTCTCAACATGCTACTATAAAATCTGGAAGTGTGGAAACTTCTTTAATCAAGTGGAAACTGAGGGAACTAGAAATTGCATAAGAAATAAGCAGTGATGTGACTGAAAGCAACAGTCATAACGAATGCATATCACTATCTTCAGCTTGCCCTCCACACACTTATCATAGACACGCGGCATCCCACAGGACACTATGTCCCAGGAAGGTGTGCTGTGCAAGGCTTGCCTGGTTTTTGTTTTGTTTTGCTTTGCTTTGCTTTCACGAATGCAATAACAAAGACAATATGGGGAATAGATACCACCTGCCCAAGAATCATTGGACATCTTTAATATCTCTGGGAAAATGGAGACCACCTTAGAGCTATTTTTTTCCTTAATCTGTCAAAATCTTTTTTTTCCCACCCTAAAAAAAGAAAAAGAAAGGTTTTATCTTAGCTAAGGTTTGCTGCAGCAAACAGCAAGCAGCTTTCATTCAGGAATTGTCAAAAACTTTCCAGTGTGCCCACTGCAATGCGGATGCCAACCAACGAATCAAAGGCATTCAGCAACTAGACAAAGAGGGTCTGATGCCAACCTCGGTGCCACTGGCAACCATTATTGGCATCAAACACAGTGTCTGCCTTTTTTTTCCCCTCGCCTGGCACTTCACAAACAAAATGGCGGTTCTTGTAGCAACGAAACAGCCGAAGCGCAGCCCTCTGAATCAATAACGTCAAATGATTTTATGGATTTAGATGCAGCCACTTCCGAATGATGTGGACGTTTTAGGTCAAGGGTGGGGGCATGTCGTTTTCTCAGCAATCGTACTGAACAGGACCCCTTGCTAATGTAATGAAACAGCAGCTATGGACTAAACTGCGGTCAACCAGACTACATGCACAGAGGAAGCCGAATAACAAAGGCATTGAGCCTTAAAGAAAATACTGCCTTGCGGCCACGTGACGCCAAAGTCTAACAAACTATATATTAGAAATAATTCCAAGATGCTCAAGTGTTTCCCACAACCGTCTCAGATGCAATGTAGTACTAGAGCTTGTGTCAAAGCTCAGGTAAGGGACTCCACGATTCAGGAGACAGGAGGCCACTGGGCACGAGGAAGAAAAGAACAAGTGTGGGTTGAACCAAAAAGGAAAGAGGGAAAAAGAAAAGCATAGGAAGTTGGTCAGCAAGGAAACTTTACTGCATGTTGGTCTTTATTTCACCCTCCAGAAGAGATGCAGTACGCGACCTTGTATAAACAACCAAGAGGACTATTGACATTTCTAGATCTGGAAATTGTCAATATATTGCAACATCACTCCACACTGCAATGCGGATGCCAACTAACAAATCACAGGCATCCTGAGCTAAACAAAGAGGGTCTGATGCCAATCCTGGTGCCAGTGGCAACCATCTTTGGCATTCTCTCTGTTCTCTCTCATGCTTTCCTCCCGTCCTTTAGAAGTGGGGAGAGAGAGAAAAAAGGAGGAAAAGGTAATTCTGCTGCTCTTTCTGTTCTTCCATTACATTTTTCTATTCTGGATTTTATTTTCTGCTTTCCTTTGTACCTCCCTACCTGATTTATAAAACAGACTTACGTGGGGTATCATTTACTTAGAGGAGAAATAAAAAGTCATGATGTGAGATATGCAGTCCTCCAATCGACTACAGACTTATCTTTTAAAACCTGCCTTCTCTCATCAACTGCACTGTGAAATGACATAATTAACCTGCACTTGACAAAGAAAAAGATACAAATTTTGAAAAAGGGAAACACAAAAGCATCCTGATAGGAGTTTTTCAAAGAAAGCGCCAACAGATGTTAAGAGATGACGCACTGGCAGGTAGCAGAAGATACAAATCAGATGCACAGGGTAAAATAATACAAGGTTCTTGCAACAGAGACTGTCGAACCGACAACAACAAAAATCTATGTTTTATCTAGCAATATGGTCTCCAAGCGTTGCTTAAAACTTTATGATTATCATGACTAATGGTGCAATACAGAAGACACTCATGCATTTTTCTTTTTTCAATCTATCTTCACAAACCCGAAGGATACGTTCTTTATTGTCAGTTCATCAAAACCAAAAGAGTTGGCTGCCTGCCCCAAGAGTAAATGTGCATGCATGCACACCTCAAAAACTAGCCTTCAAGCAAGTTAAAATGTGAGCAGCAGTGAAGTGCTTACAAATCTTCCCTCTCTGTGCTAAAAAAGTTACATGACCCACTTTTTAAGAAAACTTTACTTCCAGCCTTGACTTCCACAACACGGTTACAACACATTTATAGTCCATCCAATACATATACACAGCCCACCTTAAAATGTCATCTTCTAGACAGCTGTCAATCAAATTAAGTGTCATGTGTTAATGAGAGCTTTTATTTTAGGATGCACAGGACAAAAATATATTTTCCCCAAACCATTATTACTCAGTCTTTAATTATTAAATGCATGGGAATCATAAATGCAATGTTTCTGTTTTTTAAGAAAATGTAATATTTCCAAATGTGCAATGTCCAACACCATTATTTAAAAATCACACTAAAAATTATAAAATGACATTTAATGACATATCTCTAAATCTACCTCAAGGAAATACCAAGACAATAAGCACATAGTAAGTACCTAGATTCCCAAGTCAAGAGAGTAATTTTGATATTTAATTTTTCCGGATAATTATAAAGTTTGTAACAATTTAATAAATCCTACATTTATATAACGGACGTCAGATAACCGTCTGCCAGCTGGCTATCTGTAGACCATTTTCTCTCCCACCAGGCCAAGTTCAGAAATGACCCACCATCTGTGACAGCCCAAACTTCAGTCCACTTTGGGTATACTGTTTTTTTTAAAGTTGGTGTTTCACTATGGACTGTTGCTAATGCAAGCACATCTATACCCTGACACATTTATTTGAAGAACAGAAATTCTCACCTACTTAAGAAAAACAGATTAAGAAAAATAAAAATAACAAAGAAATAAGTTTCATTAACTCAGATACTCAGCAAGAACATCACCTATTTTTAATTACTCAGGCAACATTTCTACCATTCTCTTTATCAAGTATTTTAAATAATAGGTATGGTATGCGGTTTCTGCATTCTTTTTGAGATTTATTTTAAACCAGTGTAACCAGTCCACGTTTTTGTTCTGCAATGTTCTGTAAGGAGACCTGTGACTTTCCTCCTCAGTAAGTTTTATGAATTTACATACAAGTAAACTAAACAATATTAAGTGTTCCCGAGTCACTCTGGGACAATATTACAAACTGTTTAAACAAGAACTAAATTCCATTTAATCTACAGCGGATACTGCATGATCAAAAGTAGGTGATAGAAATAATAAAATTAAATCTAGGTCTATGCAAGATGTACTTTTTGATACTGGCTCTCTTAAGCATTTTGTAATAGTACATGTGAATTCAGTGCACTAGCACTAAATTCATGGACAAAATTCCTCTACCATTAGTTAAGAGGCTAATATAAAGATTATTAAAGAGCGGTTTGACTAATCACACACAAAGTTACATTTCCAAATCGGGAAAAGATGGCTAGATGCTTTAAGAAATGCAGCCTAGGACAGAAAGTGAAGTGTGATCAACTACATTTTTTAGACCACTCTGTGTCTTTGGAAAAGTATGCTCTTTTAGACACTTGGAAACGCATCTCTTTGTAGTCTCTTGTAAACATCCAAACCAACCCAGGTCTGAGAGCTCCTGGTCTCTTTGAATGGCTCACACGAGGCCGTGGACGTGTGAGTGAAAGTGGACACCCCGCGGCCCCCAGAGAGGACACAGGAGATCTCGGGGCCTCGAGGACCATCTAACCCAAGCCAGCTATTCCGTCTACGGAGGCGAGTGGGCAGTGCCTGCCGTGCTGGAAGAAAGGACAATCAGCTCCTACCTTGCTCCTGCACGTAGTATGCCAAAAACAAATCAAGCTCCTTAACCGACACTGTGATATGATGTGGCTGGACACAAAGTGCTGGGTTTGTGCAATGTGGGGACTTCATGAGCCGCTCTCCATCGGTACTTTCCAAGGGGATGCCTTTGAACAGGATCACCATGACTAGATCCAGACGCCAGACTTTGTCTGCCTGTCGCAGGCAGTCGATCCTCCGAATCTTACCCTTCTGGTCGGGATTGGATAAGACACAGCACGGGTGCTTCTTGCCAGTCACGGTGAGCACAAAGTCCTCTCGATACTCCTGGCGGATATCTTTGCGCAGTTTGGCCAGGAGCCTGGATGCCCACTTCTGTTTGATTTCAGGCTTTTCACTGAGAAGCTCATCCTTGACTGCTCTTTCTTCATCCTTTGACATTCTCTTCTCGTGCTTTTTAAAGTACTTGCGTTTTCGAGCCTGCAGGTTGAACCAAGTGTAGGCAATTGCACGGACATGTGGAAGAAGTGCCTCGATGAATGGGTGAAATTCATCCTGTGGAAGGGGACGGGGGAGAGATGGGCACAGTCAGTTTAAGATAAGACCACAACCCGTTCCCGGTTCAGCGCAAAAAAAGGATGCATGAAAATCACGTTCCTTTCTTATTGCAAATTACCAAAATAGCAGGACAGGAGGAAAATAAAGTATGCCAAGCTGCCCCTTTTCCACCAAAGTGCGCAGGTCAGTTCTCCCTCCTCCAAAAAAAAAAAAACACAAGGTCTGTATTTTGTATCTACACTCTGGCCCCATCCCCCTCATGCCCACCCCAATGCCATGCATCCCACATTCTTTAAAACATATACAACCCAGGTGCTTGGCACCCCATTTAATATTTAAATATTTGATTGACCAACAAACACTACGCAGTACCATTGTACAAAGAACACAGTGAGTTTTTTTTGTTTTTTGCTTTGTTTGTAAATCGGAGCAGAGCTGTTCAGAAGGCAGGAGCGATGCCACAGTTCATTTCTCTTCTCTGTGGCACAGAAACACAAAGCATATAGATGCTCAGTGTAATGCCACACAGTTCCCGCTTTTGGAGCATGCTCTCAGCAAGAGGCTGCTGGTGGCGCAAAGAGCATGCGCCATTAAACTTGATCCATTTTCTTATCAAACGTCCAACATTCCAACACTGAAACAGCACCATTCCAGGAGCGGTAACTAGAGAAACCGGTATACAGTGAGGGAAAGTGGGCAAAGGACACAGCTCGTCGTTTCGGTGTCCTGAACAGAAGGTTTCCATACTTTGAGCAGCGCATTCTCTCCCTGCACCACCAACACCAGCTCCCAACACACACCCACACCCCTCCCCACACACACACTCTCGTGCTCTCTGATACATGCTCCCGCATTTTTAAATAGAAGTTTTCAAAGTTGAAAACAAAAATGACATGAATGTTCTTCCTGCAGCTTCCCGATAGAATGTGAAGCCCCCCCGAGTCAGTTAATTTGTTAACCGATCACATGAGTATGGCAATTATTCTAAAACCCTTAAAAATCAATCCGAGGTGAACAATGAAAAATGGCAACTTGGCACCAACTTTGCATTCTTTGTGTCTCTGCGTGCTGTGGCAGGGTGACTCGAGGAGCACACTGCTGGTCAGTGACTGCTTTCTGTGGCATCCACACCGTACATTCGCCATGTAGCTGCCTTCTCGAACAGGACTGTGGGAGCACATATGCATGTGCTTGCTAATCGACACATGTATAGATTACTCAGTACCCGTCTTTCGGATTAACTGGGCGCCTTCATTTACCTTTAGGCACCTGCATTTTTCCTGCTTATGTCACCCAAGTCTCTTTTTTGGGGAGGAAGGGGGCAGTGAGGAAGGGCAGACGATCCTTACCTACAGATATTTTAAGTTACTTCTCAATGCAGGCAGTGTTTCATTACTCCCTGACTTTGGTAAAACTGTCTTATACGCTCAGCCCTCTTACTGTTCGGAGAAAGAGCTTAGCACCTCATGCATGCACACTGTATGCATGCAATACACCAAACAGGAACTTCACTGGACCACTTTTCTAATCACATGGACTAGATCATCATCCCAACCACAAAATAACTTTCTCTAACTGATTGTTTCCCAAAAGTTAGAATTTACGTACTAATGTTCGTGACCGTGAACTATGTAGAATAAATTCTGTTCCACCAGTGGACCGGCTAATTCCATTCGATAAAGACCAGGAAAATAAAACTGATGACCCTCTAACAAAGACGGTGTCTAAAAAAATTCCATCCAGATATGAACGCATTTCTCAGGTAAAAGTTAAAGTCTGAATGCTAGTGACTGCAACATGTTAGCTGTTTGCAATTCAGATACGGAAGAGGTGCATGTCCCATCCAATCAATAATGTAGTTATCAAGTGCTCTAACGTATTGCTGTAAAACGCTCCTACAACAGAATGAAGTATGAATCAAAATTTTATAACAATACAGAATGCAGATGATTACATCACAACACGAAGCATAACCAAATGCCATAGAGGAAATCATTAAACCGATCAGTAGTTTCCAGCAGAGAGTTGAACAATTCGGTTACTATTCCAGCACATTAAACTAGGCCATGGAAAGAGTTAAACCACAATCTGTTCTTTGTGTGGGAAGGCAGCCCGGCTCACAGCAACCACAGCCCATGATAAGACTCCTCTAACTCCATACACTTTCTGATGCCATGCTTTTAGCTTTCACTGGAACTACAAAAACTTTGTTCATCCCCTTTAGAAATACATGCAAAAGGAAGGCCTACTCAAGGAAATGTGGACTTAAATGTGCTCGGGAACTCACTTCCTATAATCCTTGACTATGATTTACTGATAGGACGGAAACACATGCACAAACGCACTCATAAACTAAAAACTTGAGAATGTAAAGAGTACACAGAGTAGAGGCGATGGGCTTGGTCTCACTCATTTCACCCTTGCCATGCTTTTTAAAATGCAATATGATTTTATAGATGTTAAGCAATGCGGTAACACTTAAGGACTTACGTCCTTAAGTACTATGTTCAGTGACATTTCATTTGCTTATAAAGATATCAAACACAGTTCTGATTAAATTTGTTAGAGTTTCAATATTGGACCATAAGCATTAGCGCTCATGCGACAAATCTCGAAATTTTAACAAGTTATTTTAAACAACCGAAAGGCGAATATGATATAGACAAAATGTAAATGTGAAGGTGGAACTGGAAAAATTCTGAGTAAATGCACACAAAACAGTTTCTTAAGGTTGCTTTGAGTTTGCTGTCAATGCTGCCAAATATTGTTTTAAAACATACATGTTTAACTGATAAATTGAAGTAACAAACTTCCTCAGGTTGCCAATTTGCCTTATTAATATCTTTTGGGGCTTCACTATTAGGTGAACTCCATTCAAATGAAACACTTATTTGGCAAGGGAACATAGCCCCTAAAAATAATTATAAATGAAGGCTACTATAATGCACATATCCATCTGCATTAACATGCATAAATGTCATCTCCCAAGTGTGACTGTATTCTGATGCTGAGTAGCAATACATTCTTAAAGATTATGAGTCACATGAATATGGAACTGTCCTCATTAAAAAAAAAAAGAAAGAAAACAAAAGAAAAGGTGATCAAGGTTTTCAAATGTCCTAACTAATAGATGATCACAATAACAGTAAGCAGTTATGAAATTATTTTTTCAAAAAAGCAAAACATAGAAGTGATTTTAAATCAACGGCTTATGCTAAGGTAACATGCAACCTCACCGAATTGTTATTAAAATGTTATTAAATTGATGCCCAGTAATTTTTCTCCTTTAAAACTTCTTTTAGTTTAACTAAATTGACAAAGGAAATGACTAAATTACAAATTTTAAATATAAAAATAGTCTTAATTTCACTAAGCATATTTCTTTTCACAGAAACAATGCTCTCCGTGAAAGAGATGAATAATTCGACCAATATAGAGTTTGGAACAGTAAATACCAGGTGCTCTTGGAGCATTGCTATATAACAATAAACCATGAAAAAAATGTACCTAAATAATTAAAAGACACACACACACAAAGTTCAGTGCCATCATGCAATTGAAAGCTATATTATTAAGAGTTTACATTAATCTAAAACAAATATTCAATCACATATGATAGTTCTTAATTTTTTTAACATGTGGCTTATGCTGATGTATAAATATTGATCTATATTGACATACTGAAACTGTAGCCTAACATTTTGCTAAATAATACCTTTCATGGTGGCTCCTTTTAAATTAATATTCTTTCTAAAACCTAGATCCCTTATTGCAGCAACTGAGACACTTTTTAAAGTTTTCAACAAATTAAAAAGGTTACTGTATTTTGTATTTACATGTCCTGGAAGCACGGTTTGCTGAAACTGTTAGGACCTTATGATACAAAACTATACAAAAGTAACACTATTAACGTGTCCTCACTTTTGCAACACCTACGCTACCTGTAAAGTCATGTAGAGATTAGTTAAGTGAGAATTCTTAAGCTAAAATTCCTTCGCTGGTATAGGCCTTGTTTTGATGCATAAGCCTAGATTTATATTATTAAAACAGTAGAGAATATTAGTCATCATGAGTTAGTGTTGGTAAGTCCGTATCCCTGAATACTAATATGATAGTTAAATGATTATGCTGTATTCGCTCCTAACATTCCATATGCCTCGATGCTGCAATATTATTTTTAACTTGCACAAATTAAGATAAAGCTAGTGACTTTCCAACACATATTTGGAGGAGACTAAAAATGCAATGTAATCGCTAGCTAGCATTGTTTCTAAAAAGCTGATGCTAGAAATATAAATATAGGAAAACGCACAATTATTCCATCTTTTACAGGTGAGAATAAGTGATGCCGTACTTTGTGAGAGGCTTACTTCAATTTGTTTGATGTCATCCCAGTGTAAAAACAATATTAAATGGACACGGCTTACCAGAAACAGAGAAGAATATATCCGGCTGATGGGCTACATTAAAGGTAACTTACAACTGAAGACAATTCGTTATACCTGAAAGAGTTTCATCATCTTTACTGGCTATTAGCATTCGTGGCTTTTAAGATACGAGTAGTCCAGCCACTCATTTTTCCAGTTTTGTTAAATTAAAGTGCATGTTTACTTGCTGAAAATAGCCATATCTAAGTTAATCATACTCAGATGCCAAACAAAATATAAACAATAAAAAATGTGTCAGCCAAAAAGCTACAGGACTGTATCCAATCACTGAATAAGCCTTATCATTGTTTTCATCTTCATTCACAATTTATGAATGCCTCGGTCCTTTTGAATCACAATGGCTTCTAATTGTCATACAATTGAAATCTTAATTATTTGCCCATTATTAAAATGCATCATCGCGATATTAGATTTTAAAAATGTTTTAACACCTCCAAGACTGGCCGCCACTTCTTTACACGATTCGTTTTCACGTCCGTGTCAAAGACAACGGTTATCAATTACCAATCGAGCCCCATCCTCCTGGAAGCCGAAGTAAACCGTCCCATGCCTTCGGCGGTTCAAAGTCCTGCTTCAAACCACCGATCTGGGCTAAGGTATCTAGTTCGCCAGTTGCCGAGTGCGCCGGGCAGCGGAGAAAACTGCCCGCAGGTAAGCCTGTCTGGTCTCGCCACTTTTCGACGGGATCGCCCTGTCTGGAGGCACGGCAAACGCGTCGTGGGAAAAGTACGAAGCCAGCGTTTCACTGCATAACGTTGTTCCCGCGGTCTCAGGGCAATTTTCGGGGGGGCCCGGGGACCCCACTTTTCAGCACTGCTTAACGCCTTCCGCGCTACGCCCAAACGTCGCCCGGGGAGCGGGTCTCCGCCAAGCGAGCGCGTCCGAAAACTTCGCCCTGGCCGCGGCCAGGCGACTCGCGTCAGCGCGCGGACCGCCTTCGCGGGGCGGCCACGGGAGCCCCGAGCGCGGCGGGTCGCCGCGCGCCGGCGCTTCGGCTGCCCACGCCGGGCCGAGCCCGGGCCCCGGACCCCGCCGGCGGCTCGCCCGGGCGTCCGGGCGCCCCCGGGCGCGCGGAGGCCCCGGCCACGTTCGCGGCCGTCGCGAAGACTCGGCCCCCGCGAGCGCTCGGAGCCCGGGCCGCCCCGGCGCGCCAGCCGCCGCCGGGGGCGCGGGCCCTCCGGGCGGGGGTGCCGCGGCGGCCGGCGCGCGCTCGGGGGCCGCGCGGGGCCCGGCCCGGCCCGGCCCGCCCCGGCGGCCGCGCCCGGCCGGGCCCCGCGCCGCCCGCGCCCGCTCCTCCCGGGGCCGGGCCGGGGCCGGGCGGGGCGGGGAGGCGCGCCGGGGCCGCCCGGGGTCCGCGCCGCGAGAGCCGCCCGACCAGACAAAGGCGCTGCGGGCCGGGGAGAGAGCTCGAGCAAGCGACCGAGACATGTACCTGGGTGAGACAGATGGGAGAATACATCATGGCTTCGCCTTAAAACGCACTTTCCCGGAGATGCCCAAGAGAATCTTCGAGAAGCGAGAATTTCACCGATTCATTTTACAGTCGCCGGAGCCCCGCGAGGCGATCAATCAGGACGGGGCTCTGCGCCGGCTCGCCGCAACTTCGCCACGAACCCGGGCCTCCTTAAATAGCCAAAGATTCAAGTTCACTCGGCGTGCTGGATTTCCCGGGGTGAAATCCAATCTACACTTTTAACCCTCTTGCCGTCCGCGCGCGCCGGCCGTGCTCGCCGAGGCCGCCGCCGCCGCCGCCGCCGCGCGGGCTGCCTTTCGCCCGGGTTTGGGGTGTGTTTTCTGGGTTGCAGTAGTTGTTGTTGTTGGGGGCCGGGGGGGCGCGCAGGTTCGGGGTGGGTCGGGTCGGGGTGCTGGCTGGTGGCGGAGTGCTTTTTTAAAAAAAGGCGGGGAGGGGGGCGCCGGAGGGCGGGCGGGCGGGCGGGCGAGGAGGACGTGTCACCGCGCCGGGAAAGTTCAAGGTTACAGCCCCGAGCACTGCGGCAGGATCCCGGAGTGGCGACCGCAGGCGAAACTTTGCCGCGAGCCGACCATGTGTGTGCGCGCGGGGGGGCGCGAGCGAGTGCGCGCGGGGGGGCGCGCGCGGGAGAGGGCCGGGGGGCGGGGGGCGGGAGAGCCCGGGGTGAGGGAGGGGCGCGAGCGCGGGTCTCCGGGGCGGAAGAGGCGCGCGGCGCGCGGTCCCCGCCGCCGCCGCCCGCGCCGGCCCCTCCGCGCCCGCCCGCCGCCGCCCGCCGCCCGCCGCCCGCCGCCCGCCTCGCCCCGCGTCTGACCCGGCCGGGCGCGGAGGCCGCAGTCGCCGCGGCGGCCCGGCGCGCGCGGGAGCGCGACGACCTCCCGAGAGAGCCCCAGCGGAAGATCCCGCTCTCCCGCGCGGCGCAGGCTCCTCTCCGTGCTGCTCTGGGCTCGCGTTCCCCTCCCTTGCTTGCTCGCTTTCGCTGCAAAACTTGGAAGTTGAAAAATTCACCGGTTCCACCCTCTGGACCCCGCTCGAGCTCTCTCCAAATCAGACTTAAGGATCGTTTTATTATTTAATTACACAATCATCGCTTTACTCCTCCTCCAGCAAACGCGCATTCCTTCTGCACCAGCCTCCCCACGCCCCCGCCCCCCACCTTCCTCCTCCTCTCTCCCTCTCCCTCTCCCTCTCTCTCTCTCTCTCTCTCTCTGTGTGTGTGTGTGTGTGTGTGTGTGTGTGTGTGTGTGTGAGTGTGACTCTCTATTTGTTAAAGGTGTCCTGCCGATGCTACAGAACCAGGACTTTTTTTTCAAAATAGCGCTTCTCTGCGCCACCCTCCCACGCCACACACGTGCACACCCCCGAAAGCCCGCCCTGGAAGAGGTATTTCGGTGCTCGCTGCGGACTCTGCAAGCCGCGGGAACATCCGAGTGGGAGAAGCCCTGAACCGGTCTGGGCCCGAGAGAAACAAATGGAAAATTCCCTCACACCCAGGCCGCCCCCGGGCCAGGGCTGGGGCGCGGAGACTCGCACCCGGGCGGGCGGAGCCCGCGGCGGCAGCGAGCAGGCGGAGTCCGAGGGGGCGGGGGCCGGCGAACTTGAGCGCAGGGAGTTGGGGCGCGCGGCGCCGCGTCCCCGGAGGCCCCGCCCGGAGCCCGCGATCGCGGCGGGGGCGCGGGGTCCGCCCGGGGCGCCCCTCCGCCGGCCCGCGCCCGGGGCGGCTGCGGCGCGCGGCGCTTCGCCGCGGCGTGCCGCCCTCCCGGGGGCGGTTCGTGCACGTGGCCTCGCTCGGCGCGGGAGGCGCGGCCGAGCCCCCGCCGCCGTCGCCGCCGCCTCCCGCCCCCTCCGGCGGCCCCGCCGGCTGGCTCCCAGCCCCGCCCCCGGGGCCCGGGGCGCCGGCGGAAAGCGGGGCGGGCCGCGGCGCGCCCGGGGCTGCGGGCGGGCGGGCGGACGCGCGCGCGGGGTGCGTGTGCCGCGGCGGCCCTCCGGAGGCGGCCGGCCCCGAGCCCCGCCCCGAGCGCGGCCGCCAGCGAGGGAACTCGACTCCGGGCCGGGGGCCGGGGGCCGGGGGCCGGGGGCCGGGGGCCGGGGGCCGGGGGCCGGGGGCCGGGGCCGGCCCCGCGCCCGTTCGGCGCGCACACGCCCTCGCCGCCCCCAGCTCCGGCTCTGCGCGGCGGGCGGGGGGTGCTGGAAGCCGAGGCCGCCGGACAATGGCGAGAGGAAAAGTGAGTGCCCGGGGCGCGGCGGCTGCCCGGCGGGGGGCCGCGGCGCCGGCGGGGTGTCTCGAGGCTCGCCGCGGACGCCCCCCCGCTCGCCCGCCCGGCTGCCCCCCGAACTTCCTCCCGGCCCCGGCTCCCGCGCGCCGCCCGCCTGCCCTCCCCCGCGGAGCCGAAGGCACCAGTGACTTTTTCCGTCCCCGAGTGGGAGTTATCCCCATCAAGCATTTCCCCACGACACGTCCAGAAAAGTAGGCAGGTTCAAGTCAACCATGAAATGGTCACTTTTTAACCCCGTCCTGTCCTCATTAGGGCAATGCTCAAACACAGTCCGTTTTCAAAGAGCGCTCCTAATGAGGCGAGCTTGCCAAGTCTCCCAGCTGCAGCCCCCGTACCCCGGAGCCCGGAGAAGAAAGGCGCGCGGGCCGGGGGGGCGGCCGGGCGGAGGGGCCGCGGGGCCGGGCGGCAGGTAAAGTCGGGGAGGCGGCGAGCGCCCCCCGCGAGTTAACCCGTTCGGGCCCGCGCCCCCGCGAGCAGCCCGCCCGCTGCCCCCGCCCCCGCCCCGGAAAACCCTGTGCTCGGCCTGCTGACCACGACCCTCGCCTTTGTGCGGGTCATGGCCGCCTTCGGGGAAAGCCGGGGGAAGTTGGCGGTCTTCAGAGATGAAAGAAATGAGGTGACAGCCGGGGTGCGTCCGGACACGTCCGCCTTCCTCGCTCAGAAATTGTAGGCCGCCTCATCTTAGATTTAAGAGAACGAGAGGACGACGACGACGACAGCCCAAAGCGTCACTTTGGGTCACACATGACACCGCGTCCCCTTTCTCGCCCTCACCAGAGTCTGAGGGGAGGGGTGGGAAAGCGCTGCTGATAATACCAGCTTTAACTACTGGAGTTTCCCTTTGAACAAATATTCAATTTAGCCGGAGTTAATTTACCATAAAAGACATTCCCCTTGGCAGGAATGCACTCATGTCCTTGAACACACCTCTTTGAATGCCTGGACGCTTACAGAAGCCATTATTTCGGGGTCTCTTTAAAAATCGAGCGCCCATCTCTCCTTCTCTCCCTCCCGCCCCTCTTCCCTCCCTCCGCACCACACCACCCCCAGTGAAATCCTGGCACCCAGAGAGCACTCCTTTCAGCCTGAGAGCCCAGAACCAGCCGTTGTCCCCCGGCAAAGGAGGCCCAGTGCCCAGCCCTGGGCAAGTGTCTCCCGACGTGCCGCCCCTCCTTCCGTCCCAAGTTCCCTTTCCCAACAGAAACCATTTCCTTTGGCCACCCGAACTAGGTGGCATCCAAAAGTTGCTCACGAGCTTAAAAAGGGAAAGCGAAAAACTGACAACCATGACACAGAAGAGCCCACAAAAGCTGCAGCAGCACCAGCCAGGGCCGAAGGAGCAGCGTCAGATCCAGGTAAGACCCCAGGGCAGTGAAGACGCCAGGGGCCTCCCAGGCCCATCACTCAGGGGTTCGGCTCCCTTTCAGGCGCCCCACGTGTGTAGGGTGCTTCTGGCTGGGTGCACCTTGGTGGCCTTGGAGCATGCCTGGCAGGCCTTGGTATTGGTTTGCTGCCCCCCGGAAGGGGGCATGAGATGGGGGCAACGGAGAGGCGAAGAAAACCAAAGAGGCGTGAAGACTGAGCGAGCCAGAGACCCTCTGCAAGAGAGGGCTTCTGGGGGCGCTCAGGGTCGAGGGCTTTGACTGTCCTCTCTGGCCTTGGAGCCACGGTGGGGGTTGGTTCGCATACCCCCCCACACACCTACACACCTACACGCACACGCACACGCACACACAGTTTCTTGCCCAGCCAATGCCAAGGTCACTGCAGGCCTTCCCAGGAAGCACTCTAGGCAGGCTTTTTGTACTGAGGGATTGTGGATGATGTGGGTGCATAGGATGTCTGGCGTCTCTCAGCAAAACACTCGCCCACTACCTTTGGTTTGAGAAATCCCAATCTTGTAAATTCCAGGAAGAAAAATAGAGAGAACTGAGAAAGTACATGCATTTTTTTCCCCCTTTCCTTTTTTTCCAGCACTCAGCCTCCTGGTATTAAGATTGGTTTTAAAGTATTGCTGAAAAGCTTTTGATATGTTAAAATGGGCCAAACACGTCTTAAACTTTAGTACTACAGACCCCTGCTAAACTCTCTCAACGCTCCTTCCCACCCTGAAAGGGTTAAAGCACTGGTGTGGCTAGTACTTTCATTCACCCCAAAATTTGGCTGAGGAGCTAGAAAGAAGTGAATGACTCTCAGCAACGGGAAAATCTGATATTTCAGTATTCCTGAAGGTCTCCTCCCTAGATCACCTATTCCTTGCTGCCTTATAGGAGGAAAAAGTTTCTTTTCTAACTAACAGAAAGTTTGTTGCTTTCTTAAAGGAACGCCAGTGCTTCAGGTGACTGGATTTTTCAAAACCTTGTATATTTGAAATAAGCAATGTTACCCAATTTGCGTATTTCACCACTAACCTCCAGAGAGAAGCTTGACATCTCAAATATCTCCTAATATTGGTTTTCTTTTAACCTTTTCCTTCCCAAAGAAACTGCAGCGACAGGTTACACATCCTGGGCAGTTTCACCAAAGATATCTTGGAGCTTAACAAGGCTGACATTTTCAAAACACCCAATGACTTTTTTTTTTTTTAGCTCTTGCTTGGGATTTGCAAGAAGGCACAACAATTCCACACACCCTGGCTGCATCCCCAATATCAATATTTAAAAACCTAGATACAAATGAGACCGATGACCTCGTGACCCCAGAAAACAGACCTGCAAAACTGCAAGGGTTTACTATTCCATGCCCAGAGACCTTCCCTTCTTCCAGATGAACCACAAAAATCATATATGTGGAGCCTGGAAAACACACATTTATACCCACAAGCAGGAACACCCAAAACCCACTCATAAATGCGTATATAAACAACCAACAAGTACTGAAATTGCCTGCACTTGATGGGAATTGCAAAATCACGCCCTGCTCTCTCGGCCTTTCAACTAGTACTGTCAAATTAGAGTAGCAGTATTTCCCCACTAGAGAATTCACAACTGGTTAGTTTCCCCACCCCCAAAGCCAGCCCTTTGCCTTTCACTGAAATGAATAAATAACCTTGGACTTTTTGCCTCTCCTCTGGGAGCTGTTTGGTGTCCTCTGAGGACAAAAGTAAATGAGAAAAATGACGCTGTTAATAAAGTCGCTGCTGAAATGCCTGTACTCAACTGTTTAAAAAAAACAATCCCACTAAGTGTGTCTACATTTCCAAGCAGCAGCTCTGAGTCTGAACACCGACTGAGCCAGATTCCTCCGTTAAGGTTAGCCGTTTTTCACTTCTCTACAAAGAGGAGGCCAGGTCATCAGCAGAGTCCCAGCTTTGGAAGACATTTGCTCCCTGGATTACAGAGTCAGCAGTCGCCCTGTAACTTTTGCATGATTTACTTTAAATTTTGAAAATAGAGGTAATAGTTGCCTTGCTTCATTCACAATATTACAAGGTTACATACACTCCCCCACACACAGCCACTTCTCTGCTGATGTTGTAGTTATTGCTGTTTTTCAAAATAGCTGAACTTTCGAGTAAAACTATGCTCTCATTTTATTTCTACCTGTCGTTAGCTTTGGTTACACATCCACACATGCCTTTGTAACGTATGAAAATGATGGGTTTTAAAGAGACTGATAGAAGGCTCTGTCCAAAATGGTCAAGTAGTCTTTACGTTGTGTATTAAATGTAAAAGTGCACTGCAGAGCAACTGAAACTTTCTGCACTCCTGTCTCTAATTTCTCCTTTGGAAACTGCTATCCTATTTCAGACTGAAAACAATGCATAGCAATAGAATTGTGCATTCTAACATTTAAGTTAAAATTTAGGAAACAATTACATAATTACAAAGATAAAACACAAACAATTCAACCCGTAAAAAAATATGTTCTATGACTTATCTCTGAATGTATATCTGAGATTTTGATGGCACAAGCTAATAAATAGCAAAGCAATATTGTCAAGCTGTGTGATGTCACAAAGTCCAAAACCAAAGTTACAGATGTTTGTGACATCACAGTCGCTCGAAATTGTGCTGCTCAGGCTGGCCCTGTTAAAAGGATGCCCATGTCTGCTAAAGAATAAAACGAATTTAGTTTGGACATCAAACAGCATAACTGTCACCATTTATTGTATGGAACACTCAGCTAATCAATTTCCTATTAAAATAGCTTTCAACAATACTTGGCCTTAAAATTCATCAGGGCCAGTAAAAACCTTCTCCCAGTGCACAAGAATGCAGCCCCAACCACCAACAATAATTACCGTTCTAATAATTTTATTGCCCAAGCCCTTTTTCCTGTGTCCCCCTTCACTTAGGCAGGAATCTGCGGTATATTGTATCAGTGAGTTGGAGTGCTTGACCTTTGCCCACATATGATTTAATAGGGACTTTTCAGCGCCGGAGCTTTCTCCATCTCTCATGCCATTAAATGAAAACATCAAACCTCAAATGTAAAACTGGAAACCACAACGCTTTGTGTTTCACAACTCTTTGCAGTTTTTCCTTAAGATGCTTAAAGGTCAGCTCCTTTGCCTCACAATTCTCTTCCCCACGCAGCAAATGCACTCGAAAGTCACACTCATTCTGATTTTGATTAAATCTTGAGCTCCTCAGTCAAATACACACATGCACCCTGCTTATTTACACGTGCATTCTTTTCTAACCACATAGGCATGTGTGTGTATGACTTTCTGGACTTAGTCCATTTTAGGGCTGATTTAAATGTCTGTTCAAGTATGGGTTCAAAAGTTAACTTTTTCCCGCCTGTTGGAAGTTAAAAGTTC